>JBAHVR010000384.1:0-397500 GCA_036898135.1 Oncomelania hupensis
AATAGACATGGCACCCCCGCTGCACTCCCTCTGTCAACCCTCAAGTTCACACTATGTGCTGTACAACGCTTGAGCCATTGTTTCAAGCTCTTGCTTTCATTCAACTATTCCATTCACAAAGACAAAAACGTTCTTCAGTTTACTATGTACAAATCTAACATTTCTCCTTGAAAATGTGAATGGGAATGAAAGCTAAATACCGAAGCTTCATTTAGACCAATCTGCTAAACGTAAACTGCACTGACACAAAAGGCAACACGACTGAAGCCACAACTCAACCTCTACCTCTCTCTCTCTACTGAAGCCACAACTCTACCCCTACCGCCCTCCCTCCCCCTTTCTTTTCTCTCTCTCTCTCTCTCTCTCTCTCTCTCTCTCTAACTCACTCTCTCAAACTTTGGTCTGCTACACACCATACAACAAATTCGAACTAATAAAAGCACAATATCTGATTCTTCGACGCCACCCTGGCTTATATAAGTTATAATAACAATCTTGCAGTTATAGTAAAGAATACAGACATTATAGGTCATACCTGAAAGTATCTTTCCAAGTGGTTTGTAACAATCGCGGTATCTGTTTTAATCAATTGAGGGATTTAAAAGACTATCCCACTGCAAAGAGGATAATTATAAGATTTACAGGAACAAAGGAAGGGTTCTCACTTTTGTCACCTCGTCAGTCTTGAACAAAGCTTTGGTGATTTTAAAGAGTATTTTGGATGGATATTAATTATTAGACATGGTCATGGTCATTGTATAATACAGTTGCTAATAGTTACGAAACAGGTCGCAGTATTAATTCTTATGATACAATAAACAAGTACATTGTGCAACGATCGATCCAACGTAAGATCTTTCTAATTTGACTTGATAAGATCTGCCTATAATGATTCGACAGGGTACAAAAAACAATGTTGACAATCAAAGGCATATCAACCATTTTTTAAAGAACTCTTCGATTTCAGATCTCCCTCTTGTGATTTCTCAATATTATCCCAGCTCTGTAATTAAGTTCCGAAAGAGTTGTCATTCCTCTGGAGAAAATGTTAAGGCATCGGTCTTGACTCAGCCAGACAAATCACGCACCAGTCTTCGCGATCAAGTATTTGCAGACTATGTATTGGACAGAGAGTCCTTGCAAGGAGGATGCTCTTGACTAGTTCAGGCCAGGCTAACAAATCTTCCTGCAGTGCCCGAGACTTTATCAACCGATCTGAACTGGCTCTAACTTAAAACCGCCGATGTTTCAGTTGTTACCGGACTCACAAAAAGAGCAAACAAAGAAAGCACACATTCCGATCTACGACACGGGATGTCAAGTCCTCTAGTTTACAAAAATACCATTAAAATCAGCAAGCAAATTACCCATCTACACACAATCCACAGGAAAAGAAACAAAAATATTTTCAAGTTTTCAATAATCCACCGGAGACAAAAAAAAGTTTTCAATCACAATTGCTAGAACATATTGAAATGCAGTGTTAAGGAATTGTTCGGGAAACACATATGGGTGGCTTCAGAGAGATAAAGAAGACTGAGAAGAGAGGAAAAGAGGAAGGAGTAATGTCCATTGCTGCATTAGCCGGGTCTGATGCTCTCCCAAAGCCGTTGTGGGAGGAGAGATCCTTGCAGATCGTCTTCCCTATTTACCCAGGCTGCTAAATTTAGATCTAGACGTATAGTTCGGGGAGAAAAGCTAAGTACGATTTTTAACCTATGAATGAATTGCTCAGTATGAAATTATCTTAGTGATCACGAAATGGTTACGAGAACTTTTTGTTGTAATCAGTGACCGGAATGAAATTACTTAATAAGAATGATCTTGAGCAACCAGTGATCTTATTCGGTGAGACCGAAATCTCGTTTGCATTCTTCCATTAAATGATTTTTTGTTTATCAGTCAGTATTATTATTGCTTACTGACGTCTACGAGGATCACACTCTTATTATCTACTCCCTCTCTCTCCTTGAACTTGTGAACTTTTCACGTCAAACCGGTCTGCGAACAAGAAAATAAATATGTCCATGGCCAATTCCTCCGGTCCATATTTTCCGCATCAGCGCACTGTCAAACGAACGAGGCGATAACACTAACTTGCGTGGGAATTATATAGCGGCAACGAGTTCTGCAGACGCTTTGCTATTTCTTCCCAGGCCGCAGACTGGTGACTGTTATGTAACCCTCGAAATTCGCTGTTCTATCAGATTAACGAGTCCTAAGTAAGTTCTGTGTGAGAAAATATGTGAACAAGGAACAACTGTTTGTTAAAGCTGTATTGATACAGCAGTTGCTTTTCTTGAAAAAGGTGTAAACGTGTTTAAAGAAAGAATGGTTCTCAAAGGCAGGATGCTAAAAGCTATTCTTGAATGTGTATGCATGAAATCTGCACCTGATAACGAGGTGCACGCTGTAATAATAAAATTTCATAGACAAATAATCTTTGTTGAGAGAGAGAGAGAGAGAGAGAGAGAGAGAGAGAGAGAGGGGGGGGGGAGGGAGGGAGGGGGGAGGGGAGAAGAGGATGGTGCGGGGGTGGGGAGGTTGGCGCTTGAAATACAGTGTGCAGTCATACCAAGCACATTAATAATGAAACAACGCACCATGACACACAAGCGGGGAGAGAGGGGAGAGGGGGATAGGGAGAGAGGGGGGGGAGGGAGGGGAGGCGAAGGAGGGAGGGGGAAGATTGCGGCATCGTCTGTGAGTATAGGTTTCATTCATACTTGACAAAGCCAGCGTGACTGTCTAGATTGGAAATAAATGGTAGTGGACACCGGCTGGTGTTGTTACAGCCATAGGGGAATGGGCGAGCAGATTTTCAAAGCCTACAAAGGGATATGGGGAGTGGGGGTGGGGGCAGGAAAAAGACCAGAGGATAAAAAGTAGGTGGTGGGGAAAATAGTGGAGGAGTGTGGAAGGCAGAGTGAAAAGGGGAGAGGCAGAAAAGAGGACGAGTTGGGGAGAAAGTATCACAGCATGCTTACCTTGTCGATCTCTGCGCTGCTGGCCCTGGTAGTTGACAGAGGTCCGCTTGGAGGGCAGCATGACAGGCCGCTTGTTATTGTGCATGGCAAGAGCCTGCATCACGGCTTCTGTGCGGATCTCTGTAATCGCACATTCAACCTTCATTAATGCACGGATACAAATTAAATAATCAAACAATGGATGGCAGGAAGCTATACAGGAAGGAAGGAAGAAAGAACATTATTTTCTAGGAAGTGTTTTGATTGATTTATTGTTGCTTTAGGTCCAGCGGACTCTTCCGAGCCAAATCAAACATGCGTTGGCATCGCTGTCCTTTAAAATAATGTTAACTTAATGAGAGGAGATGGGTGGAGGGGGGGGGGGATTCTTTTATTCAAGTACACTAACATTTTGAGTGTATACCAAAGAGAGGTACGTGGTCTAATGGTAGTGCTTTGGCTTGCGGATATGAAGGTCCCGGGTTAGAGCCCAGGCCGGGCCATTGTGTTGTGTCCCTGGGAAAGACACTTTACTCCCGTTTTCTACTCCTTCGGATGAGAGTATAAACCGAGGTCTAGTCCGTGTGTCACATACATTCCATCATAACGGACTTTAAAGATCATAACGGACTTTAAAGATCCTCGGGTGAGTGCTGGTAACAAGAAAACACCCAGCAATAACTTGGTCCTTCTCCTCCATCCCTGGCTGGCCATGATAGTGCTCAGTGGTCCGGGCGTCAGACCATGCGCCCAAAGGCACCAGGTGGGCGTCTCGGGCGGTTAGATCCTGTATCGGCCAGCGCCTAGAGTCTGGTCAAGTACGAGATAAGTGCGCTATAAAAATCCTCAATACTAATAATAATACCATGGTTTGAAGTCTCTGTACTCGTACATAATGGGGCCTTAAGGGGAATAGTGGTAAAAAACAGTTTGTCATCCTCTCTAGATTCAACAGTTATCAACTATAGAAATTCTGAAGAACTCAAAGAAGAATACAGTGATCCTCTACCTAATAATACTCATTTTCTAAATTCAGATATAACATTAAATGAATTAATGATTACATTACAATCTTTTACTAACAATAATACTACGGTTGGCGTCGATGGTTTATCCTATCAAATGCTAGTTCATTTGCCTTTGACTTGGAAAACGATATTACTTTCATTTTATCAAAACGTTTGGAAAAATGAAACTTTTCCTTCAATCTGGACAAAGTCAGTGGTAGTACCTATTCTAAAAGAAGGCAAACCTAGATCTTGTGTTAATAGTTATAGACCAATTTCGCTAACTTCTCATGTTGGTAAAGTAATGGAGAAAATTATAAATAAACGGTTATTACATTACTGTGAAAAGAATAACATACTACCAATTAATCAAGCTGGATTTAGAAAAGGTAGAAATACATGTGATCATCTTGTTAAATTAACAAATCAAATAAAAAAGCAATTCGCTAGAAGAAAGAGTATTTTAGCAACTTTTTTTGACGTTAAAAAGGCATATGATAGTGTATGGACTTCTCGTTTATTATTGAAATTAAAAAACATAGGTATAACAGGGTACATGTTTCAATATATAAAGAACTTTTTATCCGACAGATTTCTATGTACAAGAATAGGCAACATATATTCGGAATTCAAAAAGGTAGATTTAGGGATTCCACAAGGATCGATTATTGCTCCCATATTATTCAATATTCTAATACACGATTTACCAAAAGCATTATCAAAGCATACGAATATTGTACAATATGCAGATGATATTGCAATGTGGATTCAAACAACGTTAAGAAAACGTACAAACAAACAAACTATAAATTATATTCAAAAATTATATCAAAATGAATTAAATCTGCTTTCTAAATATATGAAAGAGAATGGATTAGATTTATCAGGAGAAAAGACTTATTTAATGTTATTTAATAATGGACAACATCCAAAATGGTTACCAAAATTCGAGTTAAATGGTATTACATTACAATATAAAGAAAGTATCAAGTTTTTAGGAGTATATTTGAATTCCAAACTAAACTGGCGAACTCACATTGAATATTTAATTACAAAAGCTAGAAAACGAATAAATTTTTTGAAAATTGTAAGTGCACAGCCATGGGGAAATAATACAAAAACATTATTTCATTTAGCTATTTCCCTTGTTAGATCTTCATTAACATACGGTCAAGAAGTTTACTTTGCTGCTTCAAAAACGTATATTAAGAAACTTCAAAGTACAGATTGTAGAGCAGTAAAATTGGCTCTTGGGGTTCCAATTAGTACAAGTATAATTAAAACTTATAAAGAAGCAGGGATATTATCTTTAGATGAGCAAAGACAATTATCATGTTCTAAATATGTAATTCGAAGTTTGTCAGTAAACAATTCAGTATCAAATGATATCTATTTTGATTGCAAAGAATATCCAAAACGATCAGAAAAAATTCCTTATCTTCAACCAATAAAAAATTACGTAAATCAAACAATGACTGAATGTAATATTAATTTATTAAATATACCCATTTTACCATTAATACCTCAGATGCCATTTTGGGAACACTTAAATGCAAATTTTGATGTAGATTATTCTACAGTTACTAAAGGTGAAAATATTAATGTTCTTATAAGTGAAGTAAAAGAACACTTGGAACAAAAATATTCTTTTCACTTAAAAATATTTACAGATGGTTCAGTATTGGATTCACTTGATAGCGGGTCAGGATTTGTTATACCAACTCTAAAAATAGAAAAATCGTATTATATTGGAAAAGGATTTTCTATATTTACCTGCGAGTTATATGCCATTCTAATGGCATTACAATATATTGTTGAATCATACTTCGATATATTTAATATATTAATTTGTGTTGATTCAAAATCAGTTCTACAATCTATACAAAATTGGGAGAATAAGACCAGATCAGATTTATTATTTGAGATCAGATATTTGATACATGTAATTATTAGTAGGGGGATTGGTGTTAACTTTTGTTGGGTTCCATCTCACTCCGGCGTGTGTTGGAATGAATATGCAGACAAACTTGCAAAAAGAGGAGCTACAAATGTAAAGTCGATAAGTAATTGTAACCTGAAATTATCTAGTCATGAACTCGTTTCATTACTGGAAAAACATTTTCAAAAGTTAGTAAATAAACAAATTATTTTATCATGTTCAAGAAATATTGCAAAAGTTATTTATAAAATGCGCTTGGATTCGTGGTTAACAAAATATGTAAAAGATATTAAATGTATATGTCAACAGCCAGTTTCTATAAAACATTTATTATTTGAGTGTACATCTTTGTTACCATTGTACTCAGCAAAGAATGTAATGCTAAAAAACACTGATGATATTAGAAATATATTGTATAATCAAGCAATAATAGAAACTATAGCAAGTATTATTTTAAATACCGATTTAAAAGATATTTTTTGATTGTATAGACAGGCGCGCGTGTGTATGTATGTGTGTGTGTATGATCGTCTAAAATCATTGTATGAAATGAATAGACGTTAAATAAAAGAACTGAACTGAACTGATACAAGTAAAACCAAGCATTTGAAAAGTGCATTTTAAATATTTAAACGATGTGGGTTTAAAATGTCGAAAAGTATATTAATGTTTTGAGCATGTGCGCCTGATGACCCAGTGCAGTAGACCATGTTTCTCGATGCAGAAGCCCCATAAAAATTTATTTTTTTAAAACTGAATATAATTGGTAATCCAAAAATGTACAGAAGTTTAGTGTCTGACGAAAAATCGTAAGCTTATACCACTCCTCCCACCCCACATTTTCCTTAAGAAACTTAAAAATAAATATATAGAATAGTGCATGTATTTATATGTGTGTGTCCGGTAGGAGTGAATGTCTAAAATATTAAATGAATAGACGTTAAACAAATCATCTGAGGTTAACTGATCTCTCTTCTCTCTATTCAGCCTCTTTTCTCCTAGTCTCCCAATCCCAAATGGTGCACTGACTAATGTTACAGGGCTGTTTGAAGAAACCGTGGCCTGGGGCAGGTTCCCACAGACTACTTAATTCGGGACCATCCGAGCTCAAAGTGGGTTATTAATATTATGCTTCATCGAGACAGCCACAAAAACGGGTCGAACTGCTCTGGCCAGTTTTTCAGTCTCAGCTATTTCCTTTCTCAATGATGTGTGCAGACTATAACGAACGTTGGCTATCAGCTGCTCTTGCCAACTGTGTCTATAGGAGACAGCAATGAGGAGGACGTGAGTGTTGATGATGAGTATGAGGAGGAGAAGTGGTAGAATGAGGAGAGTGACGTCATGATGATGAGCAGGAAGAGGAGCAGAGATGTCAGGATGAGATGAGTGATGATGACGAGGAGGTAAGGGAAAGGATGACGATGATGATGATGATGATGATGATGATGATGATGATGATGATGATGGTGATGATGGTGATGATGATGATGAGGGCGTAGTTCCTAGTTCGTTACATACAGCATAATTAATTCAATTTACTGATTGTAACACAAAGGTTTGCTGAACTATTTTTCCAAGTTAAAGACCCAAAAGACGCTGGCGATGTCGACGGCAACGAAGAGGAAACTAAGATGGGCGAAGTACACCACCACGAAAATCCTTGTCAATATTTGTACGTGTTAATACCAATTTCTTTCAGTCTTATGTCTTATTTTCTTGGTCACAGCTGGTTCGCTATTGAACAATTTATCGCTTTTCTTCTGTGACTATCGCGATAACTACACCTTACACATCTGAAAGCATCAAACAGTACAAGTAAAGACTGTATATTCCTAATACATAATGTCATCACCGCCCCACCTCCCTATTCACCCTTATTTATATTCTCAATCTGTCAACCGAATTCTTAACTAAAAGTGCGTTTTGTTCCTATTTCTCACCATTCAACGCAGCTTCATAGTTTCTTTGCTAAATCTTCCGGGTCATCTTTTATTTCCCCGTGTCTCCCGTCATTTCCTATTGTCTCTCATTCCTTCTTCCCGCTTATCCCCCTCATCCCCCTTTAATCTACCTCACCTCCTCCACCCAACCCACCCCTCCTTACATTAGTCTCATCTGGCCGATCTGTTTCATCTTTTCCTCGCAGCCGAGAACAGCCCCCAAGGTCCTAAACCCATCTGTCTGCTCGCAAGCTGAATGCCGCGCGTGCCACTTCATCACTTGTCACTCTGCCTTTATCTTTTGTTCTACATATCGGGTTGAGAGCAAGAATAGATAAATCGAAAGAGAGAGCCAGAAAGGGTGGAGGGGTGGAGAGAGATGTTAGAAAGCGAGAGCGAGTGAGAGAGATAGAGAAGGAGGGGGAACAGAAGGCCTTAAGGGGAATGGGGTTGAAAGTAAACTGACAGATTCCAGGTAATCATTTCTTTTCCAATAAAGACTCAAACAAAACGTGTACACTGCTACTCAATTCCATTCCAAATGATCGCAATACCCTCTTCGATTTTCCTTGTGTTTGCTGAATGTCAATGAGAGTAGATCTGCTTTTTTTTTCTTTAATTAGTGCAAACTAGTGAAGAAACAAGAACTGAGAAGTCAAATGAAGCAACAGGTGAAGGAGAAATCGATTTGGTACTGCTGGAATTGTGCTTTGGAAGCCGAAGTGATATGATTATTAATGATGTGGACATTCATTTTACTAGCCATCTCTTTCTTAAATCTGAGCCAATACCCGACTTCATCTTACGACTCGATACCAATACCTTCGCTTCCCACATTCCAGTTTCCGAAACTTCCTAGGTTTATGCTGGATGGGGGAGGGGGAAGAAAGGGGGGTTGTAAGTGGTTTATGAGCGCGGGTATGGGAGATGAGATGGGGAGGGGAAGTAGGCGGAGGAGGAGAAAAGAGTTGCAGCAGGTGTATCTGGAAAGAGCATGCTGGAGATTGCGGGTAACAGATTTACGACCAATCAGTGGTGTTGTGGTGCACGGGGGAGACTTAAAGGGTTTACTGGGCGATTTGTTCTAGCAAGTAGAGATGGGGAGATCCCCCATTTAGCTGACCGTTGGACTAATTGCAATTGTTTCCTCCCAGTAGCATCGGTAGCGGCCAACAGCGAGTTGAAGTGCATAGGACTTAGACTAGTGACTGCTTCAATAATTAATAAAACTTATGGGTAATTTAATGATGCTTGCTATAAAAAGACTTTATACTAATCTGATAAGCAGCTGAATAGTAAATAAACTGAAAGACAAAATTATGACACATCGAAAGACAGCAAAGACTGACATAACATGACGATTAATGTTTTGTTAAACATGGATTATAACGAAGAGCTAATAAAAGTGAAGTGTGGTGACGATGGTGGTCATCATGATGAATAGGGGATAGGTTGCTGAAGGAGACGGTGAGGGTGTGGTAATGAACGATGATAGTGTGGTAATGAATGGTGGTGGTGGATGATGACAGTGAAGATTGATTTCGATATTTGATGAGGACAATGTTGTCAGAAGAACTGAGATGTGATATGAAATCTTACCCGAGTGGTAACGATTGTCTTCACGGGTCAGTCGGCGCTGAGCGCGGCGTTGTGCCGCTGTGGAGGGGCTGGGAGCACCTGGACCTTGGCCTGTAACCCACAAACACATTCGTTATTAGACTGCCTGAAAAATCCAGCGCCTTGAGAACTTCTCTGAACTTGCAAGTGCGATATCCTATCCTACCCTATCACATCCCGTAACTCGGAGGTCGTAGGGGCACCACAGATGATCGTTTAACCAGCGTACTTCATCTTTCTCTGTCCTCAGCAACCCTGATGGCTTCACTCAGTGTCAAACCAGTCCATACTCGAATGTTGTCCTCCCACCTCTTTTTCGGTCTCACTCTTCTTCTACCTCCTTGCACTGTGCCTTGCAGGATGGTCTTTGCAAGGCCTGGTAATCTGGTGACGTGGCCATACCATCGGAGTTTCCGTTTCTTCACCACTGTAAGCAGGTCATCGTGTTGTCCAATGGCTTGTGTGATGGGCTGTCGGACTTCGTCGTTGGTGATGTGCTGGGTGTAGGAACTGCCCAGACGTCTTCTGCAGCACCTCATCTCGCTTTTTATTCTTCGTTGTAGATCTGCTGTGATGGTCCATGCTTCGCAAGCGTATAGGTAGATGAAGATGACAAAGGAGCGCAGCAGTCTTACCTTGGAATGTAGACTGATGGTCCTATCTTTCCAAATGGACTTCAACCTTGCCAGGGCAGCAGTTGTTTGTGCAATCCTGGAGGACTTCCTGTCGGGACCCATTGTCTGATACAATGGTTTCTAAATATTTGAAGCTATGCACTGTGTTGAGGGATTGCCTTGGACTTTGATGTCCATGTTGATGCCATTGGTGTTGTTGGTCATCATTTTGGTCGTCTCTGCACTTATTTTCATTCCATAGGCTCTGGAGGTGGTGTCAAGCCTCTGTACCAGCTGTTCAAGTTCTTGTTCCTCTCAAGCCAATCCATCAATGTCATCCGCAAAACGAAGGTTGGAGATTGCTCTTCCCCCTATGCTGACTGTGCCTTCATGGTCTGCAAGGGCCTCTGACATGATGCGCTCTATGAAAAGGCTGAAGGGTGTTGGAGAGAGTAGGCATCCTTGACGCACACCGATTGTTGTTCTGGACCAGTTTCCGATGGAGCTGTTATGGAGGACTGCACTGTAGCCTTATTATACAGGCTTTTGATGACTTCAATAATTTTAGGGCTGATGTTGTACACTCTCATGGTTGCCCACAGAGCTGCATGCCAGACTCGGTCAAACGCTTTCTTGAAGTCTACAAACGATATATTCAAGAACAATACTTTATACCTGGAAAAAAAATCTATAATTTACAAACAATTAAAAACACAACTTCATAAGGTCGCCCAAGCAGGAATGCTATCCTCTGAAATTTGCAAGTGGATGCATGCAATCCGCCATTTTTTAAATTGCAATAACGGACAATTGGCAACCGCTACAACAACAACAAATTCTGTTTGTAATGGGGACTAATTATTCATAGTTTGTCGACCCTTTTAGAGCAATAATGATGAAGTTCAGTGAATCCAACCATGACTTGTCACATCAATGCCACTTTAAAATTAATGTGCTCATTCAAAGGCAACATTAAAAGTAACGCTCTTGGGAATGGTGATGACAATAATATTACTACAATCCTCAAAGCCAAATCACAAATGGACAAAGCTTTAAAGGGGGTAGAGTGAGAAGGGGAAGGTAGAGTGAACGCCATATCCAAAGGTCACATAGTAACAAGAAAATGATACGAGTTTATCTACTCATCGTTGACTAAAGCCTCATTCATTGTTATCTCCCCTTTCCGGGTCTCCCGTTTATGAAAAGCATCTCCACAACAGTGACAGCATCAAATCTTCAAAATTAGCAACATCTCCATCTAAACTCTCTTGGACACCATAAAAGACCCGGGCAGAGTATTTGGCTCAGGCATGAATATTTTTTGAATATCGTCCCCTACACGCTTATGTTTCCGGGGACGTTAATCTATTTTAACTAACTAACTTTGGCTCAGAACTTCAAGCAAGTCACCACGACATGCTCACCACGGCATGAGCGCTATACAAGTAAAAACATGATTGGCTTGTTCTAGCCGAGAAAGTTGATACATGTACATGATACCGCACTGCAACAAAGCATGTGGTGAAATGGTAATTTTTTTGGATTATATGTGACATACTACCACAACTAATGGCACCAAGGTCGGGATTCCCAATGGTAAAGTCTACTAATGGTCATCGCTCAGACTACCGCCAAATCACGATACAGTTTTGTGAAGCGAGTCGGACCGCCGTGAAAAATGGGCCACAGTGAGAGATGGGCCACAATGACAGCTACACACAGCAGTTAATAGAAAATGTAGATCCAAATTCCGCATTTCCTCTACAGCACACAATACACAATTACATGAAAAAAAATACGGAAACTAATTGCATGAATGGGTCGTTGAAACCTTTCGTAGCTCAGTGAAGCTACAATAGATTCAGTTGTTCCACGAACAAGAGCAACATTACAACGAATATCTGAAAAATGACCAAGGAAACAACGAGTTCGAAAATAGCACAGGAAGCTAAAATGCTACTCATGGACAATGTGTGCAAAGAGGGAGTAATTATTTGAATTCTGGAGTCTCATTGTTCAAACACATCTCAAAATCGTTCAGCAACTTCTACGACAGCAGCCAGCATTCGTCTATTATTATACGATTATTTTATTCTACTCTATTCTATTGTTGTACATCTATTGTATAAAAACGCGTATACATTTTATAAACACAAATTTAATAAATCATTAGTTAAGAACCGACTTTTTTACAGTTTACAACCCCACCACCACCACCATTAACGCCCCCCCCCCTCCCTCTCAAAAAAATAATAAATAAATAAATAAATATAATAAATAAAATAAAATAACCAAAACACACTAGCATAAAACCATCAGCTGTCGGTTGGCAAACATGAAAGCGTCAGTTGTAGAAGTGAACGTCAAAAACAACTGCGGGCGCATTCCGCGCGTGCATTACGCGCTCTGGTGCGTACACAATCTGAATCCCATTCCCATTTAACCTTGTTTGCATTCTCTACCCACAGGATGTTGAGACTTGGAGGATGATTTAATGAGGCAGGAAGTTGTGCAGATTTTCCGCGTCTTCTTGTCAGTTTAGGGTTTTAGGGTTCTGAAAGCATAGGCAAATTTTATAGTTGTTACCACAAGACCACCTCAATTTTACCGATACAGTGAATATTAAGAGAAAGACAACCCGTGCCACCCAAATGAAAGTATAGCCTATCTCATGACGAATTTTGTGCAATTCAGACACTGAACTAGCCTATCTCATGATGAATTTTGTGCAATTCAGACACTGAACTAAACTAAACTAACGTTTACGTCTGCGAAAACGGATTAATTTCAACAATCAACATGATAAAGTGGATGTCAGCGTGGATGTCGTCGCCATCAAAACACGATCTTTAACGAAAGCGGGTACGGCGTGAAGATGTGTGTAATAGGTGCGCCATTAGACAATAACTTCAGTTTCCAGGGAAATGTATGGGAGTGGAGGGAGAAGGGTTCAACTGCCGATATCTAAACCGCTAGCCCTACCAAATACCACGCAAAGACGCAGAGGAGACAAAATGCAAAACTTATTCCACAAGTCTAAGACAGGAAACGGCAATACAGCTAGGGATCAGAGAGAAACGGCGCTTACGCAAAAGAGGCTTATGATGGTAAAGACTGAAGGAGGGAAATTAGAGAGAGAGGGAGGGAGAGAGAGAGAGAGAGAGAGAGAGAGAGAGAGAGAGAGAGAGAGAGCAATTCCATCCTCATATCTCAAGTTACAAGTTGTACCAGTCGTGCTGAAAAGTGTTACTATAGCCGCATTGCCATATGCCCTGATAACACAATTGTTAGGAGTTCCTGCAAAAGATTGGACACACACATACACACATTCAGAGAGAGAGAGAGAGAGAGAGAGAGAGAGAGAGCGCTGGGACTACAGATGCGTTGTGATCGTTTTGCGTGTTCTTGCTTTTTCTGGTGCAGAAGGTCATTAGGTAGTCAAAATACCACAATATAATACAATTTCGTAGTACAGCGTACAGGAACGTGCAAAAAATTTCGATTACACCCAGCAGATCGTCCTGTAGCTATCCTAGGTAAGGTAATTTTGGGAGATGGGAGATCGGATTAATCCAAATCAGAATGCGCCAACCAAATCTCCTTCGACTCTGTTCGACGGTACTGGTGAAGGCGAATGGGAAGATGAAACGAAACACATTTGTTGGAATCAAGTCTTGACTTAAGGGTCTTTTCTGCCACTAGAGAGTCAGTTACTATTTGCTCTGCTGAAGAAAAACAACAACAACAACAACAACAACATAATTATATTATACTCTAGACGCATAGGCACAAGTTAAGAATGGATATTGAAGATTGTGGCAATTCTGACTTAAGAACACGAACAATAAATAACTACGATACATAGTTTATAAAACATTGAAGAAGGAAACTAAATTGCTACTCCATCACCAGTGACCGACAACCAATGTTTGCAATCTAAATAAGTTATTAGAAGGTATTGTGTTTTAATTCAACTGATGACTGACATGATAGATCGACATATTAACCTGACGACCACTTGATCATTCGTTACAATACAAGCATGGCAAAAAATTATAACAAAAGCCAACACAACAGTGGACGTACGTGACCCTTTATCTGTGCTTTATTTCCCACAAAGCTAAGAATAGAGACATCGGCATGCGAACACATTGCGAACACAGGCATACAGACGACATGCACACATGTAAGCACCATCTGTGCTACAGCGAGCTTGGCCGCAACTAGGAGTGAATATGACGTTCGGTTTGCGTAAATGCTAGCACTCCCGATGGCTAGAAGAAAATCTTAAGGCAAATAAAAAAACGTCGGTTTTTATTTAAAAACTATAACTACAACAGCCACATACAAGCTCGGAAGAGCGCACACTATCTAGCACTGAGTATAAAAAAGAACTATAACACCGTTTTATAGAAATAACCACCCTACGCAGAAACATGAAACAGAAATCAAAATTTAAATTCACATTACCTGCACCAATGAGAAACCTAGAATTTCTCGAGAAAGACAGCTATTTCACAGGCTGGTTGAAGAAAGCCAGACACAGCCATCACAGTGTGATGATGTCGGCCTAAACAGTAATGAGACACTGATGATGATTCTTGACCCAAACATCGTGCATTTTAATTTTCGCTACGATGTCGTGATTTCGATACTTTTGTGGCAGCGAATGACTCATGGACAGATTCCATGTGTATGTATTACATCCGGCGTAGGAAATAGCTTGTTCAAATACTCCAAGAGAACACATAAAATCAAGTGCACTAATTTTAAAAAAACACACACAAACACACGCACACACTTAAACGTAAAGACACAACCTACTACACTATACTGAAGGCGTCAAAGATAATCGACAAAACAATACACAATACACACAAGTCGACTACACCACTCGTCTAAACCAATCAGACACTATGCACAATCCTTCAGCACATGACATAGACACTTAAAACACAACAAAAGGCACCACTACAAATAACCTATAACAGCAGGATCAACAATGATAGCTTGAGAAAACATTTACAGAGAAAATCCTAGATCATAAATATTTTAAGGTTCGACATAATAAAAAAAAAAAAAATTACCACCTCAGACACGTCAAAATGGTTCTAATAGAACACAACCAAGACGGACAAACTAAAACGGGTTAAATGTAATAGAAGTTACCAATCTAGACACGACGAAAAGCCAAATTAGACACAACCAGCAAACACACAGCGCCAAAAAAAAAAAAATTCATTCAAATCCGTCAAACAGCAAATAGTGAGTGAGCAGTCGCCAGAGACACGTGTTAAAGCGGCATGGGACATGTATGGAAACACAAATTAGGGCTTCGCCACAATGGCAATGCCAAGCATATGGGCAGACACTGAGTCATTTTGTTGCAGTAGCTATATGCTACTAGTACTAGCTCAACCGCAACAATAGCACATGACGTGAAAGCTATACAGATGAAACACTATCAAACCCTTGGGGAGTGAGGGGGTGGGAGGGGGGGAGGAGAAAGTGCAGCTAAATAATCTTGTGTAATACAATTATGTCCTTTTTTTCGGTATACTTCAACTTCTTTATCTGCCTTTCTGGATCTGTACTTTTTCAGCATCAACGGAAGTTGTACAAAAGTCTTATGCAAAGGGTGGCAAACGGACACAAATCAGTCATTCCTTGGTAAGGAAGCCTTACACAAAATTATAAACTACTGAACAGTCTGTTAAGTCTAACCAAAGCCATAAGGACGATGTGTTGTTGTTGTTTTTTAAAGCTACTGGTAAGTATCAGTCCAGCGATGAGTAAACGACATATAAGCTTACAAACCAATGAAGTTGAGATGGTCGCTTACAAATTACAAGTAATGCTGAAACAGTACAACACTCTTCAACAATAAAATCTGTACCACGCCTGAAATGTTCTTTGCCACACGATTTGTCTTTTTTTTCCCTGTATTCCCCAAACATTTACTTACGGAGAGCCTCATAAACTATTGTTGACCTACAGAAAAAAACTCACGACCTTTTTTATAGTTTGATTAGCTTTGCTGTTGATGGGAGGCAAGTCGGAGGTTGGGGAAATGAAAACTATCAGCTTATGTCCTCAAAGATCCTTCAGAGACAACATTTCAATACAAATTTAAAAACTCAAAACTCTGTACTGAGCAAAATCATTTCTTCTTCTTCTTCTGCAACATGCCCAATCTGTTTAGATATCGGTTGCTAAAATGTCTGACAAAAGTGTTCATCCCTGAACAGTCAGGTCGTAGTGAAGACATAATACTTCTGTGAAGTACTTAACATTCCTGTTCGTCCGCACTCACTCCTCTCGTTTATCAGTCAGGGGAAACAATTAGCACGTGTCTTTGGGTGTTTAGCTATCTACCAGTACTAATGTCAAACCACCAAAAAATTGCGTTATTACAATAGAAAACTATGAAGAAAATTCCAATGATTGTGAATAAGGACAAGAACAAACAAATAAACAAAACCAGTGAAATATAATAGCATAGCGGTTTCACGGGAACTATGAAATTAAATAGTCACAAGGTATAGTCTACATTAACATTGAGAAATCATGAAGACCAAAGAAATATCTTTAAGCTGATCTTCAAATTACACACTCCTTGACTGGGAAGCTAGACTGACGAAAATCTATAGTTCACCAAACGAACAGACAGATCGTCAAACTAGCATAGCTGACTCACGCTGTACATTTGTCAGCTTTTGCCATTCGGGCACACATTCTGAACAGAGGGAAGGGTGAGACACAGAGAGTGAGAGAGAGAGAGAGAGAGAGAGAGAGAGAGAGAGAGAGAGAGAGAGAGAGACAGACAGACAGACAGACAGACAGACAGACAGACAGACAGACAGACTGATCTGTGAAAGTACGTAAGATGCGCCATTGTTATACTGTATTTTCGACCAAGTGTTCATACAAAAGTAATATCTGATCTGGTGCTTTACAGACACAAAGGATAAACATATGACAACCCAGGTTCAACAAACACACAAACAAACAAACAAACAAACTGTATTGTAATGTATTGTGTTGTGTTGTACACAAGTAAACACGTCGTCACTTACTCTCTTGAGCCTGTTTGGCATAGGGTCCCAGCAGTCTTGACTTTTTCTTCTCATATCCTTTCTGCGTGATGTCTCCTGTAACACAAAATAAAACAGACTTGTCACAATAAGTAGCTCAGATTGTACATCAAGCAAGTTTCTCGCACAGCATAATCCTCCTCATACCCGACGCCTCCGAATTTAAAAAGTCACAAATAATGGGTTTCAACAGTATGAGCGTTCCAATATACAATACACGTTGCGGCAGGCAAGAAATTAATTTCAAATTTAATACCATTATGTATACTGCATAAATATAAAATGTAAGCATCATGTAGCTACATCATGAAGGGTTTCACACAACTGAAAGCACGAGGCCATAATTATTTTAAGCTTTGTGGGGTAACAGTTTTCAAAAAAGGAGCCATAGTTAGTGCTGCATCTCCAAATCTGTGAAAACAAACTGGCTAATTTAAATCTGATTTAAATGCTGTTGCTGTTAGACAAATATATACCATGTAAAGTAAATATAATGGTCTATTTAAAAAACAACAACACAGGTATATAATCACGATGATGAATACTTACAAGATACTAACAACAGACAAATTATATGAACACCGGTTCGATTTTTGTCCCAATCCACTATGAACCCAAAATTTACTTGAAATATTTCACAATTGAACTAGAAGGGCAGCGAGCCAAGAGTGTTGGCAATGCAGCTTTATTAACATTCTTATTTGCACTGCACACATGTAGACCCTTGTAGCTGCACACCCTCCAATGAAAAAGGACACATGATGCTTTCTACATGTGATGCAAGAGAGTGCAGGATTAATGGAAATTTGGAGAGCTGACCTTGTAACACACAGCAGCTGATTCCCAGACAAGGATAAAGACTGAGCTGAGTCACGCACTGAGACTACAACTGGAAGTAAACTCTTCAACTGACAAAGACAGTCCCAACATTATATTTCTAAGGGTGGGGACACATAGATATGGTTAGGAGCAATAGTGGCGTAGCAGGCAAAAGATTAGGTAGTAATGTCTGGGATACGAAAAGAGGGAGGGTGAGGGTGGGGTGGAGTATGGCATGGGAAGGTATGACAGCCTACTAGCGCCAAAACCTGATAATTACGTGTTCTGTGTAATTTACAGAGATACCAATAATCCGCAGTGTTAATTAATAATTATCAGTATTTGCCACGACTTCCTAGCGCCAAAACCTGATAATTACAAATATCCTGAGATAATTGATTGATTGATTGATTGATTGTTGCTTTAGGTCCAGCGGACTCTTCCAAGCCAAATCAGGACCGGACAACCCCCGATCCGCATAAAAGATCTGCTGAAACAACTCCAGTGGGAAAACTGAATGCCCTCCACCGGCCAGTCACTTTACAATAAAGACATCCCACGCAGGGGACGGCTGAGGCTTTACCCCAACTAATCGAACCCCCGGTTACAAAAACAAAATAGAATACAATCATTATAAATTATCAACAAAACACATACATATAAAATGCCTATAGTGCTAAATAATAACATCATAGGAAGCCCTAGAGACCACCCGGCAGAAAGCGTCCAATACTCCCAAGCTGATCCAACAGATCCCATACACAAACAAGGAGTCTTGTCTAGGAAGAGTTTTCAAGAAAAAAGGTAGGTCATTGATCTAGCGAAGAAGAAGATAGTATAGCAGAGTGATAGGACAGAGCAGGAATGGGAAAGAGCAAATGAGGAAGACAGCGACAGTGGGAATTTAGAGCACTAAATTTCCAGAAAGTGGGGATACTATTTATACTGAAACCCCCGGCACTCCAACGGTAGTACTGTTGCCGCAGTGAATCGGTCATGCCTATAAAGGAAAGACAGGTTTTCAACTGGGGCTTTCCCTTTTCCCTTTATAGGTTAGAACAATCTACAGTGGCAAGATTGCTCATGACCCCAAGGGGTGCCTGAGATAATTACAAATATCATGGGATGATTACAATTATCATTGCAAAATTACAAATATCTTCGCGTGATTCTGTTGGATTTTCAGTTTGGGCTCTAGCAATTCGCGTGGAAATGCACCAAAACAGACAATTACAATTTTCATTTAATAATTACAATTTTTAGGTGATCATGCTTAATTCTGACCAAAGATAGTTATAAATAAGGTGGCTTACTAGCGCCAAAACTTGAATGCACAGGTCTCAGTGATAATGGTAATTAACATGCGTTCTGTTTAATTTACATATATAACGACCTACTAGCGTCAAAACCTCATAATTACAAATACCATGGGATAATTACAAATATCAACGACATATTTACAATTAACATGTACAAATTGTAATTATCAAGTGAAAATTACACATTTTGATTTTGGCGCATTTTCAGACGGATTGGTAGAGCCAAAACCGAAAATTAAACATGATCATGCGAAGATATTTGTAATTTTTCAATAATTGTAATTATCTCTTGACAATTGTAATGATATTTGTAATTATTTCATGATATTTGTAATTATCAGGTTTTGGCGCTAGGAAGTCGTGGCAAATACTGATAATTATTAATTAACACTGCGGATTATTGGTATCTCTGTAAATTAGTACACAGAACACGTGTTAATTTCAATTATCTCGTGACACCTGTAAATGCAAGTTTTGGCGCTAGTAGGCCGTCATAGGAATGGAGGATAACGAGAAGTTTGGACTGCGAGATAAACATACAGAGAGCACGGACCGACGCGACAGAAAGAGAGAGAGAGAGAGAGAGAGAGAGAGAGAGAGAGAGAGAGAGAGAGAGAGAGAGAGAGAGAGAGAGGTGAGGGAGGGGGGAAGTGAAGGTAAAAAAAAAAGTATACGAGGTAAGGAGTGATATTCATCAATGGGAAAGGAAAGGACAACAAAAAAAAGCAAATAACAACCCAATCGCACACTAAAGAAAACATAAATATATACTTGATCGCCTGGTAGTAAAACGATGGCAAAAGATAAATAGTTACAGGACGAAGTAGGGGAGGAGGTCGTCCTGGAGGGAGGCAGTGGCTGGAATAAGTGTATGGATGAGCGACGCGACCCTATGGATGCATGTAACTGGTTTAACAGTCACAAGAACAACGTACGCCAATTCACAGGACCTCGAAGCTACTAAAAAGGCAGCAAATAGTAAAGTAAGAAACTAGAGAAGTATTGAGAACATAGCAAAGTTTTCCCAGCACGTCTTTCTTTGACAAGTGGTATTGAGGACTATACCAAAGCAAAGTCTCAAGAATATTTATTCCGTCTTTATAATGATTCTGATCTGCAAGTTTGTTGATTCTAAGACAAAATATGTGCGTTTGATTCCTATATCCCAGTAGGAATTTCATCAAGGATAAATCCTGACTCCGCTGAGCATGCAGCTCCTGTGAATGTACGTGTGTTTGTATGAACCCACATTCCCGACATTTGAGGCAGTCAAACATGCCGGGTAGGCTACGTAAGACTCAGTCCCAACTGTATGTCAAGCAGAGGGTTGACGCAAGATGCAAACCGAGATGTAGAAGCGTTTATGCGTTCAGGCCAAGTGTTTGAAAGACGGCTGATAAAATCCAGAACCTAGTCAACCGTTTAGTCTGTGTCGCGGTGAACTCCAAGCTTACAAACTACATACAAAACAGTTTTTTTTTTCCTTATTTCAAAATCTGTAGACTTTAGAAATCTGTAGTTTTCACCCTTCCTTTTACCACCACCACCTGACAAAGAAACCGACATAGCATCCGTAGATTCAGCCTACGTCGCCAGTGCAGAAATGTGTGCATGCCACATTTAAACGTCTGACCTTGCACAGATGTACACCGAGTTCCAATTTCTAGTTTCTTTGGTGGTCCTATAATCTTTCCGATGCATTACTCAAGCATCTGGGGTTCAAAGACATCTGATAGTTCTGGTCTGACAAAAATGGATCCGATACTGTAACCGAATGTGCGTGAACAGAAAATTGCGAATGAATTATTTGCATAGTAAAACCTGTTGCCAAACTCTGGAGACATAAACATTGCTGCAACTGACTGATCTGAACAATGCCACAAATACACCCAACGGTTGTGTCAGTCTCACTGTCGGGTCTCAGAGTTTGCGGGTTTATAAATATATATTTCTAAACAAACTAACGAAAAAGCTCCATATTTGACAGTGAAAAGATGCAGACTAACAATCAAAAAGAGTTACATGCGGTGAGAGAAAGTTTTTATACCACCAAAAGGAGTAATGCTTTAGACGTATTGGATCCAATGAGCTTTTTTGTACATCACTGGTGACAGTGACATATTGCGAAAACCGTTATTTCTGCATCAGCTGTATTACAGGTCGTCCTCATCATCAATCATCCTCATCATCACCTTAACACATACATGTACACGCATAATAAGCATTCAGTTTTACTGTGAAAATTAGCAAGAAACACAAAACAACAAAACTCTCTCTCCCTCTCTCTCCAAATTCATCACTCATTTCTTTCCTTTTCCTATTTCCCCTCTCCCCACCCTCCACTCAGCGGACTCTCCCATTCTTTTCTTTTGTTTTATTACACAAGAAGGCTTTGAATGCAAATGGACAGTGTTCTTGACACTGTCAAAGCTCACAGCGGTCGCGAAGAAGAGGAGGAAGTCAAACAACAGACGGGTAAACAATCTGTCCCCTAACCAAATGCAATAATCTCAGGTGACAGAAGGTAGTGTTCAATGGTTTGAAAAAGAGGGGAACAGGTGATCCGCACGCACTAACGGACAATGGTGGACAGAAAAGTTCAAATGAGCAGACAGAAAAAATTAAACAGCGAGTCCTAACAGATTAAACAATTGAATAAACGCTGGAGGATCGAGAAAAGCTGTTTACGCTTCTTTGTTCATGAACATGGGGGGCACATGAGCAGATCCTCATCTCGTCTGGCGCCTGATTGACCTACATCCCCGCAATAAATACCTTTCAATAAGGAGAATGGGAATAATACAATGAAACAGACGAAGGGAGAGCGGAAAGTAGGAACATTTAAAGAGTTAGTGATTGTATCATGTATATCTATCCCTATCCTATCCTGTCCCGTTACCCGGAGGTCGTAGGGGCACCACAGATTATCGTTTAACCAACATACTCCATCTTTCTCTGTCCTCAGCAGCCCTGATGGCTTCGCTCAGTGTCAAACCAGTCCATTCTCGAATGTTGTCCTTCCATCTCTTTTTCGGTCTCCCTCTTCTTCTACCTCCTTGCACTGTGCCTTGCAGAATAGTCTTTGCAAGGCCTGATGATCTGGTGACGTGGCCATACCATCGGAGTTTACGTTTCTTCACCACTATGAGCAGGTCATCGTGTTGTCCAATGGCTTGCGTGATAGTCTGTCGGTGATGTGTTGGGTATGGGAAATGCCCAGAAGTCTTCTGTAGCACCTCATCTCCATGCTTTGTATTCTTCGTTGGAGATCTGCTGTGAGGGTCCATGCTTCGCAAGCATATAGGAAGACGGAGATGACTAGGGAGCGCAGCAGTCTTAATTATCATGTATACACGCTTCAGTATGTGAAGGTTGCATGGGGATGAGGTGTGGGGAAGGGAGTGAGAGAGAGAGAGAGAGAGGGGGGGGGAGGGTGTACTGTATGCATAACACTCTCAGCGTTGACTGACGTGAGAAAGTGGACGGAAACTTTGACGTTTAGAACTTTGTCCTTTTATTTCACATAGTTTTAACCATCAATACAGCAAAAGGCTATAGCCACACGCACACACACGCACACACACACAAAAGGTTGGGGAAATACATGAAACAAGCCTAAATGGCAACACAAGGTGCTAAGAGATTATCATTTGCTTAGATTCATATATTTTTGGGTCTGATATTTGCAAAATTTGAATCTAAAGGTCGTGTCCGACTGTTCAAAATATCGCCTGCTATAAACATTAAATGGATGAGCTCCCTTGGAATACGCCTAGAGGCGCACACAATTAAACTAAGTGGAGCGAAACCAATGTGCTTCAAGGTGTTGTTGAGGAATAGCCATTATGTGCATGTGGTATCGAGTGACGCTTAATGGCGTTTAATTCCGGGCATAATTAATGACGCTTAATTCGCTAGACACGCACCGTGACGCTCTCTAGAAAACCAATGTTTTCACGCACATCGGACAGGGGGCCCTTCTCTAGACACGCACCGTGACGCTCTCTGGAAAACCGATGTTTTCACGCATATCGGACAGCTTTCACCTCAATAATGTGAATTGATAAACTCTATAATAATACTATCTGGGGTTTTAGGTTTCTTTTATGACCTTAAAGACTCAGTTTACGAAAACACATGTATGGATCAGAGAAAGCCAACAAAGTAGAGTGAGAAATATGGCATTAGCCAGCGCCTGGCTTGGCCTGTGGCCAACAATAAATGACAATGGGGAGTATTCTTGGCCTACATATTCATGACAGCAAGAATGGAATGAGTAGTAAGTGGGGGACTCGATCGCCCATTACACCTACATAATGCATACATAACTAGCTTATTACTTCGCGTAGACCTGTATTTTTGTTGGCAGTGCTTCCTCCTTATTACGTTACGTCTCCAACCTTGGGTGGTGATAATAAATGCTCTACATGATGCTGAACTCTGATTCTATAGTATTACACGAATATGAGGAAAGAGCAACACATTCTGACAACGAAAACACGAACTTCCCATCAGTGATAACTATGTAGAAATAGAAGAAGAAATGCCACTATAAAAGGTAAAATCGGTCATGAATGGGTTCATTGAAAATTACGGACCTGACTCTTAACTTCCCCCATTCAAAACCACTATTCTAACCATATACCTTGCACAGAGACCCCGACAATAAAATATAAAAATCAAATGAATATAAAATGAATATAAAAATCAACAACAACGGTCATGAATGGGTTCATTGAAAATTACGGACCTGACTATTAACTTCTCCCATTCAAAACCACTATTCTAACCATACACCTTGCACAGAGACCCCGACACCAACCTGGCATCAGTTTCAGCGCGATGAGATGCCAGCGTGCCGTTCCCATCCAATCGCACCCAAGATTAGATGTAGGGGGAAAAACAAACAGGACGAAAGCGATACCGATAGTCTATAAACAAAGAGCTAAACTGTGTACCACCTTAGAATGCATGTAGAGGAGCAGTAAGAATGTGCGGCTGAATGAATCACAGCTCTCATATATTCCCCATATATATTGGGACAACAGAAACTACCATAACAGCAAATGCTAGAAAATACAACAGCCCCTGATCTTAAGACTATTCTGCCATGTTCATAAACTAAATCCAGTCTACATAAAAAGTGATATAGCTCGAAAACTGCAAAATAGCATAAACCACAGCTTTTTTGCAGCAATCAAACATGTTCTAACAGTCGTACTGGAATGAAAACCTTATATCAAATCCCGGTCAAGCGTGAAGTAAATAACAACAACAGGGCAAATCTACAATCTACATGAAAGGGCAGTGAATGACACGTAAGCTTGTAATCAAGTACCTAGAAAAACCAACATTTACAATAATTTAAATCGTAAGGAGTGGCATTGCTACCTACCAATGATAAAAACAAACAGCTGGGGGTCTTCCTCCCAACACACTATCTCGCCAGTAAAAATATTATCACACTCTAAATTACCTTAACGCTAGTAATGGAATTGTGAAGCGGTAAAAAAGACAATATACAAGCAAACGCATACTGCTGCGGTGACATAGACAAACGGCATTCTAGATGCCATCACACTGAAAGAAAAGAAAATACGTTACACTTTTAAAGTGCGAAAACCTGCTAATCTTTTGACTTCCTTTATTTCTTTTTGATCCTTATCATAAACATGTGTATATGCGTAGACAACATACAAACCTGCTTGGAAAAAAAAAAGTGAGCACAATCGACGAGTCCAATGTATAAAACTTGAAGCTACGGATATTTCAAGACAGAAAATATGATTATACAAATTCACTTAAAACAAAATAGTATTCAAAACAGTAGCGACATAAACTATCCTTTTTTCTTTCACTTATACTTTACAAAGCCTGAGAGTGACGCTAACGACCGTAGGCAGAATTTCCTGATATTAGATGTGGATCTTTGGTGATATTGAACCGAGAGAATATTCGGGAAAGTGTCCGATTCCCAGAACTCTTTCTTGTTATCCGGAAGAAAAAAAAAAGGAAGATTCAACAATTATTTGCTAGTCAACAGGACAGACACAGATCTGGCAAGTCTGAGTCACCCCCACCGTAGGAAAGTATTACACATTGAAAAGGTAGTAGATGTCTGGAAACGGAATGCCTAACACTCTCAGACACAGTTGACTGACGTGAGAAAGCGAAAGAAGAGGTGAAGAGATAGAATAGGCGGACATACATACTCCGACACTTGCGTACGAGTGAGAATTGAGCAGATAAAGAAAAAGGTGATGAATTGTCAGACAGGTAGATTCCGAAACAAAAAGGAGACGCCCACACTACGATACAATCCCACTATAGCAGACATTATCGTAGAGCGGACATCTCAGACGGGTCAAGAGCGAACTGAGAACAGTGGCAGAGAACCAGAACGTCTGCAGCTGGGACGGGATCGTATTCCAGACTGAAAAAGCGTAAACGAAAAACAAATGCTCAATAAATAACACTTTTTCTGAAAGGTCAGTCGTGCTATCGTCGCGCCGACATTAAAAAAACAACAACAAAAACTGCTGTTGTACAAAGACAAAGCACGCTATGGAAAGCAAATTCCTGTATCGGCTGAAAATGTACCGGAACACTCTGTCTGGCGTTCCATCTGCTCACAGCGAAACCCATCTTTTCTCTGGGGACTCGCTACTCTATACTGTAACAGTCTCTTTTCCATATTATTTGTGCGTTCCCAGCCATGTCTATACTGTAGTCGCCTCGAAGCAGCTGCTAGGGAGGCAGACACTTATCTCTCCATCATTTCCATCCATCTCGTCCCTTTTAAACGTTGCCTCCCAACTCCCAACCCCTACCCCAGCCCTCATTTTCCTCCTTCCGTTTTTCCTTCCTTGTTTTTCAGCAAGTCGGTCAGCTAACTGGTGACGAGGTTTTCCTGTCTCCGTTAAGCTATATTTAGAGGTGTGGTCCTATGAATGGGTTCATGAATCGATAGTCGGCAGCTCGCAAAAACGCAAGTTTCATTCTCCGCCCAATAAAAGCGCTGCTGCGTACGCACACAGTCGAAAGTACGTGATTATCACAATGATACTGTATACACGTACTCAGGCATACCTTCACCACACACACAATACACTCTCTGCGTGATGAACAATGTGAACGTTCCATTTTGAATACATTCTTCATCATAATACCTGTACTACTGTATATATATTAACAATATACTGGACACCTTCAAACTGTAGAACAATCAAGCGGTGTACAGTGAAGCATAAACCTTAAATGGATAAACATACGCTTCCCAAATCTTCAAAGCCAAGAGCATCGACATGATTCAATGCACAAAAATTAACCCAATCAGCGATTTCAAAACGTTGAGTGTAACAGAAGTATTACACCGAATCCTGATTCCTTTGCACGTTTGAGCAAGTCACAAAAACTACAGATCTGCTAGTTTCTTAATATCCGAATACCGTCGTAGCTTTAATATTACTCGTTTTCCTGAGCCTCTGGCATTCTGTGTGTATTCCATTCAACTTCTGCCATTCTGAGGGGATGATAATAACAGCAACAGAAGATGCTGATTAGACATACGTCCCGATCTCTGGCAACAAAGATCTATTGGCATTCAGCAGCTACTACCAAAACAGGTCGCAGCACCGACAAATGAATGGTGGGCAGGGACTCAAATAAGAACTCCTGATCAGCCAGTTGCATTGGGAATGCGTAGAATACCGCAAAATAATTAAATAATCTCTTCCTTTTGGTTTCATTTTTACTTCTGAGAATTACTGTTTCATACGCTGATAAAATGAAAAACCACAAAGTCGATGAGAACAGGTAATTCTCTAAGATGGAACATGTCCTATCCTATCCAATCCCGTAACTCAGAGGTCGTTGTGGCACCACATATGATCGTTTAACCAGCATACACCATCTTTTTCTGTTCTCAGCAACCCTCATGGCTTCGTTCAGTGTCAAGCCAGTCCATTCTCGAATGTTGTCTTCCCACCTCTCTTTCCGTCTCTCTCTTCTTCTGTCTCCTTGTACCGTGCCTGGCAGGATGGTTTTTGCAAGGCCTGATGTTCTGGTGACGTGGCCATACCATCGAAGTTTCCGTTTTTTCACCACTGAAATGTATATGTAGGCTGGGGAATTTCCCTACATTACATTACATGATTATTGCTTTAGGTCCAGTGGACTCTTCCGAGCCAAATCAGGACCGGACAACCCCTGATCCGCATAAAAGATCTGCTGAAACAACCCTAGTGGTAAAACTGAAAGTTCTCCACCAGCCAGTCACTTTACAATAAAGACATCCCACGCAGGGGACGCTGAGGCTGTACTCTAATTTATCGAACCCCCGTTTACAAAAACAAAATAGAATACAAACATCATTATATATTATCAACAAAACACATACATATAAAATGCCTACATTGCTAAATAATAACATCATAGGAAGCCCTAGTGACCACCTGGCAGAAGACGTCCAATATTCCCAAGCTGATCCAACAGACCTCATACACAAAAAAGGAGTCTTGTCCCGGAAGAGTTTTCAAGAAAAAAGGTAGGTGACTGGTCTAGCGAAGAAGAAGATAGTATAGCAGATTGATAGAACACAGCAGGAATGAGAAAGAGCAAATGAGAAAGACAGAGACCGTGGAAATTTAAAGCACTAAAATTCCAGAAAGTGGGGATACTATTTATACTCATTATTACTGAAATCCCCGGCACTCCAACGGGGGAGGGATTTCCCTAAACTTTACTAACATTTTTATTGCTGTATAATGCTGTGCAATCAAAAACCATCCTGCAAGGCACTGTGCAAGGAGGCAGAAGAAGAGGGAGACAGAAAAAGAGGTGGGAGGACAACATTCGAGAATGGACTGGTTTGACACTAAACGAAGCCGTGAGGGTTGCTGAGAACAGTGAAAGATGGAGTGCGCAGGTTAAACGATCATCTGTGGTGCCCCGACGACCTTTGAGTTACGGAATAGGACAGGATAGGAATGCTGTGTAAAAACCCTTCAGCACACAATCACAGAGATTCCAATTATCTGATTCTTGTAGCAGACGCCAGAAATTGGAAAGTTATGGAATTCTTACTTAACGTTCGCAACACCACAACAGTTCACGAAACTGCCAAGCTCTGTCACACAAATTCAAAGAATTATGCTCCATTTCGGAAGAAGATTGCAGTTATAGCTGCGATGCCTAGGTAGAACGCAGGCACAATCTTGTAGTAGAACAAAGCCTCGACGGAAAGATGCAAATTTCAGAAGTGATGCGACAAAGCCGCTGGCACTTTCACATCATTCAATAATAAAGGGAAAGTGCTCCAAAGGAATAAAAGCATAAATAACAAGAGACTCAAACTAAAACTTGCAGATCCAAGAGCTGTATGATTTCTCTGCCAAAGAGATATAAAAAGAAAACTGGACCGAGCTTAATGCTAGGTCAAGCGTCTCGGTCTTTGCATCTGAAGCAGAAACCTACGGGTTATTCTTGGAGCAGTTACGCCAATGTAATGGAACGCTGGCTGGCCGTGCACGCTCGAATGCAGACGTGATAAGGATGAAAAGGGTCCGGCAGAGCATTATCTGCTGACTAATGACTGTAAGCTATCAGTAGATAAGGCCAGCCAGCTTCAAGACCGTTGCCGGACCAAGAGATGTGGCGAAAGACACGCTGCAGGACTGGGCTACTAGAGCTTGGGGTAGCTGGAGATGAGAGAATTGCCTAATAAAATAAAAGAGAAGAAGTACACTGAAGGCGAAAATGAAAACGTTCTGACGACGACGATATGATGATGATTATGATGATTTTTACCGAAAGTCTGGATGGATGATGGATTGATTACAACAACAACTAAGAGCAGTGGCGATGGCAACGAATAAATGCCTTTAAAAAAGTACTAGGAAAATCTGACAATGAAACTAATAGCCTAGAATGTTAGAAGAAAGCCATATGAGTTACAATAACAGATTATTCTCTCCATCAGGCAATGAGGGAACTCGAGTGCAGACTGATTTGGGGAAAAGCCAAGGTGACAGTTCAAGGAAAGCACGAAAATTGGTATCGTTAGCACGTGAATAGTAGAATTCTCTGATTGTGTTGAACACTGACAATCATCATCTACTTTCGCAGTCTTAACAAATGCGTTCAATATAAAGCACCAAGACTCGTCAAATTTCTGCTCGCATTTTTATTAAACACCTTTGTAATATATGAACAGAAAACAGGCTTACAGTCAAACCACACAGTAACCAATGCCACAGAACAAGCAGAAATGTAGTAGTCCATGCCTCGCGAGTTGCAAAGAGATCCTTCAGTCAGGGAGGCAAAGGGGGATGCCGATAAAAAGTGAATGGCGATTTGTCAGACACTCTGGCGATAATGTCCATAGACCCGGGTTCAGGAAATGGAACAAAGTTGCCCCAGTCTAGAATCTCATCAAAAGATTTCACCCCTCATCAAAGGAAAAAAAAAGAACCCAGCTAGGTTTCTGGTAATCCGATAGTGTGTCCTTCGGAAAGAGAGTGTTCACTGATAACGAATCTAGATCTAGAACTAAAACTAACAAAGTATGAAAGCCCTTCACTTGTATTTCCAGATACACACACACACACACACACACACACACACACACACACACACACACACACACACACACCCACACACACACACACACATCCACACACAGCAGAAATCCAGACTTTTAAAAAGTGTTATTTTTCGTGGGAGGAAGGGAGGAGCAGTCTGCGATCTTGATCTTTGAGAAAATTAATATGAATAATATTAAAGGCAATACGAATACGACAACTGTGTTATCTCCATGAGAAATTACATAATACATACAAAAATGCAGGAATACAATTTGCATACCCAAACACTCCATACATGCGCAGACACACACATATATTGTACAACTGATTGAATTTAGTATCTGTTAATCAGACGAACAGAATGTGGTATAAAACTGTTTTTAGTTCTCAAGGTACGGTGGAAGCGCCAGCCAGAAGGAAGGAGCTGGAAGTGGTGAGCAAGCGCATGACATTCATCATGGATAATGAAAACAGCTTTTTGCACAACACGCCTTTCAAACAGCACACTCTCTTGTTTCACACCCTCAACCTTTCCCACAAGCATTCCACAACCGATCAAGCAAAATTCTGTTTTTCACGCGCAAACTTCCTTACTAGCAAATGAAAGAAAAAGTAAGAGTTGACTCGATAAAAGCAAGGTAAAAGGTCTGAAGGATGCGGCTGTATACTTGAAGTTTCTGAATTTTTAAAGGCAGTACATTCTGGATTTACATTCTTTGTGAATGGCCTGAGTGATAGCAGTAAAATTCAATTTGTCGCCAATGATGGTTACGTGGTATCTGTACTGACTTACTCTCTCGGCTGTAACACTATCAAAGAAAAGGTCTGGAATGGGAGAGAGTTTCTACGTAAGGCAGAGCAGTAGTTTAAGTATAGATCTGCATAGTAGAAATAATCAAATCGGTCAAGCCATTTTTGAGAGAATGCAAAAACAGTTATTTGGACAAAAAAGCGAAATACCAACCAACTGTGCGACCGAGTGACCGACTGATTGCCAAAGAATCATTGGTGTTGAAGTACCTGTATTCCAAAAATCGTCCAAATCAGTTCAGCTGTTTTTTTGCATGTAACAAACCGTGGTTAGCACAGAATTTACTCCAGCGCCTTTGACCTTTGGAACAGGCCAAATACAACGAATCGGGATGCCAAGGGTGACTTTTAAGACAGGTTATGTTCCCATGAAGTTGGGTCAAATCTGTTCAGCGGTTCTCGAGATATGGCAATGGACAACCGATTAACAGAAAGACAAATCAACTTTTGTTTCGTTCTGGTTCCAGACAGAATACTTATCAAAGTATTTGAACTATTTCCAGATAATTCTTGAAATACAAAAATATTTACGTCTTTACAATAAACAAAGAACAAGAACAAGCTAGTTTTCTTATTAACAGATTTGGTGTCATCCTTAGCAAAATAATAATATAATAATAATGTTCGTCATTTGTAAGGCGCCTTAGCCTAAGGATCAAGGCGCGCAAGAGGTTGGGGGAATGGAAAGACAAGACAGACAAACTAGACAAAAGTTACTTAATATACATATGTACAAAATACAGTTAAACTAAGAAAAACACAAGCACGCACACCTGCTTACACTCTCTTGTAAATGACTAATTAAAATATTCCCTAAAAAGGTGTGTTTTTAACTGGGATTTAAAAGAGGAAATGGAGGAAGAATGTCTAATCTTGTATGGAAGGGAATTCCAGAGTTGAGGACCAAAGACAGGTAGAGAGCGGTAACCATGCGATCGTCTGTTGAAGCGGTTCTGTCTAAGAAGACGTGTGTCAGCAGACGATCGCAGAGCTCGAGAAGGGGTGTATATGGATAACATTTGAGAAGTATAAGCAGGAGCTGTGTCTGTAAAAACAGAGAAACAAAGGCAAGCTATCTTGTATTTTATGCGTTCAGCAACTGGTAGCCAATGGAGTCTGTGTAGCAAAGGAGTAATGTGTTCACGGATGTGACACCAAAAGAGGTAACCATGCAGCCTAGACACAAACTGTCAAAGTATACAAATATAACTACGAACCAAATTAGTTTTCTGATTATCAACATAAGAACCAAACTTTTTTTGTTTCATAATCAGATTCAGTTTTCTTAGGAAATAATATTTTTTTAAAATAATTAAAAAATAATAAAACAACGAATATTGAAGTTTAACGTCTACACCCACCTATGGCGATATGGCAAACGAGGATAACCACTGAACCACCAGAGCAATCATACTGCTCAGACGGACAGTGAAAATGGCTATTTTTATCTTGCCCACAACGGGATTCTATCCTGATCCACAGAGCTACGGCGGTGGGACCCATAATGTGGTAATGACTAAAAGAGTCTAGAACCAGTCAGGGTATACAAATACCATTAAAGAAAGTTGAAAACCTAAGAACTAACCTAGATTTGTGATTATCACAGACCGTCAGTCTTTCAGAGAAGAATCTAAAACATGCCTTTAAGGCACAGTTTTAGCAAGTCTCAGAAGCTCTGGTCTGGGACGATAAGGTTGAAGAGGTAGTAAATAAGCAGTTCTTCATGGGTCGTTGTTTTGATTAGCACCGTCTGACCTCGAGATGAACGTCCCAACCCCAAGCATCCTTTCCACACGGCAGACCCAGTTATCCGATACTGTCTTTCTGTTATTATAACAGGGCTTGTGATCAAGGCAGACAAGACAAAAGTAAGGAGGAGGAGGAGGAATGAGATTATGGAAAGGGACATTTAACATGGTTTGTATTTAAGGCTATCATCGTTACTACTTTTAAGTGACCGTTACCTATGAATATGATTTGCACATGCATGCACTCTGGATAAGAGTTAATGCGCATTAGGAGTAATGTGCACCCGAGTAACTGAAACTGTTATCAGAACGCAAAACTGCTCGTAATACAGTAATTAATTCATTCCCTATATGCCTTCTGTACATTCATGTATGTCCAAAAAGTATGTCAGTGTTGTTGCTGCTGTGCATTTCCGTCAGGAATGCCAGTGTTATTATGCAAAGCCGAACGCTGGTATGCCGCGGATGTAGGGCAAGGTAGTTTTCAGGTAATTACTTCAACAGATGCGCACAAAAATTCAAGCTGCTTTCTTGATTCGCCTAATTATCGGCAGTAGCAAACATGTCTTCGCTGCAGTGTATGTGTAAATCGTAATCTTCACTGCATTTTGCTGATAATAGGACAGCATTCTTTCAAACTATATAATAATTTGATAATTTATTAAACCCAGGATAATCAAATAATGAACTGTAGGTCTGCTAGCTGCCTGCAAACCAGTACAAAATAGAAGCCATAATAATCAAATACATTGTTAACAATTATTTGAAGAGGGGTTTTAGACCTAAAAGACTTAGCTACATTAACATCACATAAGTAAGATAAAGAGAGAGAAAGCGTTCCTTTTAATTTAAAAATAAAGATAATGGCACGGTCAAAGAAAACTCAACATCGGCAGAAAACGATTCACAGCCAGCCAACTTCAGAAAAATGAGAATACTAGCTGAGACACGAGAGCACAGAAAGAAAATTTTAATAAGAGCAAGCAGATGTGTACCATACAAATAAACACAAATGAAATGGTATATCTAAAATCGGGAAAACTACCGATCCATCGAAAGACGTATCAATATGTTTTGGGCATTTAATAACCATTAATTACGCGACTTGGCTGCTCACCAAAGAAAACGATTAATCATCAATCCGTCATTTCCGACCATTAATCATAAAGGACATACAAATTCTAAGAAGCTCGCTTACAATGACCTATTTTGAATATAGTGCTCCTTATTTTTTATACTGTAAGACCAAAGAGTAATAATATGCCACATAGTCTATACAACAACAACAAAACTGTAAGGCGGTAGTTCTCGTTTAAATTTGCAAATTATTTCTTACATTTCATTTTTGTCAAGTTTACACTTACAGTTACGAATACGTTTCAAAACAACAGCTGTAATTATCTACTTGTTAAGAAAATCTGCACCCACAAAATTTACAGTTTCCAAACTATGTGGTGTGTAGAGGGAACACTTTACCAGAATACTGCGGACTTCAAATGAATTACCACACATAGCCCATGTAGGGCACAGAATAATCGCAATGCTTAAGAACAAAAAGAAGCTATTTTAGCTATTCATACTACTATTATTAATATTACTCCCTCAGACATCTACAACTTCAGAATGTCAAAGATTCCTAAAGTTTATTTCGACCAAGCCACTCAGTCTTTCTCCGTGGATACCTGCGCTAAATAAGACTACATCATCATCATCATCATCATCATCATCATCATCATCATCATCATCATCATCGTTGTTTTATTTTATTAAACTGTCCGAGGCTTGCGCATATTTACACTAAACATTATTTACATTAAAAAACAACACATTTTAAGGATATTTACAAATACTAATTACAGTGACAATAAATCATCATCATCATCATCACCACTGGCTAGTATATACTCCAATGAAGAGGAAATTAGAGTCAGTAAACATGTCCCCTCTGTGACTAAATAACGGATTGGCAGCCCCTGAGCAAGCTGTAATTATTGGTTGCTATCAATGTTCCCTACCACTACTATTGTAAGATAGACCGGTCCACGAGAAAGAATTATTGCTGATATACTAACATCATATAGGTAAGAGCATTCATACATTACAATAATAATAACCTTCCTTCTCCCAGCTCAAAGGAGAGAGAGAGAGAGAGAGAGAGAGAGAGAGAGAAAGAAGGAGAGAGAGAGAGAGAGAGAGAGAGAGAGAGAGAGAGAGAGAGAGAGAGAGAGAGCTTTGTATGACGGCCTACTAGCGCCAAAACCGAAATTTACCATTATCACAAGATAATTGAAATTATTACGTGTTCTGTGTAATTTACAGAGATACCGGTAATCCGCAGTGTTAATTAATAATTATCAGTATTTGCCATGCTTTCCTAGCGCCAAAACCTGATAATTATTAATATCATGAGATAATTAAAATTATCAAGAGATAATTAAAATGATCAAGAGATAATTACAATTATCAAGAGATAGTTACAATTATCAAGAGATAATTACAATTATCACGGAAAATTATAAATATCAAGATGAACATGCGCGGCCCGATGCGCATGCGCGGCAACGGCACTGTTCCCAGCACGCCTGGGGTTTTGGCCCTAGTAAAGCGTGGCCAAAACTGAAAATTAGTAATTAACACTGTGAATTACCGGTATCTCTGTGAATTACACAGAACACGTGTTAATTACAATTATCACTGATACATGTAAGTTTTGCAGGTTTTGACGCTAGTAAGCCGCCTTACCAGAATTAAGCATGATCACGTGAAAATTATAATTATCAAGTGAACATTTTAATTATTATGTGATAATTACAACTTTCAGTTTTGGCATATTTCCAGGCGGTTTGTGAGAGCCAAAACTGAAAATTAAACATGATCACACGAACATATTTATAATATCACCTAAATGTGTGAACAGACATTAAATTAAAGATTGATTGATATAATTTTCAATAATAATTGTAATTATCTCTTGATAATTGTAATTATCCCATGATATTTGTAATTATTACATCACACCGACTCAACCAAAGCTTTTAGGTTTTGAAGCTAGTTCAGCCAAGCTAGCTATAAATAGCTTCGCCGGTGCTCTTCTTTCCTTTCTTTTCACTGAAAGGGAGGGTGTAGGCAAGCTATAAATAGCATACAGCCAGCAAGATGTGGGAGAACCTAAGAGTGCTGCTCACATAGGCATTGAGCTGGTGTGACATGATAATTGTAATTATCAGGTTTTGGCGCTAGTAGGCCGCCATAGCTTTGAAAAGCAGCACAACAGTCTACCGTGCCATAGGTGCTCACGAACTATTTCCTACGTAGGTGTTGGAAAACTGTTGCCAGGCGAAGAGAGAGGAAGGAGGGGGGGAGGTGAAGAGAGAGGGAGAGAGAGATGGAGAGAGAGATAGCACAAAATTAAACCTAGACCCAACAGTAAAAGTGGTAAGCAGAACTGAAGGCAGCAGAGATCAATAAAGGTTAAAAAAAAAAAAATCTTTGGAAAGCAGCACAGCAGCCAACCGTGCCACAGGTGCTCACGAACAATTTTTCCTACGTACGTCGGTGTGGGAAAACTATTGCCAGGCGATTTCTGCCACCATCCATGCCACAACCTGTAAATTTCAACTGTTGGGGGAATGGAATCGTGCAAACTTTCTGAAGTAAAAACATATACAGCATCAGTAAACGAATGGATTTCTTGTCGTAGAATGCAGCGCAATGAAAAAGATGAGTACCATGGAAATTGTTCAGCGATAAAGTATGACGGCCTACAAGCTCCAAAACCTGATAAAATTACAAATATCATGAGATAATTACAAATATCATGGGATAATAACAATTATCAAGGGATAATTACAATTATCATTGAAAAATAATAAATATATTCGTGTGATCATGTTTAATGTTTCCGTTTTGGCTCTAGCAATCCAACTGGAAATGCGACAAAACTGAAAATTAAGCATTATCACTCGAAGATATTTATATTTTAAAATAATAATTATAATTATCCCTTGATAATTGTAATTTTCCTATGATATTTGTAATTATCTCATGATATTTGTAATTATCAGGTTTTGGCGCTAGGAAGGCGTGGCAAATATGATAATTATTAATTAACACTGTGGATTGCCGCTATTTCTGTAAATTACACAGAACATGTGTTAATTTCAATTATCTCGTGATAATGGTAACTCTCAGGTTTGGCGCTAGTAGGCTGTCATAATAAATGTATTATCCTATCGTCCAGAACAATTATATAATTACGCCGAACAAACCGGGAGATTTTTCCCAAGTAGTTACACTGAGAAAGAAAGTTACAAGGGAGCTGGTTAATAGTTGCACCATCTTGAGCCATAAGAGAAGTTCACCGGCAAACTAATGTACACTTTACTACGAGAAAATAAAGCTGCAACCGCTGTGAATGATAGTGGTACCATCCTGAACCAACTGATCGATTGTTGTTTCCTTTCTGTCAATACTAGAAGGAGGAAGGACATCTGCCATAGAAGATAATGTATTTTCTTGAGATGGAGGAGGTAACACATGCCAGTAATCTGGATGATCTTGGCTTTTGATCAATTTTCTGGAACAACACTCAAATCCTGCACTGTGTACAATACATTCTCTTAATGGTTAGCTGAATTTTCAGTCTTCAAAACTTCCTCAGATGATCTGATTGCAGCATCACTTCATGCAGAAAATCTACGTTCCTCTGACTGAGAACTACTTGAGGTATATAATCACGGGTTTTAGATACAGAAGGGTTAATAGGATACACTGGGATACGAGAGGCCAATATTCTTCTTTCCTATCCTATCCCATCCCATCCCGTAACTCGAAGGTCATTGTGGCACCACAGATGATCGTTTAACCAGCGTACTCCATCTTTCTCTGTCCTCAGCAACCCTCATGGCTTCGCACAGTGTCAAGCCAGTCCATTCTCGAATGTTGTCCTAGCCTCCCACCTCTTTTTCTGTCTCTTTCTTCTTCTGCCTCCTTGCACCGTGCCTTGCAGGATAGTCTTTGCATGGCCTGATGATCTGGTGACGTGGAGTTTACGTTTCTTCACCACTGTGAGCATTTTATCGTGATGTCCAATGGATTGGGTGATGGTCTGTCGGCCTTCGTCGTTGGTGATGTGCTGGGTATAGGAAATGCCCAGAAGTCTTCTGTAGCACCTTATCTCCATGCTTTCTATTCTTCGTTGTAGATCTGCTGTGAGGTTCCATATTTCGCAAGTGTATAGGAAGATGGAGATGACAAGGGAGCGCAGCAGCCTTACCTTGGAATATAGACGGATGGTTCCGTCTTTCCAAATGGGCTTCAACCTTGCCAGGGTAGCAGTTGTTTGTGCGATCCTGAATAGGACTTCCTGTCGAACCCAATGTCTGATACAATTCTTCTTTCAAAATCCAACAAGTATAATGTCGTTGCCAACGATGCAATAATTGTCCATTGAAAATAGTCTTACATTGCATAGATTCATTAAGCGACAATAACGGAGTGTGCATGTTACTTAGTTCTGTTCATTTGTCACAGTCCATAAAAAGGGTGAAACTGACAGTGATAGTACTGAGCCTTCGTACATAACTGTACTCGGAAACTAATTGATAGGTTTGTAGAAGAACGCAACATTAAATAGACTAACATCCTAATATGGACCAACATCATCAACAAACAACAGTACTGTCATACTGATCAACACAATCCATTAAACGTCTATATTTTCATCCAATTCATAGAATTTGAATGAATAGATAAAAATGTGGCTTGTTTCAGTACTTGAACTTGAAAAGCTCTTTAAAGAACTGTAGAAGAGGTAAAGTTTAATATTGGAATAGCACTCAGCATAATTAGTTAAATAATTTTTTTTTTTAAATTGATTTCCCAAATTAGAAATGTCAAATGACATAAATATTTGTTTCACTCCTTGTACTCGGAAAGCGTTTCACAGTATTGTAGAAGAACTAGATTAATACTATTTTAATACAGTAGTACTGACTAAAATTACCAATTTAAGTAAGTTACTATCATTCAGATCTATTGTCATTAATTCAACACCTATTCATAGCAAACTGCAATGATTTGAAAAAGCATGTGACACAATCGTGAATTAACTGTGATGTGACTACGACCTGTTCTTGTCAATAAGCAAGTCTTTCAGACTGATTCATTCATCAACTAGCCAGCAGTACATTCTTTCACTGAGACCTTCGTTTAGTTTCCGTTATAGCAAGCGATAGAACGCACCTAGTCACCTTAAGCCTTTGGAGTTTCCGCTTCTTTCTCGGTCAGTCTGAACAATACGAGAGTTCGTGTCTGACGGTGGCCCAGAACAATTAAAGAAGTTCTGCTCGATTGCCATTCATTAAGAATAGTCGAAAAAGACCATAAGATGTGTTTATTATGTATAAATAAGTCCGTTCCGAACAGTCTTTATAAAACTGGCTATAGTCTTGAAAATATACGAGCAAAGAAAGGTTTAAGACTTGCTATGATAACTATCAGATAACGGTGCAAGAAGGCAGGCATAAGAAGAGGGAGACAGAAAAAGAGGTGGGAGGACAACATTCGAGAATGGTCTGGCTTGACTCTGAGCCACGAGGGTAGCCGAGACAGAGAAAGATGCAGTACGCTGGTTAAACGTTCAGATGTGGTGCCCCAACGACTTTCGAATAACGGGATAGGATAGGATAGATCTCTGAAGACTAACTTGACCAGAACCTCTCTAAGAGGTAAATAGAAATGTTAATCAATAATTGAATAATTAACTATTCCAACAAACAAATTATTACATATTTATTTGAAAAATGAGTTTTCAGTTAGAAGTTAAAAAGAACCAGATTCTTGAGATCAAGGAACAAAGATGTTGTTATTGCAGTTGTTGATGATCATGATTATGACAACGACGATTTACACAAAGGGATTTCCTCTGTTGTTTATAACAAATACCTTCACAAGCTCTACATCACTGTTCCACCTCCTCCTCCCGAACACATCCAACCTATCATGTGCTCCCCATAGGGATACCCCTTGCTTTTAAGTATAATTATTGTTTTGCTTCACATAACACATTTGTTCAATGAGACTGGTCATCCTACTGTTACAAATCTTATGGAGAACATTTTTACCCCAAGGGCGCAGGTCACTTGCGATATAGGTGACGGCCTTTGTACTGGGGATCACATCAGTGTTACTGCTCTCTCTTTCTCAACTGTTATTGCTCGCCTTTTGTGCGCGCTTGTTTTCTATTCTTTCTCCTTATGGCACTTTGCATCCCTTTTTACAATGCTGCTTTAAGTATGTTATGGTTACCTTTTCTGTGTCTGTTGCTCCTTTAGGCTACTAGTCTACACCTCCCCCCCCCCGCGCTCCCCTCCCCTCCCTCCCGCCTTCCCGTTTTATCTAACTTACTCCTATTGTTAAATGCTACTCCTTTTGCTACATGCTTCGTGTTTAAATGCTGCGTCGATATATTTGTGTTGTGAGTCATTCAGTTCTTCGGGCACACAAAGGGCAAGGATTAGATCTTCGCTTCCCAGGGTTTACGAGCTATAGAAAACTATCTCTACCTTACTCTCCATATGAGTTCTGCCAACGAGTCACGATCCAAGCATTAAAGTTTATTAAAACATAAAAATTATAGGCTGCTAAAAGAGCCTGAGCTTTCAACATCACAGGAAACTTTTATTGAAGTTCCTATCATATCCCATAACTCGGAGGTCTTAGGGGCACCACAGATGATCGTTTAACCAGCGTACTCCATCTTTCCCTGTCCTCAGCAACCCTGATTGTTTCGCTCAGTGTCAAACCAGTCCATCCTCGAATGTTGTCATCCCACCTCTTTTTCGGTCTCACTCTTCTTCTACCTCCTTGCACTGTGCCTTGTAGGATGGTCTGTGCAAGACCTGATGATCTGGTGACGTGGCCATACCATCGGAGTTTACGTTTTTTCACCACTGTGAGCAGGTCATCGTGTTGTCCAATGGCTTGTGTGATGGTCTGTCGGACTTCGTCTCTGGTGATTTGCTGGGTATAGGTAATGCCCAGAAGTCTTCTGTAGCACCTTATCTCCATGCTTTGTATTCTTCTTTGGAGATCTGCTGTGAGGGTCCATTTTTCGCAAGCATATAGGAAGATGGAGATGACAAGGGAGCGCAGCAGCCTTACCTTGGAATGTAGACTGATGGTCCTGTCTTTCCAAATTGGCTTCAACCTTGCCAGGGCAGGAGTTGTTTGTGCGATCCTGGAGAGGACTTCCTGTTGGGACCCATTGTCTGATACAATGGCTCCTAAATATTTTAAGCTATGCACTGTGTTGAGGGATTAGCCTTGGACTTTGATGTCCGTGTTGATGCCATTGGTGTTGTTGGTCATCATTTTGGTCGTCTCTGCACTTATTTCCATTCCATAGGCTCTGAGGTGGTGTAAAGCCTCTGTACCAGCTGTTCAAGTTCTTGTTCCTCTCCAGCCAATCCATCAATATCACCGCAAAAGGGAGATTGGAGATTGCTCTTCCCCCTATGCTGACTGTGCCTTCATGGTCTGCAAGGGCATCTGACATGATGCGCTATAGGAAGATGTTGAAGAGTGTTGGAGAGAGTAGGCATCCCTGACGCACACCGATTGTTGTTCTGAACCAGTTTCCGATGGCGCTGTTGTGGACACTGATTAGAATAGACCCAACATTTCCCGACGTGTCGTAAGAGGCGACTAACAGGGGTGATGTCAGCACGGCATCACTGGGCGAAAGTCTTCTACACAGAAGTCACCTGCCAGGATGGAGGAACCTCATGTTACTACAGGTTCAACTACCACGTGCTCGGGGCCAAGGCGAGGTCCACTGTATTCGTGGATATCGGCTGTGGCCAACAGCCTGAAGAGGATTGGGCCCTGCCAGGTCTTTCTTGCCCAAGACAAACTGCATGATTCTTGAAGTTACAGACTAGAAAAAAGAACATCTTAAATGCACACAGCTCCCAATGTGTCTTTGAAATGTCAGTTGACATAATTTATGTAGTGTTCAATTCTCACTGTCAAAGACACTTCAACATCTTCAAACCTAATGCCATCTGCCAACTTCCCATTCACTCACATTTTTACCTGCTATTTTGACTATCTTTACTTCACCGAGACATGGAAAATGGGCAACGAAAATAAACTTCAATCACAAATTCTGACATAGGCACGCAAAGCTATGAACACTACAAAGACCCTGTTTTATAACAAGCTTCAATACATCTACCTCCACAAATCCCAAACCCTGCCCTTCGTGACAACGCTTAATCTTCCTCCCCTTCTCTCCTGCCACTGGATACTAAGGGGAGGAAATCTTCACTAACCCGCAAACAATTTGACAATTTGATTGCGTGCAATGGAGGCAATATCTTGACTAGACTGGTCAGAGGGATGGACACAGCTGTCCTTCCAAAGTTCTCAAACTCTATTCTTGCCGTGTCCCTTTTTCTACCGGTGCAGTTATTCACACAATTAAATATAGTACACCAAGGGCGATTTTTATACCCATGGCAGGATAGCCTAATCACCATCATTATTTACTAAAGTTGTGCTCTTGATTCGGCTCTTTGCAGTCCACTGAACCCTATAAACAATGACTAACTAATTATATATTTCATTTCGATTTGGCCGGGGGGGAAAAAAATCTTGCTCATACTTAACGTTCATGCTCAAACCATTGGGCTGCAAAACATCTCATAAACCCTTCCCACATTGAAAGTAAATATAGTCCTGCTAAAATACATACATGTTTCATGGGGTGGGAGTAAAGTGAAGGGGAGGAGGGTAGAAAGAGAGGGTTCATGCCTGTGTGCATCAGCAGTCTTGTGCTGAAATGTTAAACTTGTAAGCCAAATGTCACAGACTAGTTTTTAAAAAAAAAATAAAGGGGGCAAGGGATTGCAATGCCACATATATACACTGATGTACCAATATATCTGTGTTGTGCCACACATTACTTCCTTTTAACATGAAAGAGAGAAAGGAAGCAGAAACTAGCTAGTTAAGTTACACATCAAAATACTGAAACATCAGTAATAGAATAGAATAGAATAAAATCCTGAAAAAAGCAGGGTAAATATGCATTTCAGTGATGTTACTTTAATTAGTTACATATGTTTTTGAAGCTAACTTTATTTTATGGTGCACTGTAGCTATAGTAACAATTAAAAAGAGGTATTGAAAAATAAGGCACTTTAAAACTAAACTAGTAGATCGAAGTGAAGCTAACAAAACCATTGGATTACTCAAACTTTCTAAGACATACTTCATACGTCGTACTTCATAAGACATTTATTCCTCTAAGAGTTCACATTGGAAAATTTACTTCCAGTCACGCAAAACAATAATAAGATGCCGACAATGATAACGACAATATATAAACGATTGTATGGCGACAGAAACGATGATGATGAAGACAATGATTATGATGATGACGACGATGATGATGACTTGATACGCTGATTCTCAAATTAATATTTTGTAAACAGTCCAGAAATAAAACCCAACGTATACTTTTTGTTCATATTATAAACATTTACTTGGATCAATGCAAAACTACCTAAATATGCACTACATAGTCATAAGAACACTTCCACTGTCGTTTATTTGATCCTTAAGGTCATCAGCAATTCACATCTTATTGCCCTGACCCACCTCTCTTAAAAATATTTAAACTCCCATAACAAGCTTCTGAAGTAGTTAGTTTGAGCACTAACACTAGGATTCAAGTATTAGTCAACTAGTACTGCTAGTAAGATGCACCTATTACGCGTATAACTGTCTGAACCTTACACTACCATGAGCCCACAAAACCTTACACTTCTAATACTATATAGTATAAGCTTCAGTCTACTATGAGCCTCACTAAACAAGTCTTCAGCTTTTCATCCCTCACCTAACCTCTGCTCCTCCTCCTATTATGATCAATTCCAAAATGGCACAAATTGATTAGTAAGAAGGAGGAGGTTTCCATGTTCAGCATCAACGACAAATCTCTCCATCTGAAAGCTGGTTTCAATTCAGATTCAGAGAAGCTTTACAAGTGAACATCAGGTCAGTCTGCTGAGAACAGCACTCCAACAACTTCATCAAGCTATTTCCACTAGGCTGCTTAACCTCATAATGCCAACCCACCCACGGACATTTATTAAATCAAAGTAATGACCTTCATTACGTTCCCCTGATAAAACTGTCAAAAGTTTTGTTAAGTCAACTAGCTGTAGCAAATTGATATCAATTATCAGCTTTTCTTGATTCTAAATTTTTGTGAGACTCCATAATTATTTTTCTCCAAGAACCACCATCCTCATCACCCACTCAATGATCACCATCATCACCTCAGCCTCATACTTCACATACAATGGAAACTCAAGCATTCCAACCACCAGCTTACAAGTTCCCAGAAGCAGCCCAGCTTCAACTGATTTACTTGGACGCTTTTGGGTGCTTCATTACCTATCTCAATTACAAGAAGGCACTGAATCAACCCAGGCTAAGACACTAAAAACCACTGACAGATGATGGACAGGCTCTACAAGGAAACCTTGTGTGTAGGTAAAAATTATGATGTTAGGATTGCACAACATACAAATTTCATTGTCTTAAATTCTTGCTTCAAACCAAAGGCAACTAATGAGTGCATAGGTTATACTTATAGATATATATACTTTTTTATTCGCTTTCTCCCTTTCAGTTGATGTGCAAAACAGCAAAATAAACAGTAATTATACAAAATAAATATCATTCAGTTTCTCTCAAATTAATTCAAACACTGCACCAAAGCTAAAATTTTAATTTCCTAATTAAATCAAACAAAACATTGTGATTGTCATCTACGTTTAGAAAATTAGTTTTTACTCCTTAAATTCAAATTGTATACATTCACATGAAACTGTGCAAATGGGCAAATCAGTGCAACACAACAAAACAATACATGCCAAAAGACGGATAATAGTCCTCCAGTGAATGGACAGATGTAGTGGAGGCAACACTACTTCTTCTGCTGAATGTATATGGATGGGTCTGTGGACGTCCCTCCAAATAACTGCCTGCAGGACGCACTTCAGGCCAGATTTTTATGTCCGCAGAAACTTTCCTTGATCTCAATAGTGACATTGTCTTGGACTCCTTTGTCTTTTATTCCAGAGGAAAATATCTCACACTGTATGATTGTGTATCGCAAGGAATGTTTTCTCACAGTAAAATAACACTACAGGAGTACAGCTTCATAATTGCACAATACACAATGTAACACATGTGCTACAAATTACAACAGACTAGTTTAAAATGATCCAATTTCGACACAGCACTCTGGTCCACACAAGGTTGAACCATTTCAAGCTCTACAGTAGATCATCATGATTTAAATTCTTGTCAGTTTAAACTAGCTTAGTGAAATCTTCATCAGTTCCTGGTAATGTGGAAAACCTTGTCGGTTGTCCCCACCTACTTTTAAAGTGCTAAGACTGCTTAGTATCCAGTAAAAAACACCCAATTAGAAATTCAGTACTATACGTTGCTACACCCAACCACTTGAGCTTTCTCCATTAGCCAATGATCAACGAGTCATGATGTACTGAAACATCACTAAGCAATTAACAGGAAAAGTGGCCAGGGCAGACCACAGACAAAACAGAGATAACATCACATAACAAAGTGGACAACCAATGGATGAAGTTCTAATTACAGTCAAACACATTCCATCGGTCATTCAGGGCAGATTACATTATTACAAAACACAGTAATAATGCCAGATGAACAGGGAAGTACTGTAAGAGTAAGGTTTTCATTTGAATTAAGTGCTACATCATAATCAAGAGAACCCAGACCTTTGAGCCATATCCTGGTACAAGATCCTATTCAAGAACCTGACATACTTAGCATCCTTGACAATCTATTCATGCAGACACTAGAGTCCACTTTTGTCTGTAAGTTGACACTACACACTCTGATCTTTGGAGGATAGTTCACTACAGTCTGCAAGCTCGTACAATGTTGACGTTTGTTGAACTTGAAGGTCTTCAAAAATGTAGCCTTCAGTATATCCATGAACTGAAGATTTGATATATATACTGTACAAAAAACTGCATTATAATATATAGGTGGTAACCAAAACTGAGACTAGTGGATTGCACGTTGCTAAATAAATTATATGTGTTTGAATCCAGCTATATGTGAGAGCTCACATGTTGTGAACATGAGGAAAAAACCACAAACATGGTTTGGTGCTAACAAAGTGTCCTGAATATTTTGGTGACAGAAAATAATGCCTGAACATAGAACCTTGATCAGTCAATCAATATATTTGGCTGTTGTGTGTCTATTAATCTATTTGGCTGCTGTGCATCGGCATGTTTAAGTTACAGGTAAGACCAACTTTATTCATATGACCTGCTGTTGTAACAAATGTAATGCAATGATGTCAATCCAATGAATTCTTGACTTGTTGATTTATATTTCCAACTCCAAACATAAAAGTAGTGAAAAAAACCAAACTATTTATTATTATTATTATTATTATTATTATTATTATTATTATTATTATTATTATTATTATTTTACTAAAAAGAGTTATTTAAGTTTGTCACTGTTATATAATTTTATTTTTTAAGTATACTTTTTTTTTAAGTTTATTTACCCCTCATTAATAATTTATGAAACTACTTTTTGGAATTCTTCACAGCAAAGTTGACCACACCACTAACAGCCCAAAAAGGGAAGACAGATTTGTCTTATTGTTACCTTATTTCCCAGAGGATAGCATTAGATGCTGTTCAATATCATATGCTATAATTTAACTCCATTCCCATCTTTTTAGGTGAAACAACTACTTCCTAAACCTTGGTTCTCTCCCCCACCAATTACAATAGATCAGTATCATCTATGACACTGCAAAAGTTTGAATACATAGCTATCCAAATTGTGATGCACTGGTTTTTGCTATAGTATTTCCTCTTTAGCGTAGCCAATTCTATGATCTAGTATGACATGTTAAATTTAATTAATAGCTTGTGCTTGGAGTCTTTCCTTCGTTTGTATCCTTCCACACTGGTAATAACACTTTTTTCTACTACTACCTAAAACAAAATTAAATTTTAAAAATAATAAGATCATTCCCATATTGATCAGCATATGATAAAATTGACTCAGATGATGAGTTAAAGTACACATTAAAATAAATACATACATTTACAAATTGAAGATAAATTATTGAATCTTTTATTTTTAATTATTTTCACATTGCTACACATATTAAAAGAAATAAATTAAAAAAATTGAAGATAAATTAATGAATCTTTTATTTTTAATTATTTTGACATTGCAGTGATTTTAGACTTAAATAAACTAAATTAAATAAAATAATAACCGCTATTACATATTTTCACTGAATGAGAAACCAACTCTAACCAACTGAATAATTCAATATTTCAGTATTAGTTTTGCTTTACTGCAGATGAGATTCATCACCATCATATAATGTATTCTCTAGTAATAGTATTATTATTATTAAAAATTATTCTCTGTATACGGGTCATTCTTGCGAAAACTGGTCCACTTCAAATAGCTACCTTTAACACTAAAATAAACAATGAAGCAAAATCATAATTGTGTGTTTTTAAATCTTGAATAATCCCCCACAATGTGCATAAATTGGAGCTAATGGTTACTAGTCTTGTCCTTGACTTGTTTGTTTGTTACGAACTACATTTCTTGTGAAACAGTCTTGTTCTGTCATGACAAATGTGACATTCTAGCACCTTGCTTACATTCTATATTACAACACTGAAATAAATCAATAAATCGATCGCTTTGATTTAGAAAACCATGAGGCAAAGATAGCTTGAGTTAATGCTCGGCTGCTTTGCGGTGTGTCTATTGTTGTTTGTTAGTATTACCGAAATAAAAATGTGTGTCTCACACGTAACGTGCGGTGTCCTACTTTCTTTGAACCGGATGTTTACAAAATTTACACATTTGTTAATACTAGATATTCAGAAAAAAATATGTACGAACAAAATATGTTTTAAAGATGAATAAAGGAAGAAAATAATCAGTTTCTATTCTAGAAAGAAAACACACGAGTCAGTAAGTACAACACACATCGCCGAACAGATTATGTCCAGGAATATAAATTAATGCTGAAATATTTCCTGTATCAGTCATTCACTGATTCAGTGTATGAAACTAGAATTTCTAGAAATAACTAGAAATGAGTTTAAAACAAGGGTGGTTTGATCCTATGCTATATTCAATAAGGGTACTAAATTTCATTCAGATGGCACGTTCTCTGAAGAAGCTAAATAACCAAAATCACTTAGGGGAAAAAAAAATCAATGCTCAGTTCCAGAGCAAAAATTTCTTCTGTGCAGCCGAAAGGCGAATTTCTATGTAAATCTTACAGAAGAGTAGTCTCAGACTTCTGAAAACCTTTAAAAGTAAAAAAAATACAATCAACAGGGACAAACTAAAAACATACCTTCTTTAATAAATGCAAAGCCAACTATTAGATGTTGGCTACCTAAGAATGAAAATTAAAAATGAGCCATTCTGTTCTTTTCCCACCGCTGCTCCAATTTCTCCCACTTCAGAGGCCTTCACCTTCATCAGTGCCAGACTAAGTTTCACTATGATTTAACGATATTTTCATCAGTTATTTCTTATACCTTGTACACATTTTTGAACACACACACAGCCACAATCAACAAATTCGTGTTCTCATCTCGGTAGAAAGCATTTTAGCAAAGCCTGAAATAAAGAAATGGGACACAGAAGAGATTTAGAATAGGGATAATTATGTATGAAAATGACAAGGAAATAGCATGATCTTGTCGTCTGCTTACCTTCCGAAAGCTCGAGATCGAGCTCGGCAAGTTTTTCCCGGACATCTTCAGGTAAAGATGCAACATCTAATTCAATGCCAGACATGATTGTGATGCTGTACGACGAGGAATAAAACTTCGCTACATTACATGATGAGCCATCGATTCCCTGTCGCCATTTTGTAAAGCACCACCACACCTAGGTCTCGCGAGAACTTCCGGGAGGAATTTGCAATGGTGGTGAGAGGTTGCCACTCCAAAGCTGCTGAACCTGCATGTGCCAGATTTACTCCAAATTTATAATTGTACAGGCGTGAAACTTTTAACTTTAAGATCAAGTGAATTGGGTAAGTTCATTGTAACTTAATGAGAGAGCATTAGCTGATTTCATTGTTTCAAACAACTGATCAAGGTGTTTTTTTTTTTTTTTTTTTTTTTTTTTTTAAACGAGAGTTTTTGACACAATTACTGAATCAGTGAATTAGTCACTAGTGACAGTTCTGGCTCTGCTTGATAACGTTCACAAAGTAAGGCGCATTTGTTGTTGTTGTTGTAATTGAATGTATGCGTATGGTAACTTAGATGAAAGTATTCCTATTTCGAGCGGAAGATTTGCATTAAAACTTAAATAAAGCTGATGGTTTTCTTACTTCTTTAGTTCTTAGACTTTGTTCATATTTCTAAGTTGCATAATAATATGCAATCAAATCTTTTGTAAGTTGACTCTGGAAATCATGGTCAGATTGGTGGACGAATCGTTATTTTGGAGCTGATCACCTGATGTGAAAGTTTATAAAATAAAAAACAAAATGTACAAGTATATGTTGTATACATGTAATGATGTATGGAAGGTTGTTGGCAAATTATAAATATTGTTTGATTGAGAGAAAGGGTTTATGCTATGTTTCAGTTATAAGGTACTTTTGTCTGAATGTTGATTTGATTCACTATTCAGTCTAAACTGTCTATAGTATAGGCTAGATCTGTTTTATCAGGAATGTTTTTAAAAGTGTGCATAAGGACAACTCAGTTGTGACCGATGCCGTCACTGAGATTCTTAGCAAGCACTGCCCAAAGAAGAAACCGTGGATCACACCTGATCTTTTGGACCTGTGTGACAAACAAAGAGAGATGAAAAAGAAAAAGAAACCTCACAGGGAGCTCATGCCTAAGTACTGAAAAATCAACATCTGAAAAGGCATGTTCATGCAGCAAAGGAGAACTAGATAGAAGATCAATTTTAGAATAGAGAATAGTCTGAACAAGAACAACAGCAGACTGTTATTGTGAAGTGGTTGACAAGTGTTAAACAGCCCAACGTTTCCATGATCCAAAGCAGGTCTGGAATATGCCTTACAGAAGAACAAGAAGTCTTGGATAGATGGACAGAGTACTGCTCTGAACTTTACAACCACACACCAAGCGGAAACCCATCAGCTCTAGCATGTCCCCAGAACAGAGAAGAAATCCTCCCAATTCTATGAGAATTTGAGGCAGCAGTGCAATCGCTGAAGATGGGGAAGTCAGCGGGAGTGGACAACATACCTGCAGAATTGCTTCAACCAGGAGGAGAAGCGATGATTGACACCCTCACCATTATCTCAAACCAGATCAGGCAGAGTGGTGAGTGGCCTAAACCAGGACCCAGTCGCTAGTCATCACTCTACCCAAATATGGTAACCTTCATGAGTGTCAAAAAAACTCCACCGTCAGCTTCATTAGCCATCCCAGGACCACTGAACAAATTTTCAAACAACTACAGCACTAACATCTATATCACGTGTTTGTAGGCTTAAAGAAAGCGTTTGACCGAGTCTGGTATTCAGTTCTGTAGGCAACCATGAGAGTGTACAATATTAGCCTTAACATCATTGAAGTCATCAAAAGGCTATGACAAGGCTACCAGTGCAGTCCTCCACTACAGCACCATCAGGAACTGGTTCAGAACAACAATCGGCATGCTTCAAGGAATTCCTGTTCTCTCCAACGCTCTTCAACATCTTCCTGTCTAGAGTGCATCATGTCAGATGCCCATGCAGATCATGAAGGCACAGTCAGCATGGGGAGTAGAGCAATCTCCAACCTCCATTTTGCGGCTACCATTGATGGATTGGCTGGAGAGAAACAAGAACTTGAACAGCTGGTACAGAGGCTTGCCACCACCTCCTGAGACTTTGGAATGAAAATAAATTAAGTGCAGAGAAGACCAATGGCATCAACACGGACATCAAAGTCCAAGGACAATCCCTCAACACAGTGTATAGTTTCAAATAGTTAGGAGCCATTGTATGAGACAATGCGTCCCGACAGGAAGTCCTCTCCAAGATCACACTAACAACTGCAGTCCTGACAAGGTTGAAGCCCATTTGGAAAGACAGAACCATCAGTCTACATTCCAAGGTAAGGCTGCTGCGCTCCCTTGTCATTTCCTTGCGAAACATCAGACCTACTTGAACCAAGATTACAAAGCTTGGGGAGATGAGGTGCTACAGAAGGCTTCTGGGCACTTCCTGTACCCAGCACATCACCAACGACGAAGTCGAACAGACCATCACTCAAGCCTTTGGACAACACAGTAACATGCTCACAGTGGTGAAGAAACAGAAACTCTGAAGGAATGGCCATGTCACTAGAGCATCAGGCCTTGCAAAAGCCATCCTGCAAGGCATGATGCAAGGAGGCAGAAGAAAAGGGAGACAGAAAAAGAGGTGGGAGGACAACATTCGAGAATGGACTGGCTTGACACTGAGCGAAGCCAGGAGAGTTGCTGAGGACAGAGAAAGATGGAGTACGCTGGTTAAACAATTGATATGTGATTTCCCAAAGACTTTCGAGTTACAGGATAAAATAGGAAAAGCATAACGAGAATGCGTTATCTAGTGTGACTGCGTTATTTTGCTGTTCAACTTCAGGAATGCTATTTTATGATACAAGGGTGATACTCATAGAACTGCCCCGAGTTGCCTATCAGATCGCTACGTAACTATTTTACTTTTTAGCGGAAAGTCTGCGCAACCCTATGCTTGCAGATAGAGCGCTGTAGCGGTCTCGAAAGGTTGTTTGTGAAGAGAAAATGGTTGTGGCCAGAGTAGTGTTGGGTTTTTTTTATTTGCGAATGGCGATGTGTTCAGTGGTGAATTAGCAAGGGAGGACTCTTTGTAATTTACAGTCTGGTAAGATTTGTGTACCTAATAATAATATCTAACAAAATAATTATTTTTATTTGCAGTCAGTATGAATTAGTATAAATGATGGAATTGTTCATCAGTGCGATTGACAAGAACTTTTACTTTCAGCCAACTTCCCTTTGATTGGCTGTTGTGCAGTCAACATGTGCTGTGCCATTTTAAAAGCGCTCGCTTATAATGGCAAAAGGTTGCCCAGATGCCCAAAATGTGATGTTGTATACTCTCGTCAATCAGTTTATATTTTGTTTTCAGTTTCAGCCAAGGATCAGGATGGATCAAAATTTTCGAAAACGCCTGCAGAAAACTCTGTATTCTGGTGAACTGGAGCCAGGCCACAGCCCACTTACTCTGACAGGTTTGCAGTATTTTTTAATTGCTACCAATTTTCTTATATAAGTCGTAAATTATACTGGTCTACATTATTTCTTTCTTTCTCTGTTTTTTTTTCTTTTTAAAATAAATAAATGTATGTGTTTTTGTGTTGTTGTTTTTTCTTTCTCCGTTTTATGTTTGGTAACACTTTTATTAAAAAATTTCCTATAGGATGCTTTCTTCATGTGTTTATCATACCATTTCTCACCAAGTCAGTTTTATTGAGTATTTGTCATGATTGACTCATTGATTGAGGCAGTATTTATGTTTTTGCATTCAGAGTTGTAGGTAGGGGTTATGGCATAAATGTTCAGTCTATGCATGGAACCATTAATCATAACTACAAACTATTTATAATACATTTTCCCACAAACTGGTAAGATGTCATACTTTGTGTTGCAGACTTGGCAGTGGAGTTCTTCCAGGGTCTGGCTCCTCACAAACTTGGTCATGTTGACTTGGAGACTGCTTCTGCCATCACTGGGTGAGACATTTTAGTTTACTATTTTTGCTGTGTAAACCTATCAAACTTTGTAATAATCATTAATACAACTGCATTGATAATGAAAATAAAAATAAAATTAGTTTTAAAAAGCATTCAAACTCAAAGCCGGTAAGCTTGACAGATCCTTTAAAAAAGCGAGCGTTGTGGCTGAGTGGTCTAAGGCAGGACTAACCTGTCTTGTCAGCAGGCTAAAAACCTATGGTGCCTGACAGGTGTGGGATCGATCCAGCATTTGTACGTTATATTTCTCCTAATATTATTTATTTTCGACTCAGGCAATGTTGCAGGTTTTTTTTCCGGGTACTCCGATTTGCTTCCCCCCCTGCCCCCCACCCACCCCGCCGCCCCCCCCCCCCCTCCCTCCCCCCCCCGAGCAAAATTTCAAAAACGCAAAAAATATTAGGTAGGTTGAGTTTGGGAGCGCCATAGGCTGCAACTATGCCTCCCCAGATAGACAGCCCAGAATTTCCCGATAAAAAAAGGGACAATAAAGTGTCAAACATGAAAATAAAAAAAATAAAAATACACTGATTTGCCCTTAAGGTATTGTGTTCAATGGTTTATAGTTACTTTTACCATGCAGGTGTTGTATTATTGTGAAGTTCAGAAGGAAAATGCTTGTATATTTTTATCTTTGTTGGTGTATTTTTATGCTTCATTTATTGTTAAACTCCTTGATGTGTTAGTAAAATAACATTTATGATGTATTATTTGTTACAATAGATTTTATATGTTTAATCAAGGCATGATGGTGTTTCGCCCTCTTCCATGGCAATGAGCATGATGTATGCCAAGAGGCTGCAGCGTAAGCGTTCTGACTACATCACCAAGCTATCATCTTCTGAGCTCTTCATTATCTCAATGGTAAGCAAAATAAAGGAGGTTTTTGGTGATTATTTCCCTATGAGTGTGATCAGATGTGCTTGCTCTTAAAATCATTTTATGTGATTTGTAGGTATTTGTGTACATTCTTTTGAGATCATCAAGATCATCAAAGGGAAATAAAACATGCTAACACCAGTTTTGAAATATTTTTAGAAACCTTATAAACTAAGCACTGGATCAGTGGATGTCATGAGAATTATAAATGTTTTTGCTTTTTTTGTTGCTGTTGTTGTTGTAATAATATTGTCGTTGAAGGGTATAACATCCCTTAGATTACATCATATTCCATTGGTATTTGAAACGGATATATCACATTGAATGAATATGATGGCTTGAAACTTTTTTTCAATAATTAATAAGACTATAAAGAATTGCAGCAGTGAAACACATATTTTCAAATTTTAGTTAAAATTGAAACCTTTAATTTGACAATTTTCCTTAGAATTTGCTTATAATTTGATGACAATCAGTTGTTAACTGTTCTATGCTCATTGAGTCATTCATTTATTTCCTCACTGAATTTTATTAACATTTGCTATTTTCCATGTTGAACCAATGTAAACCTTAAAACGGGTGTTTGACATTTCAGAGGTTTGTCTTGTGATGCCTATGGAGCAGCCTTTTTTGTGCCGTTCATTGTTTTTTAATGTCTGTAATTCCCCTCCCCCCCTTTGCCCTACTTTTGGCTAAAATGTCCCCTGGGCTATAATCCTTTTTTCATGCTTGGAAAATAATTTTATATGTGGTTTTGCTAATAAAAGGGACAAAGTTCCAAAGTAAAACTGCAGCAGTGGAAAAAAAAAAATTCTCCAAATTTATTTAAAATTGAAATCATTATTTTGACATTTTTCCTTGGATTTTCCTTACAATTTGATGAAACTTTTTTATTTTTCATTGCTCTATGCTCATTTATTTTTTTAACTGAATTTTATTACCATATGCAGTGGTGTTTTTCTGTCGTTCAATATTGATTTTTATTTTTTTTTAAATTAGAACATAAAATATACAGTTTAATTAATTTTTTTTTTAACATTTAAATAGTGATGTTTTGTTTGTTTGATTATTCGCTCTTCGTAGGTCTTCATTCTGCAAACTCCAACAGTATTTTCCTCACATTTTTAATTTTATTGTGTAGATGATGGCCTCCAAGTACCTTTATGATGAAGGTGTTGATGAAGAAGTGTACAATGATGAATGGGCTGAGAAGGCAGGTTTGGAGAAGCAAGAAATCAATGACCTGGAAATGGGTTTCCTTGATGCCATGGTGGGCGATGATTGTTACTTTCACTTCTTTTTATCATCCTTCTTGTGATGAATCAGAACATAGTTTGATTGCAAATGTATTCCTCTGCATATTTATAAAGTGGTCCCTGTCCAGATTTCTTTTTAACTATTAATAGTATTATAGCAAATGGTTGTATGTTTTGCAGTATTGTGCATTGTTTTCAGATTATTTTGCAGTTTACTGCTTCTTTGTCTGGTGGAGCAAAATAAGATTATTCAATTTAATGCTTTTTGACTCACATGCCTAGCAGTGTAAATCTATGTACTCACCCCCAAATTTTTTTTATAAAGTAAGATTTTGGCATATCTGAGCGAGATGAGTCCTAATTAGTCCAAATATGATTTCCAACAATGTGTGTTCATTCGTCAGACGGTTAATCAATGCAACACTCTAATGTGGATAAATACTCTGAACTTGTTTTGCGCTTTGAATCAATTTTTAATAGGAAAAAGCGTTATATAATTATTATTATTATTATTATTATTATTATTATTATTATTATTATTATCTATACCAATGAAATTTGGTAGGATGGTGTATGGCCACAAGAGCTAGAAGTTATTGATAGTAGACTAATAAGTTTTAAATTCTCATATTTATCTGTTCTTACGTTAATCCGTTTTACTGCTTAATTGAAATATCTGCATTATGAAAATATGTCCATGTGTTTGAAGATCATTAATAATGTATAAATATTTATGTGTGTGTAAAAGAAGAATGAATGGACATGTTTAATTGACAGACAATGTAATTTCCATGCTTTTGGATTAATAAAGTAATATCTTATCTTATCTTATCTTATCTTATCTTAGACTTATGATTAATGAGACACGCCAACCATGCACGTTTGGCCAACCTCACTCCAAGGTCACTGGAGCACAGCTGTCCCATGTCGGTTCCTATGGGTACTTTGAAGTGGGCTTGTCCCTAAATTATCAAAGATAAAAGTCCAAACTTCATGTATGTAGAGATCGTAGAATGATCGTTCATGTGTGTTCCATTTTTGTGTTGATCTTGAAGGTCAAGATCATTTTAGGCCTTACGGAAAACTTCAAAATTTGTCATTTTATAGTGGAATGGTTTTATATCTTACCCACACTATGCATCAACATGGGGTTATTTAATCATGCATGAGCTATAGAGGTAATTGAAGGTCAAGGTCATTCCAATGTCAAGGTCATTTATTGCAAGGTTACTGTTTTTTGACTTATTATTATTTCATCAATCTTCTCTAGTGTTTTTCCAGCTCAAACTTGAGACGTAACAGAACTTCTGCTGTTGTTTATTTGACCATAAATGATTGTCCACTTGAAACAGGAGGTTAAGGTCATCACAAAATCAAAGTCAATATTACTTGTGTTTTAATACAAGCATTTTGTTTCAATTTATAAAACTTAATCCATACTGGACAGTCATTTTCTTGTAGACTGTTGTGAATCACCTAGGCATTGCTGTTCTAGTTTTGCCTAATTGTACAAAATAAAATTCAGTAAGATTTCAGTAATTTATCCAGACTGATATTCAGTGCTGGTTTTGTTTCACCACCTCTCTTAATATACCATTTTATTTTTACCACATGTGATAAAAACTTATGTTGCAAAAACTGGAGTGCTATTTGTTTGGTTTTTAGGACTGGGAACTGTTCATTCACAAAGAGGACTTTGAGAAGGCAATGCTATCCGTTGAAAGACAGTAAGTTATATTTTCATATTTCTCAGGCAGTTTACAGTAGTACTTGCATTTGTGTTCATAGTTCTGTCCCACAGTTTTCTTTTTCATTGTCCAAAAACCATTCTCCCACACTCTCTCTTTTTTCAGGGCTGTAGGGGAAGTAATGACGGAGGGAGGGAGGGGAAAATACCGAACCTATAGGTTGAGCTACCACTTTCTTTTGTGTCTCTGTGTCTAGATCTTATTAAAGAAAATCTAGGCCTTATAAAAAAAAACAATCTGACCTGCTTTCTTCAACATTATAGTCTCAGAATCAAAGGAATGTGTATAGTATTGATTCCGAATGCTATACTCGGTTGTTTGTATGTTATTGTTCATTGTATTGATTCTGAATTCTGTACTCAGTTGTTCGTATGTTATTGTTCATTGTATTGATTCTGAATTCTGTACTCGGTTGTTCGTATGTTATTGTTCATTGTACATTGCAAGCTAATTTTATTTAAATTGTTTGTTGGGACAATAAAAGGTTTGTTTCTGAAAATTATGCAATATTTATAAAATAGTTTAACCCTTTAACACGCGGAGCGACCTACAGCGACTGATATTTTTGCTATGTGTATGCTCGCGGAGCTACCGGCAGCGGCCGGTAATGACATGGTCTGATCAGAGGCTGCCATGTGGAAATCTATTTATAGCAAACGTGCAAGATTCTCGCACACGTGATCGTGATTTCCTGCTGTTTTCTGCGGTGTTTTCACGGCATTTTTAGAGTGTGTAGAACGCACACAGTGAATTTTCAAAGTTTGATTACAGTTTGAAGTTTGAGAGGCGGAGAATTATGGCGTCAGATTCTTGCAGAATCTGATGAAGAAAATGACCCATTTGAAGGATTTTAGGAGGCTGATTTGGTACAGGTTAATGATGGAGAGGAAAGTGATTTGGACTTTCACTTTGACGATCTTTTTCTGTCGGATTTGAATAACAAAAACGATGAACAATCGGTGCTTTATTATTTGAGTCAGTGATCGTATTGCTGCATGTTGTGCAGTATACAGTGTTGACATTCAGATTTTTTTTCCAGTTGCAACACATTGTAAAAATGTATGTGTAACATTTCATTTTGAAGAAAAATGTGTGGTTGATTTATTAATAATGATAAGTGGAACATAATTTTGGGTGGTGCATTTTTAATTAATTTTTATATGTGCATGGTGTAGCATTTTGACGGAGTTACTTGCCTTGACCTAGGAAATAGAAGCAGATAAGGCTTAGGCTCCTGTGGGGGTTAGAGGGTTAAATTATGAATTACAAGTTATTAGACATAACTGAAACATGAAGTATTATGTCAAACCATTTAGATACATTTCTTTATTCAGAGTGTATTTTTGGGGGTACTATTTGTTTTGATGTGGAAGTCTTCTTGTATCCAATAGTGATGTGTGTTATTACAGAATTGCGCTGAAGGAAGGGATGAAGCGAGGCTGGTTCTCCTATACAGACCTGGACTTGCTGATGGATGAACAGATGCTGCACCTGACTTCTGATGTGGGAACGGAGTGGCTCAAGGTAAGCTTTGGATGATGGAGATTATCAAGGTGATAGATGGTAGTAATGATGTTGGCGTGGTGATAGATGGTAGTACTAAATATGATTATTGTGATTATAAAGGTACAAAAGACAACAAGCATATTGGGGCCATTTGTCGGTACAGGGAAATAACTCCGCATGGATTGTTGTCAAAACATCGCTATACCTTTCCTTCTTTTGAATATTGTGACTCTGTAATATATATGAAAGTCACATGTGTACATGGTCAAGCAGTGGATATCAGTTTGAATTAAAGCAGACAAGTATTTCCGATCTTCTTCTGTTGTACTTTGTTCATGGATATTACAGGATCAAATTTCATTTAATTCGACCTTTTACAGTCCGCTGGACCCTGTAACCAATGTATTACTATTTAACGGGGAAGAATAATTTTCACTGTATAAGACTCATGTTTGTTACCATTTTGGAATAAGAATGTATTCATGCATTATGGAAGCTTATACCTCAGTGCACAATAATATATGCTTTGTGATTTTCACATCAGAGATCTTATGTTGTGTTTTAATGGTATATTTCAGATGATCATGGTGTGCTCAGCAGCCTACTTTGCAGGTGTAATGATCATGGTTGGTTCTACTGTGCTGGTCACCAACATGTCGCTGGCCTTGGGTGCCAGCGGCCCCTTCCCTGCTCCACACACCACCTTCCCACCCATCTTCCATTCCCAACTGGCGCTCATTGCAAGTCTGGCCTTCCCCGCCTCTCCTTCCGTGCCTGCCATCATGCCTGCTGACAAGCTTTTGACACCAGAGTTCAGTGGCTTCAATGCTAACAGCTCCATAATGAAAGAGGAAGAAGGCCAGGTTGAAGAGAAAGAAGAATCTGCAACCAAAGAGGGTGAATCGTGGCAGTCAGGCAAGTCTGTGTTAGACGCCATCCTTTCCCAGCTGATGGCGGTTCTCACCATCAAGTCCCATCTGCTTCAGTTTGTGACCGCCGTCTCCGACAGCTATGCCATATTTGGAAACCCCAGCACTGGAAATCGCTCTGCCTATAGGTCTTCCAGATTCGCGTCCTCCTCTTCCAACTACCAGTCCGCTGTTTCTGTTGCTTTTTCAATGGAGACTGAAGGTACTGAAAGGTGCTTTGATGATTTGTTATTGTCTCAATGGTTAGCAGCTGAATCTGGTGCCGATACGGCCGACACGGCTTTGGGTTCGTCTTGTGCACGTTGCGGCATGAAACGTAAGGTCTCTGGTGATAGGGACTCCAAGGTCACCCTCTTTAGCTCAGGTTTCCAAGAGTGTTCTATGAATCGGTGCTGGGATTGTGGAAAGGTGCAAGAGGCATGGCATGGTCGTCCTGGTAATAGACTTCATCACCATAGAATTGCAGATTCTCGAATCCTGTGGCCAGATTCAGTCCCAATCCCAGGCTCCTGCTCAAGGGAAAACCTTGCCTACCTCCAGGATCTGTTTCCTGATGTCACAGTCGGGTTCTCCACCAGTATGCCTCCTTTAGTGTTCGCAACTTGACCTTATAAACAAAGGGCTGTGTGTTCATAAAACAGACACCTTGTATTTCGTTTAAGTGACAATGAGACTCTTAGTATAAAAAATATATGGAAGGTCCCCAAGTTTCAGCATGTGAGAAGCATTTGATACAGGATCGTTAGTAAGTTTAATAATTTGATTATCAGAAGTTCTTCACTACTGCTACTGGTACTTAACTTTTGTATGTTTAGGGAATATTAACATTATGAAGAACTTGTGTGTCATGAGAGATTTCATCTTTTTATTTGAAAGTTTGTTGCAAGTATTACAAGACCAATACACTTTTTATGGGTAAATGGTCTTTTTGTGATAAAGATTTCTTGACCTGACTTTACTTAAATAAACAATTGGAGTTTTTCAGAGCTTGTAAATGGGTATCATGAACTTGTACACATAGATCTCTTGTTTTGGGGGGGGGGGGGGGGGGGGGGGGGGAAGCCAGCCCAGAGCCTACCAATAAAAAAAATGCCTAACAAGTTAGGTATTACATAGGCAATGTCACTACAAGGTGTTTGATTTGTTAACACACAATCTATCACAGTCTCTCTACTAAGAAATAGAGAGTTGCAGAAGCATTTACTAGGATATTGCAGAAATATTAATTATATTATCCTCTTGAATCATGATTCTGTAGCCTAGTGGCTGCTATTTAGATTAAATATCTACGTTTTAAGGCTTATTGCTGTTTAGAGAAAATTATATATTATTTATTACACAGACTTGCACGTTTGTTTTTTAGACATTCAAGCAATGTTACCAGAAGTTATTATTTTCTGTTAACCGCATTGGAGCTTTATACTCTTTTATAAAATGGTATCAGCTACATAAAATGTGCTTGTACCTTGATTGTATGGATGTGTTTAATGCATGAAATACAACATAGACTCAAAGCTTCTTGTAGATTTTGAAATCCATGGGAATCGGTTTTTAACCTTGTTACAAAAAATAATTTGTTTTTACAGATAGCTCTGAGGGTTCAATATTTATTTACAGTCCCATCATAGTGTTCAGTTTTACATGCTTAAACGGCAGACATAATATGATTGTGTTCTAAATTACAGTTTCTAATTCCTTTCAGTAAGCTGCTAACATTCTGCTGCATTTTTGCACATCTGCATAGAAAATGGCAAATTAAATTTACAAATAACTTATATTTTAACTAAAATATAAAGCAAGTGCAGTAAAAAAAAAAAAAAAAAAAAAAAAAGGTCTTGATGTCTTTTTGTTATTAACTGATTTAAATTTCTCTCTCTCTCTCTCTCTCTCTCTCTCTCTCTCTCTCTCTCTCTCTCTCTCTCTCTCTCTCTCACTCTCTCTCTCTCTATTTCTGGCAATGCACCTTCCTAATTTTCTCCAAAAGAACTGCCAGATGGTCTACAAAATTAAATGTTCAATTCCAAGCATTGCTCTCTTTAAAAAATACCCCTTGGGGTCATGAGCAATCTTGCCACTGTAGATTGTTCTAACCTATAAAGGGTACAGTGAAAGCCCCAGTTGAAAACCTGTCTTGCCTTTGTAGGCATGACAAATTAACTGCGGCAACAGTCCCCCCCGTTGGAGTGCCGGGGGTTTCAGTATAAATAGTATCCCCACTTTCTGGAAATTTAGTGCTTTAAATTCCCACTGTCGCTGTCTTCCTCATTTGCTCTTTCCCATTCCCGATCTGTCCTACCACTCTGCTATACTATCTTCTTCTTCGCTAGATCAATGACCTACCTTTTTTCTTGAAAACTCTTCCTGGACAAGACTCCTTGTTTGTGTATGAGGTCTGTTGGATCAGCTTGGGAGTGTTGGACGCTTTCTGCCGGGTGGTCACTAGGGCTTCCTATGAATGTACTATTTAGCACTATAGGCATTTTATATGTATGTTTTTTGTTGATGATTTATACTGATGTTTGTATTCTATTTTGTTTTTGTAATCGGGGAGTTCGCGTAGTTGAGGTCAACCCTCAGCCGTCCCTCGCGTGGGATGTCTTTATTGTAAAGTGACTGGCCGGTGGAGGGCATCTCTCTCCCATTCTCCTCTCTCTCTTCTCTCTATTTCTGGCAAGCACCCGGTCCTAATTTTTTTTTTTCCAAAAGAACTGCCAGATCGTCTACAAAATTAAATGTTCAATTCCAAGCATTGATCTCTTTAAAAAATAGTCTTGCTTATTCCGGTCCTACTTTGTGGAATAACCGTTCCTGACAGACCTCCACACTCCAGCATCTAAATTTTCATCATTTAGAACGCATCTCCTAAAACACACAGCCCAACATTGGTATTAACAATATTTTTTTTAAAATGATATTATCTTATGATTACCTTGTTTATTTTCTATTGTCTCATGATGTTAATGTTAAAACATTAATTTGTTGTAGTTATTGTTATAAGCCCCAAGGGCAAGATGTAAAAAAAGCGCACCCATAGGTTACTCTTTCACCCTTGCAAAATAAAATTATCTCTCTCTGTTCATGACGGAACATTACTGTAAAATTATGTATGTGAGAGTTGAACTGCCTGTTGCCCAGGTTTTGTCCATAATTGTTGGTTTGAGTATGAATTTTTTTTCAGAATGGTAACTTACGAATGAAACAAATTCCCAGCATTAGTCAGAGCTTTGATTAGAGTGTCTACAACTATTGAACTTTTTGGTATTGGAGATATCTACGATATTGCTCTCATTTTTCACGTGAAAACAAACCATTTGAACAGATATATACCACATTAAAAGCTGTAATAGGAAAGCTCTTTACCAGACAGAGATGTAAGTACATAGGAGCACAGTACAAATGCAAATAGGCTATACATACACAATATTTTAAATCAAAAGTTGTATTTAGTATTTTTTTATTTTTTTTTTATAATCTGAAAATAGCAAGTGATTTTTTTGACTCGTATGCACAGCAATGTGAGTCTATGTATTCACCTCAAAATCAACATTTTCCAGATTTTTGAAAATCTGGGTAAGATGAGTCCTAAATAGCCCAAAAATGATATTCACGCTTTAAAAAAAAAAGTGTCTGTCCCTCTGCTGTGCAAAACTTTAAAGTGGCTAATTACTCAAAACCTATTTCATGTATCTCAACAAAACTTGGTAGGATGGTGTATCTTCACAAGACCTAAAAAATTATTAGTGAATGAATGACTTCACGTTAATATAATGTCACAGGGTCAGCACAGGTTAGTAAAGAAATGATGATTTCTCAAAAAATTTCACTTTTTCCCCTAAGTTATTAATATTGAACTTGTGATTCTTTTATTCATGATAGATTTCAATGAGACAAACTTACTATGAAAATTTGGTTTACCTCTCATCAAGGTCAAGGCAAATGGAGCTGTCCAAAGTGGGTTCATATGGGTACTTTGAAGTGACTTTGACCCTAAACTATGCGGGATATAATTATAAGTTCAAATTGTTTTTAGAGATAATAAATAGATCTTTCTTATATGTTTATTTTTTTTTTTTGCGTTGATCTTGAAGGTCAAGGTCATTTTATGGATCTAAAAAATCATACAATATTGATCATCGTACAGTAGAAGGTCTCTGTATTTGACCCATAGTATGCAACAACATTGGGCTATTCGATCGTACATGAACATCAAAGGTCAAGGTAATCCCAAGGTCATTGTAGGTCAAGATCATCCTTAAGTCACTTTTTTTGGCATAACAGTGTCAAGATAATCTCAAGGTCAAGATCATCCACAAGTCACTGTTTTGTTTTTTTGCATAACACAACTTTTGTTTTACCCCAACTCCCTTGCCCCCAATCTTCCCCATGGGGGTGCCGCCGGTGCCGGGGATTTCTGTATAAATAGTATCCAGGGTTGCCAACCACTACGGAATTTCCGTAGTTTACTCCGGAAATGAATACGCGGCTACGGAGCTACGCAAATCGAAAATTTACTACGGAAAGTCAATTTTCGACGATAGTATTACAGTTTTAACGAGTTTTATTGAGCGCCTGTGCCTCCCGTAGCACCTCAAGGTCACGGTCATTCGGTTTACGTGCACGGTGAAATAGATCACGCTCCCAGTGCATGTTAGGAAATTCGACCAATCACCGTGAAGTGGTTTTGCAAACGGCCAATCGGTGCACAAAACCTCGACCTTTCTGTGACACTTTCGTTTCCGGGTCACGTTCTACAGCGCGAGAAGAAAAGTTTGTGTGCGGCGTATTTTGAATCCATGATGCTAAAAAGAAAGAAAACTAGCGATGAAAGCCCAGAAAAAAAAGAAGAGGACAGCAAATCAAGAGTACAGGAAAGAGTATTCTGAAAAATTTCCGTGCCTCACTGCGTCATCGAGATCAAAACACAGCCTGTATTGTACAGCGTGCTTGGCAGATTTTAGCATTCAACATGGCGGCTTCCACGATGTGACGCGACACGTGAATGGCAACCGCAGACCTGCTTACCCGTCCGTATTTCGCCGTATTGTCCCGATATTTTGACCTCGAGTACGCTGTTACGATCTCTTTTTAAAAAATGCGAAAATCGAACAAAACATTTTATTTTTTTATTTTTTTACAAATTTCGGTAAAAAGTACACTTAACCGGAAGCGGAAGCGGAAGCTAAACAAATTGCGCCAGAAAGGGGGGGGGGGGGGGGGGGGGGGGGGGGGGGGGGAAAACTTCTTGGATAGCTTGTGTTTTTCAAGTGTATACTCTGCAAATATTTAATTGTCATGGAGAAAAGAATTCATGAAACAACAGATGATGATTCAGATGTTGAGGTGGCGAGTTCATCCAAGCGTGTTTGTGTGAAACGAAAACAGACATTTCTGGTTTCTTATTAAAAAAATTGGCCTTGTTTGGTAGCTGATGAAGACCTGCTGGTTGGTGATCAGGCAAGGAAAATGCTTGACAGTCCCAAAGACTACAACCTAAAATCTGAACGTATTGCAAAGTTCTATGCTTCAGTGCGTGCATACTTTGAGGAAACTTGCAGCTATCTTCTCCTGAAACTGCCCCTCACTGACCCTTTGCTCCAGCACTGCAGAATCATATGTCCTTCAGTTCAGTTGACTGCATCTTCCCAAGATCTACGCTTTTTTGTGAAGCGATTCCCTGCACTCTTTCCACCAAATACAACATCTGAACAAATCAGGAGCAATTCTCCGAGTATCAGTCAACTGATGTCAAGGGATTGGTGGGCCCAGCTATGCAGGTGGACGAATTTTGGGTGCAAGTCAGCAAAAACACCCTTAGCTTTTGCAACTGTGCCAGTTCATGCTGGGACTCTGCACCATCCCACACAACAGTGCTGCTTGTGAGAGGGTGTTTAGTTGCGTACGTAAAACGTCCACTGACAGTAGGTCCAGTATGGGCAAAGATGCTGTTGACTCACTGATGGTAGGTATGTTCAGACCTGAAAGCTCTTTTACAAAAATAGAACTGCAGCAACTGAAAAGTGCATACATGCATGTTTTTTTTTTTTTAAATACAAGTAGATCATTATCACATATTATGTTGATGTGGTGGCCTAACACTTTTGCATTGTTTTTCAATTAAGCACCCTAATTTTTAAACAATAAATTTATTGAACAGTGTACCGTTTCTTGATTTATTTTAGGTGTGTATATGAAAATTTAGATAAGAGCAAATTAAGATGAATAATGACAATAAATTTACACAGTTCTATATTTTTATTTATTTATTATCATTACTTTGGTTCACGTAAAATAACGACAGTTCATATAAATACCGAAAGTCAAAATCTGGTCATGATTTCAAAAATCTGGTTTTGAAGTGCCTGGAGTACTGACAAAAAAATTTTGAGGTAAGCAGGTCTGCAACCGTCACAAAAGTCGTTGCCCTGATCCAGAAAAGTTAGTCCCTGTTCAGTCGGTAGCCACCTTCGTCAAGCCCGATATGGATCTCTCAATAATTCGTGCGGAAACACTCTTCACGACCTTCGTTGCAGACTGTGTATGCATGTCTTCGTAAAAAAAAAAAAAAAAAAAAAAAAGCGAGGACGTATGGCTACTGAAAATGTCATAAAACTACTGAAATTCAGAATTTTTACTACTGAAAACTTTTTGGGGGGTTGGCAACTATCTCCACTTTCTGAAAATTTAGTGCTTTAAATTCCCACTGTCGCTGTCTTTCTCATTCCTACTCTATTCTATCTTCGCTAGTCCAGTCACCTACCTTTTTTTCTTGAAAACTTACAAAACTCCTCATTTGTGTATGGGGTCTGTCGGATCAGCTTGAGGATATTGAACGCTTTCTGCCAAATGGTCACTATGGTTTTCTATGGTATTATTATTTAGCAATGTAGGCATTTTATATGTATGACTGTGTTTTGTTAATATTTTATAATGCTGTTTATATTCTATTTTGTTTTTGTAAACGGGGGTTCAATAAATGAAGAGTACAGCCTCAGCGCAGCGTCCCCTGCATGGGATGCCTTTATTGTAAAGTGAGTGGTGGAGTGCCTTCAGTGTTATCATTAGGGTTGTTTCAGCAGATCTTATACGGATCAGGGGTGAGCCCTCTTTCAACCAAGTTATAGTCCTGATTCGAGTCTTTGCAGTCCGCTGAACCATATAAAAACCCCGTTGGGGTTCCGGGGGTTTCAGTATAAATAGTATCCCCACTTTCTGGAAATTTAGTGCTTTAAATTCCCACTGTCGCTGTCTTTCTCATTTGCTCTTTCTCAGTCCTGCTCTGTTCTATCAATCTGCTATACTATCTTCTTCTTCGCTAGACCAGTCACCTACCTTTTTTCTTGAAAACTCTTCCGGGACAAGACTCCTTGTTTGTGTATGAGGCCTGTTGGATCAGCTTGGGAATATTGGACGCTTTCTGCCAGGTGGTAACTAGGGCTTCCTATGATATTATTTAGCAATGTAGGCATTTTATATGTACAGTGAACTCCGGATATAATAAAGGCCGGATAAAGTAAATATTCGGTTTTAGTAAAGTCCAGTCTTGGTCCCGACCAAAACTCTTCTTTGTCTCTGTTTTAAAAAATCGGATATAATAAAAAAAAATATAGTAAAGTCCGCTTATAATAAAGTGTTTTCTAAGGCCCCTGGCGAGTTTTGCTGCCGCTTATAATAAAGTTTCAAGGGAGATTACTGTATTAAAGTTTCAGGAGAGTTACTGACTTCATAATGACGCAACATCGGCGCGTCACGCTTACCCTGAAGCCTAATGAAAAAAAAAAAAAAAAGAAATTGCTGAACAATTTGGAATTTCCGCATCAGCAGTAAAGGTGATTATGAAGGAGAGTGAAAAACTGAAGGAGAGATTTAACTGTTTGGCAGAAAAAGAGTCCCTAGCTTAGAAACTTACAAAGCAAATTAGACTTCACTTTCGCTATGCATGATGAAATGCGTTTATGACTAAATAAGGGTGTTATAAGTTGAACACATTATTATTATACCTTTTGTACTGAGATGAATCCGAATCAATGGAGAACTGGGAAATCAACGTTTTGACTGGACTGCACTTTCAAATGAGAAGTAAAGAAGAAATTTATTCCTAAGCTGTTGCATGGCTTTGCAAGACAAACCATCTTTTTTTTTAAAATCCACCATATTGTTTAGGTTTTGTTCATGTCTTTGTTTGCTTTAATTTTGTGAGCTTTTTGGTTTTCCACAATGACGATAGTACAACATGTACAATTCATGATCTACTTTTATGATTTATCCTTCCGATTAAAGGGTTGGTTTGAAATAATTAGGACACGAAGGCTCACATGTTATCTCTTATCGGTAATGGACTCTCTCTCTCTCTCTCTCTCTCTCTCTCTCTCTCTCTCTCTCTCTCTCTCTCTCTCTCTCTCTGTCTCTTACCCTCTTTCTCTCTATCTCTCTCTCTCACACACACACTCACACACACGTGAACTTACACACACGGACATCAACAAATAATACTGTAACATTTCAATCAATATACACAAACTGGGTTATAAGAGAGGTATTCTTGAAGAGTTTATAATACCCGAGTTAATAAACAAAAATAATCAATCAACATATGTGAGCGTAATGGAATCCAATAAGGGACAATGGACCTACTGCAAGTGTTCATTTTAAAAAAGTATCTTTTTCAGCTATTTTCCGTTGATTTCTGGTGGCTTCACACGAAAGGCTAAAAGACGATGAGTGCATATTCATAATGTTCACTCAAGTAACGTAATTGCTATTTACCTGTAAGTACGATAGCAATAGGTAATACCCATTGGGGGGAGGGGGGGAGGAGGGAAACACAAAGAAGAAGAAAATCTAAATTTTGAAAAGGCCATGTTCGACAAAGAGAGGGAGAGAGAGAGAGAGAGAGAGAGAGAGAGAGAGAGAGAGAGAGAGAGAGCTTGTCCAACCACTCAAATACATACTTTGAATTTTGTTCTTGGCAACTCTGGTAAGACAAACGTCTCAACGACGACTTATGGACGGCTGTTCGGGGGTGTGGGGCTGGAGCTGGGGAGGGTGGGGGTGTAAGTTAAAATGGGAAAACATAGTTTTCGTGTGGAATTCAGCAAGGGACAACAAACCAACACAGAAATATTAATCTAAATTAAAATATGTAATAACGAAAGCGATTCGTTCGATTTGCACTGTCTTATTTTAACTGTTCAACTATGTGAATCTAATCAATTAATGGGACCCAATTCCAATGTACATGTATATAACGCGCCAAATGTCAGCTCAATTTAGAACGATGTTTAGTTACGTGAACACACAGACAAATAGACACACAGACGATTACAGTCTGCAGAAATCCTGGTAAAAGATGGAAATTCGAGAGGTCATTATTTTGTTCACTGATTTGTTTTGCTTTTATTCTTCTTTATTTGCACCAGGGCCGGATCCAGGGAGTAGGGTGGGGGGTGCTAGGAGTGCTGCAGCATCCCCCACCCCCACCCCTTGGCAACAACAACAAAAAATAAATAAATAAATAAATAAAATAAATAAAGTAGAAGATGGAAGTTTTTGTTCAACTGAAAATACGTTATGTAAGGCAGTTAGTTACGGTAGTTTTACTTGTGGTGTTTCACCACTCTGTACCATACACTTTAAAAAGAACTAGACTAGCACCCCACCTCATCCCCTCCCTCGAAAATGGATTGATCCGGCCCTGTGCACCCACATACACTTTAGACCAGCATTTTCTATCTCTTTATAATGAGAGTGTCGGATTAGTAAACGTTAAATTAAAACAAAAACAAAGTTTCGGTTATGCTAAATTAACCCTCTAAAATCGTTATTATAAACGAAGTCGGTTATAGTCAAGTAAACCTCTAAAACTGTATTATAAACGAAGTTTCGGTTATAGTAAAGTAAACTTTAAAAACTTTACTGTAAACGGATTTTCGGTTGTAGTAAATATTCGGTTATACTAAAGATTTATTTGGTCCCAGGGCACTTTACTATATCCGAAGTTCACTGTATATGTTTTGTTGATAATTTATGTTTGTATTCTATTTTGTTTTTGTAAACGGGGGTTCGATTAATTAGAGTGCAGCCTCAGCGTCCCCTGCGTGGGATGTCTTTATTGTAAAGTGACTGGCTGGTGGAGGGCATTCAGTTTTCCCACTAGGGTTGTTTCAGCAGATCTTTTATGCGGATTGGGGGTTGTCCGGTCCTGATTTGGCTCGGAAGAGTCCGCTGGACCTAAAGCAACAATTATGTAATGTAATGTAATGAACCATATAAACAATGACTAACTAACCAACTAACAACTTTTGCTGTAGTTTATGTGATCGTACATTAGTGTACTTGGATCCGGAGGATCGAGGTCAGAGCATCGAAAGCTGAAAGTCGGTATTACTTTGTATTTTAATGTCACCGTTTCGATTTTTTTTCTTCTGGGCGCTCATTCCATAAAAAGCATGTGAATCATAAAGGCTTTGCCCTTCTTGTTTACTTGTAGTTGAATTCTGATACCCTGTACTAGACATTCTGTTGTGTGGGGTTCCCCCTCCCCCTTACACGTCATACATCTGCAAGCGCACGGATCCCCCATGGGGGTGCCGGGGGTTTCAGTATAAATAGTATCCCCACTTTCTGGAAATTTAGTGCTTTAAATTCCCACTGTCGCTGTCTTTCTTCTTTGTTCTTTCTCATTCCTACTCTGTTCTATCAATCTACTATACTGTCTTCTTCTTCGCTAGACCAGTCACCTACCTTTTTTCTTGAAAACTCTTCGGGAACAAAACTCCTCATTTGTGTGTAAGGTCTGTTGGATCAGCTTGGAAAGGTTGGGCGCTTTCTGCCAGGTGGTCACTGGGGCTTCCTATGATGTTAGTATTTGGCAATGTTGGCATTTTATATTTTATAATGATGTTTGTATTCTATTTTGTTTTTTGTAAACGGTTAGATAAATTAGAGTATAGCTTCAGCGTCCCCTGCGTGGGATGTCTTTATTGTAAAGTGACTGGCTGGTGGAGTGCCTTCAGTGTTGCCACTAGGGTTGTTTCGGCAGATCTTTTATGCGGATCAGGGGTGTCATCTTTCAGCGAAGTCTGGTCCTGATTTGGCTCAAAAGAGTCCGCTGGACCTAAAGCAATAATCATGTAATGTAATGTAATGTAGCTGCAGACAATATATCTGTTTCAAACAACCTCCTTGGTTTCAAAGACCTCCAGAATTTCAGTGTTGTTGTTGTTCCAGTTTCGTCAGTCTCAAGACATAATTTATGAGGAGCACGGTCACTTTGACCTGCTGTTTCATGTTATTTATTTGCACAACCTGAAGTCGTGTTAGCAGGTCATCTGTGCATTATTCAAACCATTGTCCATATTTGGCCTTTTGCTCTCTCTGTCTTTGATACCCTATCCAATTTTCAGCGTCACCAATCCTGACCAAGTACTCCAAATAAGCCACATTAAAAACCATCCTACCACTTTTATTTTTTTGCTAGCACTAGAAAAATCTAGGGGGAGGGAGGAAGAAAAATGGGAATAAAGAGATCGGAGAGAGAGAGTGTGAGAAAGAAAGAGAGAGTATTCATACATTTATATACGTGATTAGGACAGGCAGCTGAGGACAGGTGAGCTTCACCAGTAACCGCAACAAAATAAATTATAAAAGAAGACAAAATGTGTAAAAGATTTACTACGTTATTACTATTTAATTAAGCTTAAAAGAAAAAAAAACACAACAACTATGGATGCTGTTTAAACTTTCTTCTCCATTATTCGTTTAATTAAACAGTTATTGATGCACGTCAGATGCGGACAGGGGCATGTCTTATAGCGGCACGCAAGACGCACGCAGTGTGATGCGGCCGTTGCACTGTGCGCTCGAACACTGGCACACAAACGTGACATCAAACATGCCCTGAAACCAAAAAATATGGGTATATATTCTTTGCTGAAACTTGGCTACCGCACGTGCATGCGAAAACACTTTCCTACAGAGGAGCCCTTTTTTTGTCAGTCTTTGCCATCGCCGCCGTTCAACCTTACAAAACCGAGACTTATTATGCACGTTTATAAATAGCAACATCTCTCTGCAAAAATAGAACTCTTGAAATAAAGTAAAGACAAGTCATTACTTTTCAGTTTTCTTCTTTGGGTGAACACCTGGCTAGGAAGATCCTATGTGACAGTGGAATGTTCTTCTTGATACCATTGTATCGTGTGGACTGTGTTTGAGAGATAGGCTTAAGTAGGATCATTATTTCAAAAGTGATTAACGTTGTGGCTGCCTTACCTGAAACAAAGGAAACTTCGTCACTTCATACCACATAACAAGGTAAGATAGGTTTGTGTGTGTGTGTGTGTGTGTGTGTGTGTGTGTGTGTGTGTGTGTGTGAGAGAGAGAGAGAGAGGGTACGCGGGAGAGAGATAGTGTCGGCAACATTTGCAAAACTCGTTTTCGTTATAACCAAAAATTAAAAAAATAAACACAAGTTAAAAGGGTTATGGATGGGAGTAAGCTTATGCACACTGATAGTTTTCGCCCAGCGTTTCATACTATTGTTGTATATCAATGAAGTGTACAAATCATAAATATAGCCAAGGATTTTACATGATAAAATCCTTGTTATAGCCTATTGATTTTTAGTTTACATAGTTATATAAAATATATCTTGGAAGTAAGAGAAACAACCACAACTTCCTTCATTACTTCATCGTTCAATATTTCTTGGACTTTTTTTTTCCAAGCTTAGTAAGCATAAATAGCGTCGGGCTGACTAAATGCAAGGAACTATTTTTTATGGTAAAACATGAGTAAGCAAGTGGGTAGGTGTAGAAAATACCCTGAATCACTGATGCTGGCCAGACATTGGCAGGGATAGGTTATCTGCGCAGTCATCGAGAACCAAAAAGCTTTGTTAGACCAGGTAGCCTGAATCTACTGTAGGTTTTAAAAAAAACTAACCTTGCAATGAGGAAAGAAAACAAAAAAATCAAAACTTGCATGTTATCATTTCCGTCTTCTAACAGCGATCTTCCTGCCTTTTCATCACATGCTTGAGTGATATATAAGCTTATGTGTATTTGTTGTGAGTGTGAAAGTGTGTGAAACATGTCAGAGTGTATGTTGGTATAGATCGCAGCGTTTTGAGTCTGATTGTTGATTTGGGGAAATGCGTATATAATTATAATATCCATTATTATTATTATTATTATTATTATTATTATTATTATTATTATTATTATTATTATTATTATTATTATTATTTGTTTTTTGATTTTGTGTGGTTTTTTTTTCTCATTGTATAATTTTTAATGCAATATCATAAGTTGTTTCATGTTTGTTTCTTTCTTTTCATGTAAAGCGCTATGCGCTTGTCTATAAATAGACAAGTAATAGCGCTATATACTATTTATTATTATTATTATTATTATTATTATTATTATTATTATTATTATTATTATTATTATTATTATTATTATTATATTATCTCATTGGTCTTGAATCGAACCTTTATTCAAATGAGATATTCACATATCGTTCACTGGACCGAAGATGACAGATCAACAAATTGATTTCCGCCCCCCCCCCCCCCCCCCCCCCCACACACACACCTTCTACCATTACTTTTTGCACCTGTGTTTGGTTTCTTATGATTGCGTGGGTGTGTGTGTCTCGATGTGTGTGGGTGTGGGTCTCTATGTGTGTGCACGTATGTTGTCACCAATACCATCACCACCAACATAACAACAGGAGAATATAAGCTGCCTAGGTACCGAAGCAGCAAAAGCTACAAAATTGATAAAACACGATCATGAAAAATAATTACGCCTATACTTTACAGCCAAACAAGCGTACAACGAACACGCTTACAGCGAACAACGCTTTTACCGAATGGAAAAAAAAATCCCTGCTAGAGATGTTCTTATTTGATACTTACAACTTTCTGGATATAACGAACACGTTTACAACGTAGCTTCACTTACACCGAGTGTATTTTCTTATCAACGGATATAGGAAATATGAAAGCATCCCAAATATTTTAAATTCTCGGAAATGACATCAAAGTTTGACGTAATTCATGTGTTTGTAGAAACAATCTTCTTAACCTTTTGGAGACCACATCAATTTGCACAGTTAAAAAAAGAAGATGTCATTTTAAGATCTGGCAGAAAGTGACAGGCCTAACTTTTTTGTTTGTTCTTGGCACCCAAGAACTTTTCACAAGTTAACATTTTTTAAAAGTAAATAATAATAATAACGGATTTTTATATAGCGGGTACTCTAGCCTATGACCAGACTCACCACGCTTTACATAGTCATAACATATAAATACATGCACTCGATGAAACATTACTTTTGCTACAATACACCAAAAGACGGGACAGTAAAGGTACAGACTATTTACAATTATGTACATAAATTACAAAAAAGACAGAGATATACTATTTACAACTATGTACACAAATGACAAAAAAGACAGAAAATAGAATAGCAAAAACCTATTTACAGCTATTTATATGCCCGGTTAGGCCCAGGAAGGAAAACAGTATAAATATTTACAGCCGTGTATACACTTACGGATCAGACATAGACAAGAGATGAGAGAATGGCAGCGGGATACAAATCAATCTGAATAATGCAGTTTGAAGAGGTGGATTTTGAGGGCCTTTTTGAATGCTTGTGTTGATTGTATGTTGCGGATATGGGAGGGAAGGGAATTCCACTGCTTAGGTGCGGAGTAGGCGAATGCACGTTGGCCGTATGTCTTAGTGCGGGTGACGGGAACCTTGAGTGTGCGAGTGTCAGCAGAAGATCTTAAAGTGCGTGAAGGGGAGTAGACAGACAGTAGATCAGCAAGGTAGGAAGGACAAGAATCTGTGAAGAAGTTGTGACAGAGAACAGAGAGTTTGTACTCTATGCGTGCTTGCACAGGAAGCCAGTGAAGGGAATGTAGTAGAGGTGTGATGTGATCACGTTTCTTAGCTCGGAATACTAGTCTAGCTGCTGAGTTCTGAACCTTTTGTAGTTTGTCAATGATGTGTTTCGGGGAGCCAACAAGGAGAGAGTTGCAATAGTCAAGACGAGAAAGGACGAGAGCGCAGACTAGGGTTTTGGTGGCCCGGACTGTAAGATAGTGGCGAAAGGAGCTGATTTGGCGTATGGCCGTGTATGCAGAGCTTACATGTATACTGAATTTTCAAAATGTATCAGAATAAAGTACATGAGTCTGTATATTACGAAAATATACAAGGTTGTTACCATCTTTTTACTCCAATATGCTTAGAAGGTAGGAAATATAAAAAAAAATTATGGCTCACAACTCACATCATTATCACTGTGTCTGATTTAAAAAGGCTAACAGAAGCATTCACTTTCATATTATTAAACCAAGAAGATTAATGCGTCAAACAAGATTTTACTGCTATATAGTGGACAATTGGTGGTTGTGCATCTTTCACACAGTCTCAATAAATCCAATGGAAAATATTTCCGAACTTGTTAAAACGTTCAACAATAACGATCATTTGCAAAACGGGAAGTTCGTTTTTAGACACAAAGCATCCGATTAACCGGCTCCGTTCTTTGAGAGCGAATCCAAGAAGATTCTCATCCGGGTCCGATGTATCTGCCCCTTCGCCTTTTTGGCAAAGGCAGCCAGGGCCGATAGATCGGTCCGAGCATATCCTAAGGATTAAGAACATGACGGCAAAACGAAAATTAATTCAGCTCTGATAGGTAACTTGACATAATATTGCATGTGAGAAAGTATCCATACAAGGGAAACAAAAGTTTATATAACCAAGGAATTTTAAATTCCATTATCAACACTAAGCACACCTTCACTCAAAATGCAGAATACAAATTATTCAGGCAAACGGCAACAGTGAAATTGCGTATTGAAAATTGCCCCAGTTACATTGCCTATTGAAAATTGCCCCAGTTACAATGCCTATTGAAAATTGCCCCAGTTACAATGCCTATTGAAAATTGCCCCAGTTACAATGCCTATTGAAAATTGCCCCAGTTACATTGCCTATTGAAAATTGCCCCAGTTACATTGCCTATTGAAAATTGCCCCGATGTTGGTAAACAGCCACACATTCATACACACCACAGGCAAATATCATTCCTACAATCATTATATATATAAGATGATATATCTCACACACAAAATACTGTATAATACTTCAACTTTAAAAACTTTGACAGACACCATAGCAATATTGGACACAATCACACTTGAATATAAAATATAAAAAATGGACATATATATTATAGACAAGATAATTATCATACATAATGTTAAAAGAAAGGAAGCACTCACACTCAAAGGAAGGAATTCAATATATGTTTAAAAGAACACAACTGCATTAACAAATAATACAGTGAGAAAACAAGAAACATCACACCTCACACTTTCGAAACCAGGGGGCTAAATCAGTTACACTCTCTCTCTCTCTCTCTCTCTCTCTCTCTCTCTCTCTCTCTCTCTCTCTCTCTCTCTCTCTCTCCACCCCATCCCACCTCTTTCATCGGGAAAAAAAATTTCGAAAATGAAAAAATCGTCCCTTTAACCCATTTTGCAATCACATGACGAGAATATAGTTTGATGTTTTCTGGACTGTAAATCTTACATCAAAGACACATTTTTTGACGAATTAAAAAAAAAAAACGCAATTCAGCCAATAACTGTCAACTACGCGTACAACGAAATTCGGGTATAAATGAATGAGGAAAATGTTTCCCTGGACTTCGTTGTATTGTAGACTGTCGCGTCTTTAGACAAATTCAATCTTTAGCTGTCATCGGAAAATCCGGGGCTGTCATCAAGGTTACAAGACAGGCGTTCTCGATTCCACAAATATGCGAAAAATGCAGTCTACTTTTCTTTTCGTGATTATTTATATAGTAATTTATAGCTCAGTTAAAAGTGTGCATTTAATCAATTAAAACTAAACCAACGACTATGCCTATATTATATACGCTCATTGTTCAAAACCAACAACACCAATGGCATCAACATGGACATCAAAGTTCAAGGCCAATCTCTCAACAAAGTGCGTAGCTTCGAATATTTAGGAGCCATTGTATCAGACAAAGGGTCCCGACAGGAAGTCCTCTCCAGGAGCGCACAAACAACTGCTGCTCTGACAGGTTGAAGCCCATTTGGAAAGACAGGACCATCGGGCTACATTCCAAGGTAAGGCTGCTGCGCTCCTTTGTCATCTCCATCTTCCTATACGCTTGCGAAACATGGACCCTCACAGCAGATCTACAACGAAGAATGCAAAGCATGGAGATGAGGTGCTACAGAAGACTTCTGAGTATTTTCCATATCCAACACATCACCAACAACGAAGTCCGACAGACCATCACACAAGCCATTGGACAACACGATGACATGCTCACAGAGATAAAGAAACAGAAATTCCGATGGTACGGCCACGTCACCAGAGCATCAGGCCTTGCAAAGACCATCCTCCAAGGCACGGTGTAAGGAGGCAGAAGAAGAGGGAGACAGAAAAAGAGGTGGGAGGACAACATTCGAGAATGGACTGGCTTGACACTGAGAGAAGCCATGAGGATTGCTGAGGACAGAGTTCGCTGGTTAAATGATCATCGGTGGTGCCCCAACGGCCTTCGCGTTACGGGATAGGATAGGAAGGATAGGTTCAAATTAAACTAAACTAAAAGTGTTTCCGACCGATTTTTTTTGGTCAGCAAAATCAACAGACTTCAGTGTTAGCGTCAGAATAATTTGGGAAACGAAAAGTTGCTAAAACACTTGGAGTAGGTAGTCGCGCCTTAGGAATTGGGATTGCAGGTGAAGAATATTCTAATACTGGAAGCAACTATGACACAATCGGCAACACATACCATAGGCCTGGTGCATCATCATCATCATCATCATCATCATCATCATCATCATCATCATCATTAGCATCATCATCATCATCATCATCATCATCATCATCATCATCATCATCATCATCATCATCATCATCATCATCATCATTTATTGCCCAGTAAAAGTTTAACAAGGAAATGGCCCTGGCACATTAGGCAACTAGACAGAATGCAAATATATAAATATGAGCAATCACTTCCACATTACATGTAAACTCGCATTCACACATTGCATTCTGCATGCAAGGATATTGTCAGAATAATGATTCGGTCAAGTAAACTTTCGCTGTTGTTATAGAGAGAAACCTTCAAAATGGCATGCCTTCACATGCAATCATTTTTTGGAATAACGTTTTTTGTTGCTTTTTTTAAAATGACTCCGCCTGTCTGGCATTTTCATCACCGCCGGCGTCGGCATTCAAGAAGTTGTAAAATGCCAAGGCCACGTGCATATGAGAAATTCCTAGCTTGAGAAGAAGATGATGATGGGGATGATGATGGAGATGATGATGATGATGATGATGATGATGATGATGATGATGATGATGATGATGAGAAGGAGGAGGAGAATGAAGATGAGGGGGAGAAAGAAGAAGGAGAAGAAGAAGAAAAGGAAGATGTAGTAATTGCAGTGTTTATAGACAGACTACTTTAATTGGCCATATAGTTTAATCGTAAACCATGCCTAGCTTTTAGGGAAAACTGTAGGTTATACTAAAAGACAAGCATTTGCTAGTTTCGTTGTTTTACTTTCAGCAAAATGACATGTGTGTGGGTGTGTGTGGGTGTGTGTGTATGCGTGTTTGTGGCTGTGCGTGTGTTTGTGTGTGTTGCATAATGCAGCAATCAGTCTATATCTAAGACTTTATTATTATTGTTGTTATTATGGATAGTTTTATTGTAGTACTACATGTACTAGAATTCTGTTATGACTACAATTGCTTCCCTTGACTATGATCACTGCTTTCCATGATAAAAACAGCTGGCCTATGATGTGATTGCTCGTAGCGGTCGTAGTTTCTCCTCTCAGTAATGTAATACTATTATATATTATGTTTATACCCTCAATCTATCATAATGAATGGAGAGTTATCTCAATTGTATGTGCGTGATATGAATGGTTCTGTCAACCAAATGCAATTAACTGTAAATGTGTTATGTGAGTGTATGTGCGTTAGTAGTAAGAACGAACTGGAAGAGGTTGTGTGTGATCATGATTTTATGTATTATTCTAAAAGTTGTTTTTTTCTGTTCTTATTTTCTTATTCGGCAAGATGTAAGGTGCTGTATGAATTTTCCATTGTGTGTAATAAACATTTGTTGACTTGACTTGACTTGACTTGACTTGGGAAAAATAAATTAACCAATGGGTACTTCAGTTACAGTAGGCTACCGATGGTTCAACAAACAAACGAAAAATTATAATGTGGAGCAGAAATTCACTCTAAATTCCTCGCTCTTTAGACAGTGTCCATTTTCATCGCGGGGCACGCGTCAATGGTATTTTTAAAGAACCGGGTTATTTCGGCTTAAATGGAGGTGGGGGTCTTATATAAACACGCATACAGGTTGATCGGGTTTTCTTAGTGGCCCACGGCGATAGACAGGCAGATTGAAACAGGTGACATCTTAGACGGTTGACGTCGGCCAGCGCTCCGTACTATGAAAGCAATTACAATACAATACAATACAAGGTTATTGCTTTAGGTCCAGCAATTAGGCTACTTGACGTTGCATGATGATTTACCATTAGCTAAGTTTGTCACAAGCGCAGTAATGATTGACGCGACAACTTAAAGCAACAAACCTATCCGGTAAGTAGCCTAGTAATACCATTACCTTGTTAGCTCTCATAAATATTCCTATTAGAAGCAGGGTAAACTAGGGTACATGACAGTCTATACAAAATCAGACAATGCTACGTAAATTGACAATAAATGGTAGACCTATACCAAAACATTTGCAAATTGCTGATGTTCGTATAAAGGTTTCGTGTAGTCGAGAGTGCGTTTTCCTTTACTTCATCGAAAGTTACCGTTATGTGTGTATCATTTAGTACACAGAGTTTTCTGACGGTCAAGAAGCAAGGTCTATAATCATTCCTTTTGTGTACCTGTAGTGCTAGCCATCTTTTTCAATACTAGAGAGGTTTCGTTTACAATGTGACGAGTAACATTACGGATACAAGAGCAACATCGACGTAGGCATCTTAGTAGTACAAATAGCGGTAACTTGGAACTTTGTCCTGTTATTAAAATAACCACATACAATTCCAACAATGAAACAAGGCTAATAGCCCAGGCTGGAACACGAACTTTAAAAGCTGGTACAGAGGCTTGACACCACCTCCAAATTCTTTGGAATAAAAATAAGTGCAGAGCAGACCAAAATGATGACCAACAACACTAATAGCATCAACAAGGACATCAAGGTCCAAGGCCAATCCCTCAATACGGTGCATAGCTTAAAATATTTAGGAGCCACTGTATCAGACAATGGGTCCCGACAGGACGTCCTCTCTCCAGGATCGCACAAACAACTGCTGCTCTAACAAGGTTGAAGCCCATTTAGAAAGAAAAGACCATCACTCTACACTCCAAGGTAAGGCTGCTGCGCTCCTTTGTCATCTGCATCTTCCTATACGCTTGCGAAACATGGACCATCACAGCAGACCTACAACGAAGATTACAAAGCATGGAGATGAGGTGCTATAGAAGACTTCTGGACATTTCCTATACCCAGCACATCACCAACGACGAAGTCCGACAGACCATCCCACAAGCCATTGGACAGCACGATGACCTGCTCACAGTGGTGAAGAAACGGAAACTCCGGTGGTATGGTCACATCACCAGTGCATCAGGCTTTGCAAAGATCATCCTGCAAGGCACGGTGCAAGGAGGCAGAAGAAGAGGGAGACAGAAAAAGCGTTGGGAGGACAACATTCAAGAATGGACTGGCTTGACACTGAGCGAAGCCACGAGGGTTGCTGAGGACAGAGAAAGATAGAGTACGCTAGTTAAACGATCCTATGTGGTGCCCCAACGACTTTCGAGTTACGGGATAAAATAGGATAGGTGATTATATACACTTTGCTATGATCATTGTATGATCTGACCTCTTAGGCGTTGATTAACAAGGTTTTCCAAAATAAATAAGAGGATAGCTACAGACATGAGTCCATATGAATGACTAAGATCGTTCAGTAAGGAAGTACAACATTCAACCATGACCATTTATTCTCTGAGTTTAAGAATAAAAATGAGCATAATCGAAACATAAGCACAGATACTTTACCAGAGTTATTATTATAATTTATACATAACTTATACCAAAAACAAAGTAATCTACATTTTGCATCAACAGAATCAGGGAAACTACCCATTTCCCCTAGCACCATACATGTTGATGTATTAGTGTTTACATTTAAAATCATTCTTTAAAACTTCAATTGTAGCTTGTCACAAATTTCCAAGCCACCATACTCCCATACTTCACAATTATACAACAAAATGGGCTTTATACATTTTTGAACACCGAGGGGTAAATCCAATTTTCCACACTTCTTTAGAAGTGCGTACGTTGCTCTCTCAGCTGAAACACTCTGGGCTCTCATTGCTTTTACAAATTATTATTATAATTGAAGAGTGTGCCTAAATACTTAAATTCCCAGACAATCTCAATTATATCACCAATAAAACTTGAAAACTGGCAATCGCTTAATTTTGGCCGGAGAACAAACCGTTACTTTTGTTTTTGTAATATTTATGGAAAGACCAAATATGCGGGTGGTCGAATGTTGTTGTTTCGTTCGTTCGTACTGATAAAACTTTAATCCGTTTAATTCAATCGGAAGCAATTGGATGGTAAAAAGGATAAGATCTATAAGTCCCTCGGTTTCTCTCGTTATATAGAGCGAGACATCATTATTAGAATTCTGTCTACTGTTACCATTACATGCAAATAAGGTCAACAGTCAAGGAATGGAATGCATTCTTTATAGTGCCCACCATCTTCGGTATAGGCGTAGATGCATGACTGATTGTCCTCCGTATAAGTTACGTCGCGTATAAACTAAGTCGCAAATACACGAAATAATTTCTTGGAAACTAGTTGAACAAGCAGATGGCATGAAAAGGGCACGTCCATGCTAACCAACAAAAAAATAATAATTGACTTAAATATTACTTCATTAGGCCATACACAATTGCGCTTAGCTGGAGAAATGTCAGACGGCTATCCAGTTGAGGAAACAAATGTACATTTACTAGGATTTGAATAGATCAATGAAGTTGTATTCTGAGTTGATCGTTGACATAGCCATTTTATCAAATTTACCAACGTAAATATTGAAGTTTTATCAGAGTAATGACTATTAAGAATAAGACGTAGATCCATACATCATCCAAATTTGATGTTGTTGACGTTCGACAAAAGAGCACGTGGTTCTTTTTATCAACTCTTAGGCTGATGGAGATAATTATTTTTTTGGTACACGCTTTTTCATAGATTGGCTAATCAAGGCATGAAGTAGTGGTAAAAGCAACTGCGTGGCCATTAACCATTAAACTTCCAGTCACGCAAAATGGTCGGGGACAGTCACGTAAAGCCGCTTTCCCGAAAGAAAGCTACATCAGTAGTGACTGGGAGACATCCAAAGTAATCCTGTATGTTTCACTGATATTGCTCATGATAATGATAATGAAGAATATGCCTACTTGGACATTGAATGTTTATGCTCCACAATGATTGTGAAACCAACTTAAAAATGTATCTCTTCTCGGCTCTCTCACTCTGATGCAGTGCACGAGATTGTACTTGAAATATGGCAACCTTCAAGTACTATAAGCTTACTTGTATAGAGCAACGCCACCCGGAACAAGGGGAAATAAGGTCAACCCAGCCCAAACGAAGCATACACCTAATCCGCCCACTGTAATAATTATAATACTGATATAAAAAGACTGATCGGAGTATGCAATAATATATATGTTCACTGCCAGATTAACACCTCGGCCACCGGGAATCAAGACCGCCATCTCTACAAGAACACGAGCTCGTCGCTCTACCCACTGAGCTATTCCGGTCTTCAGGTCCTTTTCCTCAAGCGAGTTAAGTAACTTCAATATATATGCTCTGCATAAACGTTTTGTCTCCAGCGTCTACTCAACTACTTCTGGTTCTCTTCAGCAGTGCAGCACTGATATGATAGAGAAAAGTCCGTAATGACAGATTCCTATCCCATCCTATCCCGTAACTCGGAGGTCGTAGGGGCACCACAGATGATCGTTTAACCAGCATACTCCATCATAGGTTATAGATACAAAGGGAAACTGATTTGTTCTACATCTGCTACCACAGAAACAATCATATTCCTCAATCAGCGACTTTGATTCTTGCGGTTTGTTATACAGTTGAAGGCAATTTTTAAATTTTTTAAAATGGCAGTGGTGTTGGTGTTGTTGTAGTCATCGCTCGTTAATATCGCATTTTTCGTCATCATCGTCATCATCTCCTCACGGTCGTTATCATTGTGATCTTCATCTTTCTTATAATCATTGTCATCTCGCATCTATTATTTATATAATCATCGGTGTTGTCGAAATTGCTGGCTGTGGCAATCGGAGACCATTTCCTGCGTTCATTGTGGCACGACACGACAGACAAGTGAGAAATCAGAAGAAGAAGAGAAAACAAACATAGCAATTTGTAACGTAATAATAATCAGCAAGTCACGCAGCAGAAGAACGAAGGAACAAGATAGCAAGGAAGAAAGATGATAAGAATGGGAAGATTGAAGCAATAAGAAGATATTGGAATATACTTCCGTTGCGGTCATTAGAAGAAGAAGGAGAAAGAGGGTCAGAATCATACAGAGAAAGTAGAAGTAATCTCCAGGTCTGATCATCAATATAGAAAACAATTGATTTTTGGATTTGCTACTTTAGTTCTTTCTTCCTAACGGGACAAACAAACTACGCCAGACGGTGCATCCTTTCTTCATTTGCATGCAAGCATTTCCTTAACAAACTATTTTTGGCACAGTGCACGCGAACTGTACAAAACTACTCGTAGCACACTGAGGCAGGCTTACAGTGTCTCAATCAGAGTTGTCTGGCAAAAAAACAAACCCACACCAAAAGATGGTAAGCCATTCAAATGTATTCGCAGACATTCACACAAATAGCCGAAAAATACACATTTTCAAAGGTGTTAATTTTCTTGGTGTGTATTGTGACTTGGCTTTATCGGAAGGAAACAAAAGGAAACAAACAACATGAAATGATAAAACACGATCTGAAGTATCTGCAAACCTACCCCCGTTGGGGTGCCGGGGGTTTCAGTATAAATGGTATCCCCATTTTCTGGAAATTTAGTGCTTTAAATTCCCACTGTCGCTGTCTTTCTTATTTGCTCTTTCTCATTCCTGCTCTGTTCTATCAATCTGCTATACTATCGTCGTCTTCGCTAGACCAGTCTCCTACCTTTTTTCTTGAAAACTCTTCCGGGACAAGACTCCTTGTTTGTGTATGAGGTCTGTTGGATCAGCTTGAAAATATTGGACGCTTTCTGCCAGGTGGTCACTAGGGCTTCCTATGATGTTATTATTTAGCAATGTAGGCATTTTATATGTATGTGTTTTGTTGATAATTTATAATGATGTTTGTATTCTATTTTGTTTTTGTAAACGGGGGTTCGAGTAGTTGGGGCGAAGCCTCAGCCGTCCCCTGCGTGGGATGTCTTTATTGTAAAGTGACTGGCTGGTGGAGGGCATTCAGTTTTCCCACTAGGGTTGTTTCAGCAGATCTTTTATGCAGATTGGGGGTTGTCCGGTCCTGATTTGGCTCGGAAGAGTCCGCTGGACCTAAAGCAACAATAATGTAATGTAATCTGCAAACTAAAAATAACCCAAACCAGTTGAGCCAATTTTTTAGATACAGCGCAAAACATGTTTAGAAAACGGTGAAGCACAATGACCTTGACCTATAAGAAAGTACAAATACGAATGACCCAACACTCTTAGCAGTAGTAACAACAAATATGCACAAAGTAAAAATGATGAATTTCGGTTCACTTATTCTCGAGATAAGGCCAAAGTGTGCTGTGAAAAAAATAATAAATACATTTGGAGCGACAGACCCACAGACTGACTGACTGACTGTCCGACAACCGTTTTGCTAGTAAAGGATGGCCCATGATTTGAAGTACCCGTTCACCAAAACTCAACAAAGTCGCTTCGGCCGTTTTTGAAATATTTGAGCAAAACCTGTTTGGCAACATAATGATTCCAATGACCTTGACCTTTGCGATAGAACGGGAGACAAGCCACTAACCGAAGTAATGTTCCTGTACTGTGAAGTATAGTCAAAATCCGTCCAGTGGTTCTTGAGATATAGCTTCCAACGGACCGACAAACCGACATTTGGCTCGTTCTTATTACCCCATATTTCAAAGTATTTCCTGATAAGTCTGGAAATACAAAAATCAAAACCCAGAAGTCTAGGTTCACCCGAAGTTTTTCGTAAATATAAAGTAGGCAATAATTATTTACTTTTGTTCAAGGGTGGCAAAAAAACAAACAAAAAAAAAACAACAAACAAACAAAGCAAAACAAAATAACCGATGAAGAATGTATCAACATCAAAATCTGTTTCAGGTTCCTGGGAGACGCCAGCTGCTGTGCTGAATAAATCGATTTCACCGTTACATCTTCATCGCCAATATCATCATCAGTATTCGAGTCGACATGATGCGAACGAGTGCGATAAGGACAGGACTGAATGACGATCACCATCTTTTAGCTTGTAAAGAGCTGGGACACGTTAACCTCACTGATAATAGACTATAACTTGGTTATTAAACGAAGATTAAAAACAACCTTTTTCTACAAGAAAAATCACGACTGATATTTTTTGTAGACCACGGAAACAATGTTTAATGCACGTAGGCCTATGTTTGCAGTCCCATTATTGTCGTCTGCTGGTAGAAGGTCAACGCAAGTGCCCCATGTTGTGAGTGTCTGAAACGTGTTGCTGATGGTAGCGATGCATGTTACTTTGTGGTAAACCTTCTCGTATTTGCTAAGGGATTGGCCGAGGAATATAGTTCTAGTTACATTTTTATTTGTATGGCCTGAATGAGGAGGGCGATTCTAAACAAAATGTACCGCTTCAAAACCAACGGCCAAACACGACCTTTAAAATAAAAGAGGGAGAAAAATGTGTTTTCATGTGAATAGTCAATATGAACCAACAAAAAACCCACAAATAACGTTTTAACACAGGACAATCCTACGGTTACTATCCAATGAGGAAGTCTCACCTAAGATCATGCTCATGCCTTACAACGTGACACTCAGCCCAGACTTGAACAGCGTCAACATCACCAACACTAGCAGCAACGGCAGCGACCCGGCCCTGGCAGTGGTCCCGGTCCTGATGGAGGAGGACAGACCCTGGACTCTTGGGGAAATGCCTTGGATCCCAGCAGCGGTTGTGGCGGTGGGGATGATGGCTCTGCTGACCTTCTCCTTCGTCAGCCACCACCGCCGCGTCAGGCGCAAGCGGGAAATGGTGATGGACTACCTGGCCACGCTGCTCTACAGCGGCGCTTTCTCTACAGGAAGGTGAGTGACTCGACCATCCATCCCCCTACCTATCCTTACGGTTACCCTGATCCCCTCTTTCACCTTATCAACCATTTCTCTACCCTTGCATATTTCACAACAGTTTTGATCTATCTAACTAAACAGTTAATGTAAGGAGACTTAAAATCGTAATCAGCATCATCTTCCGTATGTGAACATAAGGGCCACTAGAGACAAAACTGTTCGTCAATCTGTTTATTCAGAAAAAAAGGGTTCGCCAATATCAGGCAGTGGTTCAAATCCCATTGACGGCCTGTAGTAAAATAGAATAATAATAATAATAATAATAATAATAATAATAATAATAATAATAATAATAATAATAATAATAATAATAATAATAATACCTAAATAAATAAATAAATAAATAAAATTACCTTGAGACACTGCGCTCCTATTCCTTCGGATGAGAGTATAAACTAATGTCTAGTCTGTGCACGCACGCATTCCATCGCATGGACTTTAAAGATCCTGACACTCGTGTCCTAGACGGGTGAGTGCCGGCTACACCCAGTACCCACATAGGTTACAAGAAGAAGAAGATTAAAAGTATTCAGAACGAACAGGAAAATTAATACAAGACCGCCTGGAATTTGTTTTAGGGGAAATAACTTGTGCACTCACTTGTTCACATTATCTTGGTTGTGTCAGGTCCGTCTCGATCCTGTGCAATACCAACTCTCTGGCGCTCTCTGAGCTGGGCAGGTCATTCAAGATCAAGCCTAGGGAGAGTCACCACGGCCGCCATCACCATCCTCGCGGCGTCGACTGCGAAACGGCGACGGCGACTGACTATTTAAGGGAAAAGTACATGCGTGACCTCATCAATTTTGCCAGTTCTCCTGACAAGAAGAGACGAAAGTTCCTCAAGCGTTTCATTTCAGCGCCCTTGACGGAGCACAAGTTCCGCAGGGTGGCCGGACACATGGTGACCAAGACGACTGTGGTGAGAGAAGCTAACTCATATTTATTTATTTGAACTCTAGTAATCAAAGCATGAAGCTCATTTGGGCTCGATCCTGGTGATCAGGCTAGTCTACATTTCTATCCGGTTGCCCCTTGAACCTCGTGCCTAGTAAATGCGTTCCATAACCTCTTCCACCTTTTTAATACCCACAGTTTGTTTATATATTACATCACAAAAGGTGACTGGTGTGATAACTGAAATTTACACACTTTATGTACTCGATTTCAGGTAAACAAATCTTCAAGTTGCCAAACCGCTCATAAACCATGAAACGGGGTGTCGCATTAGTTTTAGTCGTTCGGGCACAGACCAGAATTAATACGAGAAAATCTTTACCTTTTACTTTAACCCAAATTAAAATAATAATATGTATCTTGCCTCTCTGTAGGTGAAGGAGTTTGCCATGGGCTCTGGCGGTGCGGAGGACCAAGCAATTTTCGGTGGTGGTTCTGGTCGAGGTCTGACCAGAAATTTGAGTGTGCCTGCAGATGGCTACGACATCTATGACCCTGATGTGGACATCCCTACTTCGCTGTCTGATGCCAGAAGGAGCATCACTCAGGTCCACACCCGATCGTAAACGTTATCATCCCTGTGTTCTGACCTACCTATCTCGAAAGCAAAGCTGGAGAGATATCTAGGTCAAAATGCATGGATGATACATTCTGATACACCTGGGCTTCGAAACAACACTCTGAACAACGAATACTGTAGCCCTACATACAATGTAAACTTTGTAACATTCTCGAGGTTGTTTAATCTTCATTGCCAGATATGTAAGATTTCTAGGGTATTATAAGTTTAAGCACTTGACAATGATGATGTCCATTTCTAAAGTTCAGGGATCGTCCATCCCAAAGCATGCTTAGTATGCACACGGAGAGTAGAGGGAAACAAATACGATAGCACAGAGAAAGTGCCAAAAACGTGTGTGTGGTTCGTATTCTTATAACCTATAAATTTTCAAAGGACTTGGTTCTTTGTTCTTTGTTATTATCATGTTTGACCTCGTGAATACCATGTAATGATCTGTGGTGTTTCCATAGCTGATTTTTTTTAACCAAATCAGAAGCGTTTACCTGACTACTGTGGAACACTAGCCAGACTTATTTGAACACTTTCAAGTAACTACTTTCAGATATAACATTAAATGTGCTCAAAAACTGGTTGACGTAGCTAACTGAAATATTTATTTACAGGGCCTATTGCTGGATCCGAATAGGATGTACCAATGGGACGACTCTAACTCTCTGTCCATGAGCCAGCAATCTATTTCTATGACTACTCTGGCCAGCAACAGCCCCCAACGGTCCTTGGACTTCGACCAATGTGGCCAGCAAACAACCGGCGACCATTATCAGCAGTGGAGATACCAAATACCCATGTCAGCATTGAGAATCACACACCCTTATTTCCATGTTCCGGTAGATAGTTACAAACACGTTCAGTATTCTTCAAATAATCAAGGGCTTCCGCCCCATCAAGGGCAATGTATGCCACAAGATGAACAGAGTTTTAACACAGCCAATTACGATTCATCTGTATTAGGCACAGAGACAGATAAATGTTTTCTTCTAGGTGAGATGAACGGCTCTATAGCTCCCGATACGTATGGAATCACCGCCAACGAACGCGTGGGCCTGTCACCCATGCAGTCTAAACAACATACTATTACAAGTGAGTCGTCATGTACATCAAGCAATGACACGTTCTCAAAACATACAGGAATGTTCACACCCGTCATTGACACGCCTAATTCTTCAGTAAAAAACGCGCCCAATTTCTTGCCTACAAGGTTTCACCCTGCCTTCAGACAGGCGAGACCTTTACAACACTCGGCCAGAGTGATAGACTTGTCGGATGACAATTTGAGCTCCGTCAGCAGTTGCCACAGCAAAGAGACGAAAAGTATGATTTTAAAGGAAAACGGAGCCCAACCTGTCCCCCATTTAGAAAAGCATGTGTCGTTTGCTTGCCCGGATAATGAACACAATGCTCAACGCAATGGACATTGCGGAAAGACTGGATCTTATATGGAATCACAGACCGTTGAGTCCTCAACAGCTGTATACATTGATCAGCCGATGAATGGTGACTTAGAAGGTTTAGAATTATTTGAACCAATAGAAAGTCAAGATAAACGTTTGTTGGAGGTTCGAAATGGCGCACCAGAGATTGCGGTTTTCTCGCGAAGCTTTGACGAGACAAGATTACAACAGAACCAAATGCAAACAATGTCGCCTGACAGTGCCACGACCTACGCTCAGGCTCATAGCTTTGACGAAGTTTCACAACGAAACATTGCAGAGGGAAATCGAATGAATAGCGCCGACTATAACCCGTTGTGCCCTGGAGAAGGACTGTCTCCCTACCAGCGTCCTTCATCTTCTTCTTTTGGGAAGCGGACCTCAAAGAATGAGGCGTTTCTTTCTGCTGCAATTCAAAACCGTTTTCCAGGTGTGAACAATCCAGAGAAAGGTACCATGAGTACGAAGGTTATAAAAGCATTCACACGACCTCCTATGCTGGCGTCCACACGGATGGCTGTTAACGGATCTTTAACACCAACCTGGCCTCTCAAGAGCGAAGGTTCAAGGGTAAAGACTAAAACCAAAGGCAAAGCACTCATAATCCGGACTGCGTCCACTCAATCAACAGCTGCTCTAATTCCTGTCAATCTTACAGGCAAACCCGTGTGTCTCGGCCGTGGAGGCAGCACGGATTCAGAAACTGTGTCGTCCACTACACTACAAAACGCCTTAAACTCAGCCCAGCTAGCTGTTCGTCCTCCACTTTACAAGGGCATCGCCAATAACAACGGCAAGGAGGACGAGGCCAGCACAGCCAGCGGTTGCCTAAACAATGAAAAGGGGTTAAGGAAACAAGGGTCGATTCAGTGTTTAATCTCAAACATAGAATCGCATCAGGAAAACAGCAACAACCGCTTATCACGGGACCAAAACAGAAGTAGAGTGTCTAAACACTTGGCGAAAGCATTTCCTTTCAGGACTTTCAACTGGCCTACCAGTCCTCGATCTCCAACGGGAAGTAGGTCTCCAAGCAGATCTCCAGTTGAAGGAAGGTCTTCATTGGGAAGTACATCCCCAATAGGAAGCAGATCGCCGCTGGGAGATAGATCTCAAAGTAAATCTCCAATGAAAAACAGGTCTCTGTCGGGTAGTAGATCAACTTTAGGTGGCCGGTCTCCAAGAGGCAATCTTTCACCTAAAGCTTTGACCAGATGGGCATTATCTGATCCACAAGGACGTTCCTTCAACCTAGAGGTGGACAGCAAAGAATGTTCAGTGCCTCTTGACGTCTTGTTCGGTGAGGAGGAATTGGGGGATACATCTAATGTCCGTCGATTGCCGCGATTCCAAGTGCGGTCAGAACTCGGCAACCAACACCTTAAGCTGCTGGCAGAGCAGGGAGGCCTCGGACACGGTCAGTAAATGTGTAATGTTGATGTGGTGAATGAACTATGTTGTATGCTACAATGGTGAGCATAATGGTGGTGGAATTCATAGTAATGTTAGTGTTGGCGATGATGATTCTAAGCTATGCGGCTGTGTTGATGGCATATGAAGATGATGGATAATGATAATGCTAATGATGATGCCGATACTATGTGAATGTCATTTTAAGGCGAAAATGATAATTTTCAGACCGACAAAAGGCAAAAGTTTAGACTTTTCTTTTCCCGCCCAGCCAAATGCAAATATTTTCCACCTCTGCCCAAGGACACCATGCGTTTGTAAGGTTTAGGTTAGTGCTAGATAGACTTATAGTAAATGAACACTTCATTTAAAGTTTTAGTCAAAGAAACATTATTATTTGACTGACTGATTGGGGACCTATACACAATTCACTCTCATATCCATGCCACTACAATATACTCAGTGCGGTGCTCTTTAACTAGACTGATTGAATCATTGTTTCATTGATTAATGAATGGGGATAGTACCTGTTGTAAAAATCATTCTTCTATAGCATGCTCAGCATCTGCCGTTCTTCTTTAGCAGCTGCTTTGGTCTTGCGAAGAACGTATTTCAGCATTGCTATAAGTCATCATCGATGTTGTTATAGCGAAGGGTATGCTCTAGACATTCAACAACATAAACGTTTAGCGTGCCTGGCGCTGGCACTAGCAATAAAACAGAATTTGTAAACGTTGCCGTTGTTGCAAGTAAACGCTTAAAGGACCCCCAAATTACACACTTTTCAAATTCACAGTGAATGTTGTCCCACCGAAAAAAAAACTAAGCTTTAATACCTAATATTACCTCTTTCAAATGTACGGTTTTGATACAAATAGGAAAATTCATTTTGTGTACGTGCCTATTAATGGCTTCAAGGTTGATTCTAAACATAGCCCCGAAGCGAAAATGTATACAGTTGTGTGTTTACCAATAAAAAGGAAAAGACGCCTAAAATTCAAAGCTTAGAGGTCCGAGCAACGATTACCCATTCCTATCTTATCCTATCCTATCCTATCCTAACCCGTATCTTGAAGTTCGTAGGGACACCACAGATGATTGTTAAACCAGCGTACTCCATCTTTCTCTGTCTTCAGCAACCCTCATGGCTTCGTTCAGTGTCAAGCCAGTCCATTCTCGAATGTTGTCATCCCACCTCTTTTTTTGTCTCCATCTTCTTCTGCCTCCTTGCACCGTGCCTTGCAGGATGGTCTTTGCAAAGCCTGATGCTATTAAACCCATTATTTTATCTGAATGTGACAAAAATGAAAATTTCCAACTTAATGCCCTTCAGAAATACCCAAACGTCCTTGATACCCTAGCCATCAGTAATAAATAAAAGTGCCAGTTTCAGTAGTCAATCGAAAAGGTCGTGAATGGCCTGCCTCCCTCTTGAGACAGGCTTTCAAATACACTTTCTTAAAAGCACGCTCGTTGCAAATGCTACATGATCAGTGGGTTACATGATTGACGTTGTATACATTTGAATGAGGAAAAAACACTACCCAGTGTTTTTTTTGTACACTAACTGAATATAAATTGAACATAAATAACTGAACACAAACGTTAAAGTTATAGCTGAGCACAGTTAGTTAAGAACTACCTTGCGTGTCCTGCGGTTGCGTAGTTACCGACATTTAAAGATGGGTTAAGGTAAAAGAACATAAACATTTAGGATGAAGAGAAGCCGCTAGCCCGGGTTTACTATTTAATTTGCCAAGAAAAGAAAATGCGTGTAGCGCCTGAGAAAATGCCTGTTCAACAACGGACGAGATTGATGGGACGCCATTCGTAAACACACTTATATAGTGCAGTCTGAACTCGCAATTAACTTTGTAAACAGGTCGATACAATATTTTAAAGAAGAGTAAACGAAACTCTGTGAGAGTGCGGAGTAGGAGACAGGGTTTTGTTTACATGGGTGCGTGTTTGCGTTCAAAGAAAGAGTGTGTGGGGGTAGATATGGGTGTGTGTGCGTGTGTTGTGTGTGTGCGTGTGCGTGTGTGTTAGTGTGTTTGTGCTTGTGCGTTATTAGTAACTTACAATAAAAGACAAAATAGTCTATGGATTTAACACCACACACATTCATACACAAACCTCAAAAAGAGCATATTGACTGTCAAATATTATGTATAGAGTGTTTGTTTGATAGCGCTATTTCAACGAAACGATTGTAATTTGCATACAGTTTTAAAGAAACATTGTCGTGTAATTGTAAAAAAATGGAAACGTCAAGAATGTGTGAAGATATTTCATTATGTAAAACTGTAACGCGACATTATCTTAGGATTTCTCAAAGGAAACAACAAATGACACTTTCATTCTGTTTAGCTTGTGTGCAACGACCGTGTTAGGCATATAGCCCGGAGCCACAGGCGCTTGTATCTGGACACGCGAGCGCCTATGCCTGTGACGCGTCTCCCTATAACCAAAGGGAGACGCGTCACAGGCATAGGCGCTCGCGTGTTCAGATACAAGCGCCTGTGCCTTGAGCATATTGCTTCCATGAACCCATGATGGAATACACCGTCATGTTTTATTCTGTAAAATCACTGTCGAACACCTACGTTTGGACGAAAACAGAAACCCGACGTCCCATTCTTGCTTATAGTGTTTGGAAAGAAAACTTGCTTAGTAGCAATTTTCTCTCTGTTTTTCTGTTTGGAGACAACACAACGTCAATCTTGCCCGTTGAACAGTTGTTTTATCAGACGAAGTAACCATTTTCTGTAACTGGATAAAACACAACGTTAATCTTGCCCGTTGAACAGCTGATTTATCAGACGAAGTGACCATTTTCCGTTACTGTTTGGAGAAACGACAACGTCAATCTTGCCCGTTGAACAGCTGTTTTATCAGACGAAATAACCAATTTCTGTAACTGTTTGAAGAAAACACAACGTCAATCTTTCTCGTTGAACAGCTGTTTTATCAGACGAAGTAACCATTTTCTGTAACTGTTTGGAGAAAACACAACGTCAATCTTGCCCGTTGAACAGCTGTTTTATCAGACGATGTAGCCATTTTTCTGTTACTGTTTGGAGAAAACACAACGTCAATCTTGCCCGTTGAACAGTTGATTTATCAGACGAAGTGACCATTTTCCGTAACTGTTTGGAGAAAACATAACGTCAATCTTGCCCGTTGACCAGCTGATTTATCAGACGAAGTGACCATTTTCCGTTACTGTTTGGAAAAAAGACAACGTCAATCTTGCCCGTTGAACAGTTGATTTATCAGACGAAGTGACCATTTTCCGTTACTGTTTGGAGAAAACACAACGTCAATCTTGCCCGTTGAACAGCTGTTTTATTAGACGAAGTAACCATTTTGTGTAAATGTTTGGAGAAAACACAACGTCAATCTTGCCCGTTGAACAGTTGTTTTATCAGACGAAGTAACCATTTTCTGTTACTGTTTGGAGAAAACACAACATCAATCTTGCCCGTTGAACAGCTGTTTTATCAGACGAAGTAGCCATTTTCTGTTACTGTTTGTATAAAACACAATGTCAATCTTGCCCGTTGAACAGCTGTTTTATTAGACGAAGTAACCATTTTCTGTAAATGTTTGGAGAAAACACAACGTCAATCTTGCCCGTTGAACAGTTGTTTTATCAGACGAAATAAGTATTTTCTGTTACTGTTTGGAGAAAATACAACGTCAATCTTGCCCGTTGAACAGCTGTTTTATTAGACGAAGTAACCATTTTCTGTTACTGTTTGGAGAAAACACAAAGTCAATCTTGCCCGTTGAACAGCTGTTTTATCAGACGAAGTAACCATTTTCTGTTATTGTTTGGAGAAAACACAACGTCAATCTTGCCCGTTGAACAGCTGTTTTATTAGACGAAGTAACCATTTTCTGTTACTGTTTGGAGAAAACACAACGTGATAAAATGTGGAATATTTTAATAGCAGTTGTGCATCGCCATTCTATGCTCATTAACACAGTTCATTGTGCTAGCTAAACTCTTATGTTTGCGTCAATATTACATGCAGACGGGTATGGTAATCGGAGTGTCTGGAGGCGGAATAGGGTTGTGATGGAAGCGATCTACGTCTTTCTTTCTTTTTCTCTTTTCTTCAATATCTTTTTCTGTATTTTTCTATGCTTATTTTAAAGGGCTAGGCTTGTAAACACTTCTGTGTGCTTCTCAAAGAACAAACTGAAAGCTTGATAGAGACTCCAATTTACTCACCATAGAAATGCGGACCAGAAAAATATTGTGAAGGTCAAGCATCTTTGTTTTGGACATTTTAACAAGCCTGGATAGATAAGGATTATCCACAAGCGCTTGTACCTGGACACGCCAGCGCCTATGCATGTGACGAATCGCCCTTCTGGTTATGGAAAACTGTAGATGTAAACAGGCTAATTTAGTAATTATCTTTATTGTGGAAATGAACGCATTCGAGTAATAATTGATAACTTGAATTACCCTAATTTTGCATTCTAAAGAAAGACAATTATCGAAAATATTTGAGACAGACAGGCAGCCAGAGAGAGAGAGAGAGAGAGAGAGAGAGAGAGAGAGAGAGAGAGAAAGACAGGCAGAGGAGGAGGAGGGAAGGAGTGGTGGGATTGAGGATGTTTAGTGATGTTTAGTGGAGGGGGGGTAGGGGGGAAGGGGGACTATCCCGAATCAACTTCCATAATTTCATTCATCTAAATTCTATAGACTCTTGATTCACGGTCTATTGCAATTGCTGTCTAAATGTGAATGAAGTTCGTATAGTCTCTGAGGCTCACAATGCCTTTAATTTATCCTATCCCTGCTATAAAAACATTTGGTCAATGTTGGTCCAAACAGACATGTACATATTCATCGAAAGCTTTAACAGGCATCGTATATCTACTTGCAAGATAATGGACCCTTCATCTAACATATACCGATGGTTTCAAAGATGTATGATATTATATTATTTTGAGGCAAAATAGAAATAGAAGAATTGCCGTGCAGCGTCTTTGGAATAGGCGAGTATGCACCGGTGATCATGGTTCTGTAATGAAGTTCTTTTGTTCTACAAGGTCAATGAACTTCTGTCTTTTCTCCTGTCGTCGTGCCTTTTTCTTTGTTTGCGTTTCAGATAATGAGGTGTCTTATATTTCCCCTCTTATTCTTTGGTGGTCAAGCTTGTCATGTATCAAAATTGTACCATAAATTACTTTAAGCCGGTTTCATTAGCAGAATATCTCAGTTAGTACTTAGACCTCATATCGGACTATGGCCAATAGAAACGCAGTAGGCTTACGCACTCTGGGTCTGATGGTAAGTGGTAGACCTATAATAAGCCTATAATTGGTCCAGCGTTTGTTGATTACCCCCGTTGGGGTGCCGGGGGTTTCAGTATAAATAGTATCCCCACTTTCTGGAAATTTAGTGCTTTAAATTCCCACTGTCGCTGTCTTTCTCATTTGCTCTTTCTCAGTCCTGCTCTTTTCTATCAATCTGCTATACTATCGTCGTCTTCGCTAGACCAGTCTCCTACCTTTTTTCTTGAAAACTCTTCCGGGACAAGACTCCTTGTAATTGTTTGTGTATGAGGTCTGTTGGATCAGCTTGGGAATATTGGACGCTTTCTGCCAGGTGGTCACTAGGGCTTCCTATGATGTTATTATTTAGCAATGTAGGCATTTTATATGTATGTGTTTTGTTGATAATTTATAATGATGTTTGTATTTTATTTTGTTTTTGTAAACGGGGGTTCGATAAGTTGGGGTGAAGCCTCAGCCGTCCCCTGCGTGGGATGTCTTTATTGTAAAGTGACTGGCTGGTGGAGAGCTTTCGGTTTTACCACTAGGGTTGTTTCAGCTGATCTTTTATGCGGATCGGGGGTTGTCCGGTCCTGATTTGGCTCGGAAGAGTCCGCTGGACCTAAAGCAATAATAATGTAATGTAATGTAATGTAATGTAATGTAATGTAATGTAATGTTTTTTTTATTTAAAGTGTGTCTGAGGTCGAGATCAAAATTGCACAGAAACATATATGTGGAATTCACGCTATTTGCCACAGACGCTTGTATCTGGACACGCGAGCACCTATGCCTGTGAGGCATCTCCCTTTAGTTAGGTTTATCTATACCCAAAGGGAGACGCGTCACAGGTATAGGCGCTCGCGTGTCCAGATACAAGCGCCTGTGCTATTTGCTTTGTATTAATGCATATTTTGTGTGCATAATATTTTTGCGAAACTTTAAACTAAGCTTCGACCGTTATCGTTTTAAGCTGGTTAGACGTCCACCTTAGTAATGTGGATTAATAAGCTCTGATCTCTATATAGTGTAGAAGTTTGAAAAAAAATTACATCAGACTCACTTTAATGTATGTTGAGCAATGTGACACCAGATATGCATACTGGGAAGCAGATGCAGAGGACGGGTGGGGAGAAGAATATTGGACAAGAAGGGACGGATCTAAAATCTATTACTTACCACACTACGAGTATGCCAATTTGTTGATAGTTAGATTTGACAAAATTCAATTCTGTGCCCTTTTGACATTCTGCGAAAACAATTACTACCATAGATGTCTGATTTCTTTGGTAGTCATAGGATAATGAATTTGTTGTTAGGTAGGACAGAAAGGTCATACAGATGTTGTTGATGACATCGACTGCTGATCATTATGTTCCCGCTTGACATTTTGCCGTAATAATGTATCATTAATTCTTCGAGCCACTAACTCATATGTGAACAGACGCCCTATTGGTTTCCTATATTGTTTTCCTATGTAGTAAGCAACTCTTTTCTCTTTGTTTTACGTGATGACAATTTTGTAAAATAGTGGTGAAAGGGGACATAACAATAGGCATGATATAGCTTGCAGGAAAAAGTCTGTTATTATATTAAAAATGGTATGTCATTTTTACAATTTGTTGTTTTACCTGAACAGATAAAGAATTATCTGTACAAAGTTAGCAAAGAACGTTTTATAGGGAAATGTGGTTAATTATTGAACTTCTGTGGTCATTAAGACTGAGGAGAACATTGATTATAGAATTTAAAAAAAAAGTATTATTAGGGATTTGAACAAATAGAACATTATGTGAAGTAATTTTTAGGATCCCGAACCAACGATGACATTTGTGTGCTAATGCTTTGACATTGTGTTAAATCGATTTTAGTATTGTTTGTTTTGTTTTAAATTACAAATGTGTCTTCATAGGGGGTAGAGCAATTTCCAACCTCCGTTTTGCGGATGACATTGAATGATTGGCTGGAGAGGAGCAAGAACTTGAACAGTTGGTACACAAGCTTGACACCACTTCCAGAGCCTATGGAATGGAAATAAGTGCAGAGAAGATAAAAATGATGACCAACAACACCATTGGCATCAACACGGACATCAAGGTCCAAGGCCAATCCCTTAACACAGTGCATAGCTTCCAATATTTAGGAGCCATTGTATCAGACAATGGGTCCCAACAGGAAGTCCTCCAGGATAAAAAAAACAGCTGCGGCCCTGATAAGGTTGAAGCCCATTTGGAAAGACGGGACCATTAGTCTACATTCCAAGGTAAGGCTGCGGCGCTTCCTTGTCATCTCCATCTTCTTATACGCTTGCGAAACATGGACCCTCACAGCAGACCTACAACGAAGAAAATAAAACATGGAGCTGAGGTGCTGAGGTGGGCATGATGACATGCTCACAGTGGTGAAGAAACGGAAACTCCAATGGTATGGCCACGTCATCAGAGCATCAGGTCTTAAAAGATCATCCTGCAAGACACGTTGCAAGGAGGCAGAAGAAGAGGGAGACTGATTGATTGATTGATTGATTGTTGCTTTAGGTCCAGCGGACTCTTCGGAGCCAAATCAGGACCGGAAGAGGGAGACAAAAAATGGGTGGAATGGACTGGCTTGACACTGAGCGAAGCCATGAGGGTTGCTAGCTGAGAACAGAGAAAGATGGGAGTACGCTGTTTAAACGATCATCTGTGGTGCCCCAACGACCTTCGAGTTACGGGATAGGATAGGATAGGAAATGTATCTTTGTTGTAAATACTATCGTGAGTTGTCGTTTGAAAGTTTTATAGGAATGACGACTATAAATAAATCTTTATTGTAAATGCTATTTTTGAGGTACCATATTAAAAAAAAAGTGTAAAAGGAGATCAGCTGGTGTTAAAATACTTTTATTTAAAAAAAAATTGGAATTAATTCTTTTGACTCTTTGTCTTGTTTCAATATTTTAATTTTGTTGCCTATGTATTCCTTTGATGTATGTTAGTAGCATTGCGATTATTTATTATTATGGAAATGTAAGCTCTCGCCATTATGCGCAATGTAACGTTCTTTGTATACATTGATTTAACATTTAGGCAAAATAAAAATACAAAAATCGAATGTTAATAAATGAAAGTCGTGAGGATTAGGACTAGGAGCACGCATGTAATCATAATGCATGAACTGTTCTGGCATACGAAGCATAACTTTATTTTAGCAGGTCTGTAGATAATTTAAAAAAAAAAAGCACACATTTTGGTATATGTTATATTACTAACATGTTATTCAAATATATTTCAATATCTATAGTACTTTTTCCACTAATTATATTCTTGATCCTTACAATATAGTGCTGAATAACGGATGCGTGTGCATGAAGCTTGCACTCCTGTCCAGTTGCGAACATTGAGCTGGACTGAGAATGACACATGAAGGTAGATTTGTACCAGAAACACGGTGAATCTGACAAATGACGACGTTGATCCTGTAATAGCTTTTCCATTTTGACCTGAATTCTGAACAGGGTCATTGATTTTGATAATTTCAAATTCTGAATGCATAACCAGACTAAGAGAACTGCGAAAAATGTTCTAACTTCTGTGATAACTGTCATGATATTTTGGGTACTGCTTTGTCGAAGTTGTGATCCGTTTGAACTATTCTTTGCGAAAATTATTATTAATGAATTATAATCCGCGCTTTGCAGCTTTAGAGCTGTTAAATGCGCTGGTCACAACAGGCATATATACACAATTATAGTTTGCTGAAGAAGTTGCACACATGCCGCAATCTTGTACAGTGAGTAGTTCCACGGACCATTGTTCCAAAATCATGGTTCTGGATTACTTCGGTTCAAAAGAACTGACGTATTACAGTGCAAAGCATTATTATTTGTCTTACATTCTGTTGCAGAAACCGCTACCCAAAAATTTCAAGTATTTTGATGAGCAGGCGCACTTAAAGTGTCACTTTCTGGCTTTTGCAATATACAAATTCGTAATTACACCACGAGTCCAATTGCACGCCTATTGATTATCGTAATTTTGTAAATTTTTTCAACAGCATCTGGAGCACAGACTACGCACCATTAACATCTTGAGCTCTAGCGAGGGTTGTTAGAATTACTATAATTTGTGTTGTTGTATAATAGTATACAATTTCGCGCAGCGAGAAGTATGTTGTCGACAGATAGTTTGAATAAAGTACAGGTGAGAGAGTGGATGATAGTGGAAGTGAATAGGGGTGGATGAAAGGTGGAAGGATAATTTCACGGAGTGCACGTGTTTGTAGCGAAAGGTGAGCGAAGATTATACCCTTCAGTGGGCAAGAGTAGAATAAAATATTATACGGTTTAAAAAAAAAAGCGCACTACTCAAAGAGGAAAAAACTATTTTTTTTAGTATCTTGGATCTTTTGATTTTGAATTCCTTAGAGGGAATTGACAGGGCTGAATAGGCAGTGACAGTGTTTGTTCAGTGGCAGGCAGTTGGCATGTTGTTAGAAGATTAAGATATCTTTGAGAATAACTTCGTTGGTCTATGAAAATAGCAATTTTTTAAATGAGCTGTAAAGTTAAAGAAAAGTAGCCTAGTTATTCAAATGGGCGCGTTGAAAGTTTAGTTTGTGACTGTTGTCTTGTTGGCATGTGAGTTCGTGTGACGTGACGTCACTTGTGCTAGTAGTTAGTTGGACCAGACGTAAGTTTACTGCCAGGATTGGTAGTGTGTAGTTCATTAGTACTGTGTCAATCTCCAGCACCGTGACGGGGCAACTCTGCGGTGGTTCCTGCTCCCCATAAGCCGTATGCGATCACAGTTCGAAGCTGTTACCGCTGGATAGCCTCAAGGATCAATATTAGGGCCTTTATTATTTTCTGTCGATATAAATGATCTTCCCCCTCTTTGCAAAAAAGTGCAAATGAACAACAGAAATGGACTGAATTTAATCACATGACACTTAATCCTGACAAAACAAAATTCATTTTAATTACAAGAAGACAGAAAAGGCAAGGTTCCTTTGCAACAAAATAGTTGAAGTAGAATTTCATAAACTTCTTGTCTTGGCGTAACACTAGACAATCATTTTTCTTGGTTGAAACATATTATAGATGTTAGTAAAGCTATTTCTAGAAGGGCTTATCAATTATCAAGGATTAAACATTTTTAAAAGATTCATTATAGTGTTAGATACATCCTGTGGTGTTACAAATAGATCTGCCAGTTCTTGTTCGTTTTAAAAAAGTGGAGGAATCGGGTCGTCGGGGTCTGTAACGGTATGCTGTTCAACGAAGTATTAATTACGGATATAAGCTTTTTTCTTTGTTTTTGTCGTACAAGACGCCATTCTGCAGTATAGGAGGAATATCATCTAAATGTAGACCTTTCTTCTGCATAAACAAGTTGACTAAATTGCCACCATTGTTTAGTACCAAATTTGTCTGTCTGGAAACGTCCTCATTTATCTGGTTATGATATTCGGTTTTGCCGTGTTCTAATTTCTTGCAATTCTGAAGTTAGACCAGTCATCAGGATTGTTTGTGCGTTTTTATTTCTTATGGACCTTGTTACGTTTTTTCCAAGAGATTTTTTTTAATATCATTATTGAAGCATGGCTCATGGTTATTTAAAAAAAAAAATCTCCGAATAATCCGAGCAGATTAACAAACTATTTCTTGCCGAAATATTCAAATTTAATAAAAGAATGTTAATGCACAAGATACTTTCTGGTAATGCACACACACACACACACACTCCCCCAACCCTTATCTTTATCCTCTTTTTTCTAGGAAAACTGCTAGATTTTTTTTTAAATTAAGCTAAATGTCCCATTTTCAAGAATTGATCTGTCTAAAACTAGTCTGTCATATTCAGGTTCCACTTTATGGAATAACTTTTTAGATGTTCTTCGCAATCATTAAATACAAATCCTTTAGAAAACACCTTTTACAATACATTAAAAATTTAGTTAATTAATTTAAGTTTTACATAAAAACATTCATTAGATTCCTTTAAATAAGTTGTGCGTGCGTTGTATGAAAACCAAGGACGTCATTTGACTGAATAAGCTTGGGAATATTGGACGCTTTCTGCCAAATGGTCACTGGGGCTTTCTATGATGTTATTATTTGGCAATGTAGGCATTTTATATGTATGTGTTTTGTTGATATTGTATAATGATCTTTGTATTCTATTTTGTTTTTGTAAACGGGGGTTCGATAAATTAGAGTATAGCCTCAGCGTCCACTGCGTGGGTTGTCTTTATTGTAAAGTGACCGGCTGGTAGATTGCCTTCAGTGTTACGGCAGATCTTGTTTCGGCAGATCTTTTATGCTGCCTGATTTGGCTCGGAAGAGTCCGCTGGACCTAAAGCAATAAAAATGTGCTGGGCCATAGAACCTCACGCCTCACGCCTCACGTGTCACGTCTCACGCCTCACGCGTGATGATAAAAATGAACAGACATGGTATCTCTTGGCGTGGGCCATACAACGTCACACACGCCACATGCGTCACGCCTCACACCTCACGTGTGGAGAGAAAAGTGAGCATGCCCACTTTTTTCGATGCGTGTTGTCACGTTCTAGCTTACCAAAGTGGTCAGACACGAGAAATTAGATCTAAATGGATGACTTTAGAGTAAATTTAATCGAGTTGGACCGGGCAAGGCCTCTTCTCTGGGACCCACATGTTCCGGATTACAAAGATAAAGACCAGAGAGCACAAGTTTGGGAGGAGTTGAAAAAACTTGTGAATACACCCACAGGTAACTTTTATACGATTTATTTATTTATTTACTGTAATTCATAGCACAGTCAACGAAAAGGTGGCAGACTTATCTCAGGGCTTGTACACATGTATCCAATTTTTTTTAGATCTAATCTCATCTTCTCAAAAAGTCACAGACCACAAATATTGTGTGTGATCAGTTGAGGAAACACAAAACTGACGCATAAAACGTGAAGCGTGTAGCGTGTGGCATGAAGTCCTATGGCCCAGACCATGACACGTGAGGCGTGAGGCGTGAGACGTGAGGCGTGAGGCGTGAGGTTCTATGGCCCAGCAGCCTTATGTAATTTGACTGAATATGGACATTCTTTAGATGATGTATTACATCATTCACAGATAACAGCAGTTGTGAAAATTATTGCAATGACGCCTATTGTTAGACTTTTATAGTTTGGTGTTAAATCCCTCTTTCCCTTTCATTTTATTTTGTTATAAGATGTCTTAATTGTGATTTGATTGATATTGTTGTTGTTATTAATGAATGTCTAATATCACCTGAATGTGTGAATAGACAATAAATGAAATATTGATTGAGATTTGTGCGTGCGTATGAGTACATGTGTGTGTTCGTGTGTGTGCTGATATTGATTGTATTGTTACATTATGATGTTATTGTTATAAAAATGATTTTGTTATACTAATTGTTATTGTTACAAGCCCCAAAGGCAAGATGTAAAAGAGCACACCCAGTTCTTACTCGTTTACCTTTGTTAAATACAATGTATCTTCTCTCTGTCTCTGTATCTGTCTGTCTGTCTCTCTCTCTCTCACACACACACACACACACACACTCTCTCTCTCTCCTACTGCTCGTTAGTTTAATGATTGTAAATCTTCACTTCGGGCCACACCTTTAGGCTTAAAAAGCTTTGATCAGGTGGGGAAACCCGCGTACTTGGCTATTTTCACATGTACGCTAAATTAGCGAAAAGTGTAGGATAAATCCTCACGATGTAACTGCGCTGGAAAGGCCTAGGTTAAACAACGACCAACAAAGACCACAAGCTTTATTTCAACGGAAGAGATGACAGGCACGAACACGGGGTTGGATTCTTGGTCCACAAAGACATTCTGGCCACTGTCATGGGTTGCCGTCCAATCTCCGCAGACTCATTATCATCCTTCTGATAGCAGCCCCTTTCAACTTCATCATCATCCAGGCATTCTGGCCACTGTCATGGGTTGCCGCTCAGTCTCCGAGAAGAAGTTGAGGCAGCAGTGCAATCGCTGAAGAAGAGGAAGTCAGCGGGGGAATCGCTTCAAGCAGGAGGAGACGCGATGATTGACTCTCTCGCCATTATCTGTAATAAGATCTAGCAGAGAGGGGAGTGGTCTACAACATAGACCCAGTCGCTTGTCATCACTCTTCCCAAAAAGGGTAACCTTCAGGAGTGTCAAAATTACGGCACCATAAGGCTCATCAGCCCTTTCAGCAAAGTCCTCCTGAAAATAATATTCAACAAGTTGAAACCACAAGCTGAACAAATCATATCTGAAGAACAATCAGGATTCAGGGCAGATCGAAGTACCAGGCAGATTTTCAAACTCTGAATAATATGCGAAAAATACCTGCAGCAACAAAAACATCTATATCACGTGTTTGTACACTGTTTAACTGAGTCTGACATGCAGCTACAACATCAGCCCAAACATTATGGAAGTCGTCAAAAGCCTTTATGACAAACCTACCAGTGCAGTCCTCCACTACAGCGCCATCTGGAACTGATTGAAAACAACAATCGGTGTGCGTCAAGGATACATACTCTCCCCAACACTCTTAAACATCTTTCTGGTGTGCATCATGTTAGATGCCCTTGCAGATCATGCAGGTACAGTCAGCATAGGAGGTAGAGTAATCTCCAACATCCGTTTTGCGAATGACATTGATGGATTGGCTGGAAAGGAACAAGAACTAGAACAGAGCTGGTACAGAGGCTTGACATCACTTCCAGAGCCTTTGGAATGTAAATAAGTGCAGAGAAGATCAAAATAATTACCAACACCACCAATGTTTAAAACACGGACACCAAAGTCCAAGGCCAATCCCCTCAATACAGTGCACAGCTTCAAATATTTAGGAGCAATTGTGTCAGACTATGGGTCCCGATAGGAAGTCCTTTCCAGGATAGCACAAACAACTGCGGCCCTGACAAAGTAGAAACCCATTTGGAAAGACAGGACCACTGGTCCACATTCCAAGGTAAGGCTGCTGCGCTCCCTTGTCATCTCTATCTTCATATACTCCTGTGAAACATGGACCCTCACAGCACACCATACAGCGAGGAGTACAAGGCATGGAGATGAGGTGCTACCGAAGACTTCTGGGCATTTCCTATACCCAGCACATCACCAACGACGAAGTTCGACAGACCAACCCACAAGCCATTGGACAACACGATGACATGCTGACTGTGGTGAAGAAACGGAAACTCCGATGGTATGGTTACGTCATCAGAGCATCAGGGCTTGCAAAGACCATCCTGCAATGCACGGTGCAAGGACGCAATGTAATGTATTGACATTGATCACTATTGATTTCTACATGCCTTGTGCAAGGGACGCAAGCGCTCCTTCCCTATTGTTTGGTTGATTAGAGTGTGGCCCCTTTAGCTTATGTTCCGCATGTCAACGGTTGTGGTTGGTGTTCAACAAAGCTGGGAACTTTTATCATTTGTTCAATGTGTTGTTATGTGTACGCATCCATACAATCAAGCAATCATCAATCCAACAACGACATCATCACAGGAAAAAGAAGAGGGAGACAGAAAAAGAGGTGGGAGGACAACATTCAAGAATGGACTGGCTTGACACTGAGCGAAGCCATGATGGTTGCTGAGAACAGAGAAAGATAGCACGCTGGTTAAACAACCATCAGTGGTGCCCCAACGACTTTCGAGTTACGGGATAGGATGGGATATAGGAAATAAAAATTGGTATCTAATCCACCCCTCTCTCTCTCTCTCTCTCTCTCTCTCTCTCTCTCTCTCTCTCTCTCTCTCTCTCTCTCTCTCTCTCTCTCTCTCTCTCTCTCTCTCTCTCTCTCTCTCTCTCATAATCTCTCTTACTGCACCTCCTCTTTATTTTAATGATTTAAGTCCTCCTCACTTCGGACCGCACCTTTACATGTAGGCTTAAAAACCTTTGGTCAGGTTGGGAAACACGTGTAGCTGGCCATTTTCACCTGTAAGATAAATTGGCACGATGGAACGCCGTGTCATGCATTTTAGAAAAGAAAAGGAATTTCAAGCGATTTCAATACTCTATAATGAAGAATGGGCGTCCATGATCATATTATGATGGATGAATATGATGATGGTGATGGTGTTGAGGATGATAATGAATGTGGTGGTGGTCACGACCACGATGAGGTACTGATCTTCTATTTCTTAAAGGCCTCCAAGATCACACATTTTAGCGTCACAGAGCAAATTCATAGTGAGTGTTGCCCCACGGAATAAAGTAAAAGATTAAGCCATGCAATATCCTCTTTCAGAGGTACCATTGTGATATTAATTCAAGTATGTGCCTATTAACAGCATTAAGGTTGATTCTAAACATAGCACCGAAGACAAATTGTGTTTAGTTGCCACTTAATACACAATGTTTATTTGCAAAACAAGGAAGAGACGCCTAAAATTCCAAGCTTTAGCGGGCGGTTTGAGCGACGATTGCCCATTATGTCATCATTTCCTGTGACATTGCTATTTCCTTAGTAAACACTCATTGTCACCAACTATAAACAATCATCCTTAATCCTCTGTCCTTTTAAAGGCTTCGGATTGGCTGTTGTACAGTTCTGGAAACATGCAGAAAGAATGGGCTTTAACTGCTTGGGCAAAATAATTATGACCCTTTGTATTTGAATTACGTGTATATCGTAGCACTGTGGATTTGTGGTCTTGCTGCTGAAAATCTTCAACTTCATTCGTTGCTCTGCTAAATACACCCACTAGCACAGGCGCTTGTATCTGGACACGCGAGCGCCTATGCCTATGACGCGTCTAGTCTCCATTCTCTGGGTATACCTCATTACAGTAGTGGCGCCTTAGCTGTTTGTGGTATGGGCGTTCTGTGGGCAAATAATCTTCTCCATCCCGTTTCCTCCTAAAATAATAGGGTAACTCAAGGTAAATCGCCTAGTCGAGTTCAAACGCCTACCCATTGTTTCTCAGAAGTTATGTGATACAGATAGCCAGATGATGTTTTGCTTGCATCATTTTGTTACAAAAGATGTCTGCCCCAAATTTGGCGAGCCCAGAACAGAAGGTAGATGTTTTGTATTCATTTAAATCTTTTCATCGTATTTTCCGTTATTCTACAGCCTCCATCAATTTTGCTCTCATCTGACTATCCTATCCTATCCTATCCTATCCTGTCCCGTTACCCTGAGGTCGTAGGGGCACCACAGATGATCGTTTAACCAGCATACTCCATCTTTCTCTGTCCTCAGCAGCACTGATGGCTTCGCTCAGTGTCAAACCAGTCCATTCTCGAATGTTGTCCTCCCACCTCTTTTTTGGTCTCCCTCTTCTTCTACCTCCTTGCACTGTGCCTTGCAGAATAGTCTTTGCAAGGTCTGATGATCTGGTACAAGGCCAATCCCTCAACACAGTGCACAGCTTCAAATATTTAGGAGCCATTGTGTCAGACAATGGGTCTCGACAGGAAGTTCTCTCCAGGATCGCACAAACAACTGCTGCCCTGACAAGGTTGAAGCCCATTTGGAAAGACAGAACCATCAGTCTACATTCCAAAGTAAGACTGCTGCGCTCTCTGGTCATCTCCATCTTCCTATATGCTTGCGAAGCATGGACCCTCACAGCAGATCTCCAACGAAGAATACAAAGCATGGAGATGAGGTGCTACAGAAGACTTCTGGGCATTTCCTATACCCAACACATCACCAACGACGAAGTCCGACAGACCATCACACAAGCCATTGGACAACACGATGACCTGCTCACAGTGGTGAAGAAACGGAAACTCCGATGGTATGGCCACGTCACCAGATCATCAGGCCTTGCAAAGACCATTCTGCAAGGCACAGTGCAAGGAGGTAGAAGAAGGGGGAGACCGAAAAAGAGGTGGGAGGACAACATTCGAGAATGGACTGGTTTGACACTGAGCGAAGCCATGAGGGCTGCTGAGGACAGAGAAAGATGGAGTATGCTGGTTAAACGATCATCTGTGGTGCCCCTACGACCTTCGGGTTATGGGACAGGATAGGATAGGATAGGATGATCTGGTGACGTGGCCATACCATCGGAGTTTCCGTTTCTTCACCACTGTGAGCAGGTCATCGTGTTGTCCAATGGCTTGTGCGATGGTCTGTCGGACTTCGTCGTTGGTGATGTGTTGGGTATAGGAAATGCCCAGAAGTCTTCTGTAGCGCCTCATCTCCATGCTTTGTATTCTTCGTTGGAGATCTGCTGTGAGGGTCCATGCTTCGCAAGCATATAGGAAGATGGAGATGACAAGGGAGCGCAGCAGTCTTACTTTGGAATGTAGACTGATGGTCCTGTCTTTCCAAATGGGCTTCAACCTTGTCAGGGCAGCAGTTGTTTGTGCGATCCTGTCGGAACCCATTGTTTGATACACTGGCTCCTAAATATTTGAAGCTATGCACTGTGTTGAGGGATTGGCCTTGGACTTTGATGTCCGTATTGATGCCATTGGTGTTGTTGGTCATCATTTTGCTCTTCTCTGCACTTATTTCCATTCCATAATCTCTGGAGGTGGTGTCAAGCCTCTGTACCAGTTGTTCAAGTTCTTGTTCCTCCCCGGCCAATCCATCAATGTCATCCGCAAAACGAAGATTGGAGATTGCTCTACCCCCTATGCTGACTGTGCCTTCATGATCTGCAAGAGCATCTGACATGATGCGCTCTAGGAAGATGTTGAAGAGTGTTGGAGAGAGTAGGCATCCTTGACACACACCGATTGTTGTTCTGAACCAGTTCCCGATGGCGCTGTTGTGGAGGACTGCACTGGTAGCCTTGACATACAGGCTTTTGATGAATTCAATCATTTTAGAGCTGATGTTGTACACTTTCATTGTTGCCCATAGAGCTGCATGCCAGACTCGGTCAAACGCCTTCTTGAAGTCTATGAACACATGATATAGATGTTGTTGGTGCTGTAGGTATTTCTCACAGATTATTCTGAGGTTGAAAATCTGTTCAGTGGTACTTCGCCCTGCCCTAAATCCTGCTTGTTCTTCAACTATGATTTGTTCAGCTTGGGGTTTCAACCTGTTGAGTATTATTTTCAGGAGGACCTTGCTGGGATGGCTGATGAGGCTGATGGTGCGGTAATTTTCACACTCCTGAAGGTTACCTTTTTTGGGAAGAGTGATGACAAGCGACTGGGTCCATGGTATAGGCCACTCCCCACTCTGCCAGATCTTGTTACAGATAATGGTGAGGGCCTCAATCATCGCTTCTCCTCCTGCTTGTAGCAATTCCGCGGGTATGTTGTCCACTCCCGCTGACTTCCCTTTATTTAGCGATTGCACTGCTGCCTCAACTTCTTACCGGAGAATTGGGAGGATTTCTTCTTCTTCTCTGTTCTCTGGACATGCTAGAACTGATGGGTCTCCATTTGGTGTATTGTTGTAAAGGTCAGAGCAGTACTCTGTCCATCTGTACAAGACTTCTTGTTCTTCTGTAAGGCATATGCCAGACTTGCTTTGGATCGTGGAGACTTTGGGCTGTTTGACACTTGTCAGCCGCTTCACAGTCTGGTAGGCCTTCTTGCTGTTGTTCTTGTTCAGACTGTTCTCTATTTCCTGGCATAGATCTTCTATCCAGTTCTCCTTTGCTGTGCGCATGCCTCTTCGGATGTCATTGTTGATTTTCGGTAGACATCAGCTCCCTGTGAGGTGTTCTTTTTCTTTTTATTATCTCTCTTCGTTTATCACACAGATCCAAAAGTTCAGGTGTGATCCACGGCTTCTTCTTTGGTCGGTGCTTGCCAAGGATCTCAGTGGCGGCATCTGTCACAGCTGAGTTGAAGGTGGTGGTCATGATGTTGACATCTACTTCACCAGCCCCCCAAATGAGCAGTGGTGCAAATTTCCCTCCAATTGTGGCCTGAAATAGTTCTGCCACCTCCGGGTCTTGCAGTTTGTCCAGGTCGAACTTCAGTCTAGTGCACTTTGCTGTATTTACTCTCTTCAAGTGGAGCCGGAAAGACATCATCACGAGATCGTGGTCACTTCCGATGTCTGCTCCTGGAAATGTTGATGCTTGATCTGAAGCGTTTCTTGACCATGATGTAGTCTATTTGGTTGTGATGCTCCCCGCCGGGACTGTGCCATGTCCATCGTCTAAAGTTTTTGTGGAGACCAAGCGTGTTTGCCAGTACCAGATTGTTGTATCTGGCAAACTCCAAGAGTCTCAGACCCCTGTCATTTGTCTCGTTGTTGCAGTGGGGTCCACATGTGTCTCCCCAGTTGTGGTACGCATCTTGGCCAACCTTGGCATTCCAGTCGCCTTGCACTATGACTATGTCCTTCTTCGGCACGTGGTCAAGGACCGCCTGTAGATTTTTATAAAAATCCTCCACTTCGCTGTCGTCATAGTCTGATGTTGGGGCATAGGCCTGGATGATGGTGATGTTGAAAGGGGCTGCTCTCAGGCGGATGGTAATGAGTCTACTGGAGACTAGGCGGCAACCCATGACAGTGGCTACATGTAGAATGTTCTTGTGGACCAAGAATCCAACGTCTGACTGGCGAATAAAAATAAAACCACTATGTATTTGCTAGTTAAAGGGGTGTTTTAACTCGATGTTAGGTGCGGTAGAATTACATTATCTCCATTTTCTGTTAACAATTTCCGTTCAAGTTTACATAGCTTCAGACTGGGGCAAGAGACCTACTTGTTATTGAGGCAAAACATCCGTAGTAGGCCTTTTGCCCCATTCTCTGGACCCTTTGCCCCAATTAGTTTTTAATCTGTCAGATCACGTACTGAGTGTAAGAAGATAGAGAAACGCGAGCGGCGCCGAGCAGAGCGTGTGTGGAGGAAATCGGGGCTGACTGTCCACCGCGAGATTTTCTCCAACCATCGTAAGCGGGTCGCACGCCTTGTCCGTGGCGCCAAGACATCTTTTGTCCAGTTGAGGATCGCCGAGTCAAACAACTCGCGTGAACTTTTCCGTTTGAGCAACGAACTGATGGGTGTGGCTGCGAGCGGGGCGCTTCCTTCAACCATCCCTCCTGAGAGTCTTCCAGAGAAGTTTGGCGAGTCTTTCGTAGGCAAAATTGAGGACATCCGAAAAAGTCTGGATGCCGTTCCTCATACTGCGGGTGCTGCCAACTTGCCGAGCTTCTCTGGGACTCCTCTCTGTGCATTTCAACCAGTCACCATTGACGAAGTCAAAAAAGTTATTCTCAACATGCCCAAGAAATCCTGCTCTCTCGACCCCCTGCCCTACAAGTTTTTCTTTGAATGTCTTGATGATCTCTTGCCTGTCATCACCTCCATCATGAACTCTTCACTCCAGTCTGGCTCTGTTCCCCCTTCGTTCAAACATGCTCTCATCATTCCTCTTCTGAAAAAAGCTACTCTCGATCCCGAAATACTGAAAAACTACCGACCTGTCTCCAACCTTCCGTTCCTCTCTAAAGTTCTTGAACGAATCGTTCTCTCTCAACTCCTTTCTCATCTCCAGACCCACAACCTGCTCGAGCCGTTTCAGTCAGCCTACAAAAAGAGTCACAGCACTGAGACCGCGTTGCTGCGTGTAGTAAACGATCTGCTCATGGCGGCTGACCGAGGCCGGGTGTCCATTCTGACGCTGCTGGATTTATCCGCAGCCTTCGACACTATAGACCATGACATTCTTTGTGCACGACTCCAGTCGGTGTTTGGCTGCACTGGGACGGCTCTGGCTTGGTTCCGTTCATACCTTTCTGACCGCACTCAATCTGTTCTTGTCAATGGCACTCAGTCTTCTTCTTTTCCTCTGAGGTTTGTAGTTCCACAGGGTTCTGTTCTTGGTCCTATCCTCTTCACCATGTACACTCAACCTCTCAGCTCAATCATCAAAACTTTCGATCATCTGTACCATTTCTTTGCTGATGACTCTCAAATTCACAACTCCGCTCCTCCAGCCGACATCCCCAGCCTTGCTGGTGATTTGTCGCGCTGCATCAGCTGTGTCGCAGACTGGATGGCAGAAAACAAGCTGAAGATGAATGATGATAAAACTTAAGTTATCGCCATTGGTACCAACAGTAAGCTCCGCCAGCTCTCGACACACTCTCTGCAAGTCAATGATCACTCTATCCCTTTCTCAACTTCTGCTCGAAATCTGGGTGTACATCTAGATGAGAGTCTGTCCATGGAATCTCACATCAACAATCTCTGCAAATCTCTGTATTTCCATCTTCGTCGTAAAAGCAAAATCCGCCAATATCTTTCTGTTGATTCTGCCAACAAGCTTGCCGTCTCCTTCATCCTTTCTCGGCTTGACTATTGCAACTCTCTCTTGGCTGGTCTTCCTAACAACAAACTTCAAAAACTTCAGCGCATTCAGAACCATGCCGCTCGGCTGGTGCTCCAACAATCCCGACGCGCTAGCGCCACTTCCGCTCTGACTGCTCTTCACTGGTTGCCAGTGAAAGCCAGAGTTGACTACAAAGTTGCCTCTCTTTGCTATCAGTCTCTTCATGACCAACATTTTCCTGTCTACCTCTCTGAACTTCTCAACCCTTACAAGCCAACCCGCACTCTTCGCTCTCAAGACGCTTCTCTTCTGACAGTTCCTCGCTACTCTCTTGAAACATTTAGCAAGAGAGCTTTTTCCGTCTATGCTCCTACCCTGTGGAACAAACTCCCATGCAGCCTTCGCCAATCTCCATCTCTTGACTCTTTCAAAGCCCAAATGAAAAGAAAACCTATCTCTTCCGCTTACACCTGTAGAACATCCTCCCTTGCGGACACCCTATCGCGCTGACATCTGAAATGTGTGTGTGTGTGTGTGTGTGTGAGTGTGTGAATATGTGTGTGAATGTGTGTGTGAATGTTTGAGTGAATGCGTGTGTATGTGGATGCATGTGCGTATGCGTGTACTTGTCTTAAAATTGTTTTACTTTTTAAATGACATTTGATCCCTCTTAACTTGTTTTCACTGTAAATGAAATTAGAACTGCTATTAATAATAATAATAATAATAATAATAATAATAATAATAATAATAATAGTAATAGTAGTAGTAGTGGTAGTGATAATAATAATAATAATAATAATAATAATAATAATAATAATAATAATAGTAATAATAGTAATAATAATAGTAATAATAGTAATAATAATAATAATAATGATATTATTATTATTATTATTATTATTATTATTATTATTATTATTATTATTATTATTATTATTATTATTATTATTATTATTATTATTGTTGTTGTTGCTGTTGTTATTGTTGTTGTTACTATTATTATGTGAATCACAAATATATTTTCTTTTTAAACCAGATTAATGCCATTACACAAGCTTTTATTCTCTTCCTCTGGCCTGTCATATGTTGTAACGATGTTTAGTTATTCAACGATTATTCTACTTTTAAAACTGCTGTATTTCACCAACATTTACACTTTACATCTTACATGAGGCATTGTTGATCTGCCTCTTTTGGTATTACGTCCCTCTCTTAAATTTTTTCTTTGAAATTACTCATTGATTTTATAAGTTGATTGATTGATTGACTGATTTTATACTTTTATTTGTTGGTTTGTTACCTTCACTAGGTTTATATGTTGTCTTGTTTATAAATGCTGAATAGATTTATTATGCGTGTGTATCTGTGTGTGGCTGCGTGTGATCAAGCGCTTTGTGAAGCATTTTATGTTTGAATTGTGCTATACAAAATAAATTATTATTATTATTATTATTATAAACACAGAAACTCTCTCTCTCTCTCTCTCTCTCTCTCTCTCTCTCTCTCTCTCTCTCTCTCTCTCTCTCTCTCTCTCTCTCTCTCCGAATACGAATACGATAGGCCTATTATCCCACTGAGAATTACATTGTGGTGCCAAAACAGATTACAATTTTGTTATAAGGCATGCAAATAAAACTATTTAGAATTACGCAAACACATTTACAGTAAACGACATTAATTTTTAAACAGTAATACCAAAACAATTACAGAATCCAAACAACCATTGCACTTGCATATTACAAAAAACATATCGGAAAGTGGCCTCGGTCGATCGCGTAATGCTCAACATCGTCGGCAATCTGCTCTATCATTTGCGATATGATATCAGAGGTTTCTGCGCGTGGGTCATCCCTCTCAAACAGGCAGTACAACATGTTAAATTCCTCAGAGAAGCGCGCCTGCTCATCGAAAGGGAGAGAATCGCCGGACGATTGTAATTGCTTGCCTTAGATAATGGTAACGTCTCCGCTCCGTTTTCACCTTATTAGACCTCTCAGCCGCCTTTGACACAGTCGACCACCACATTCTCTTTAACACTCTTCAACACTACTTTGGAATCTCTGGCTCGGTCCTGGCCTGGTTCCACTCATATCTTTCTGACAGATCACAAGCAGTCACTGTCGATGGCTGTTTCTCCAGCATAGCAGACTTGGTGTGCGGCGTGCCTCAGGGTTCCGTTTTAGGGCCGGTGTTATTCACTCTGTACACCAAGCCACTGCTTCTCCTGCTTAGAAAGCATGCTGTTAAGAGTCAGTCATTTGCAGACGACACACAACTTTATAAATCCACTGCCCCCTCTCTCACTAATTCCACTGTTCAGACTTTAGAGAACTGCATCACAGAAATTAAGTCATGGATGACACTCAACAAGCTTAAGCTTAATGACGATAAAACCGAAGCCCTCCTCATTCACAAGCACAACAACTCCTCCTCACTCTCGCCTCTCCCAACATCGCTTACAGTAGGGACAACAAACATTCAGTTCTCATCCTCAGCGAGAAATCTCGGCTACATTCTCTCTGACGACCTGTCCCTCAACAACCACATCTCCAACGTCTGTCGCTCTGCATACACGGCCATACGCCAAATCAGCTCCTTTCGCCACTATTACAGTCACTGCCACCAAAACCCTAGTCTGCGCTCTCGTCCTTTATCGTCTTGACTATTGCAACTCTCTCCTCGCTGGCTCCCCAAAACACATAATTGACAAACTACAAAAGGTTCAGAACTCAGCAGCTAGACTAGTATTCCGAGCAAAAAAAACGCGATCACATCACACCTCTACTACATTCACTTCACTGGCTTCCTGTGCAAGCACGCATAGAGTACAAACTCTCTGTTCTCTGTCACAACTTCTTCACAGATTCTTGTCCCTCCTACCTTGCTGATCTACTGTCTGTCTACTCCCTTTCACGCACTTTAAAATCTTCTGCTGACACTCGCACACTCAAGGTTCCCGTCACCCGCACTAAGATATACGGCCAACGTGCATTCGCTTACTCCGCACCCAAGCAGTGGAATTCCCTTCCCTCCCATATTCGCAACATACAATCAACACAAGCATTCAAAAAGGCCCTCAAAATCCACCTCTTCAAACTGCATTATTCAGACTGATTTGTATCCCGCTGCCATTCTCTCCTCTTTTGTCTCTGTCTGATCTTTAAGTGTATACATTGCTGTAAATATTTATACTGTTTTCTTCCTGGGTCTATCCGGGCATATAAATAGCTGTGAATAGGTTTTTGCTATTATATTTCTGTCTTTTTTGCCATTTGTGTACATAGTTGTTGTAAATAGTCTATTTCTGTCTTTTTTGTCATTTGTGTACATAGTTGTAAATAGTTTGTACCTTTATATGTCATAGAATTCATTCTATGCTATAAAATTCATTCTATGCATATAGAATTCATTCTATGTCATAGAATTCATTCTATGTCATAGACTTCATTCTATGTTATAGAATGAAATCAATATATACACTTTTTTAAATAGTAAAAACTGGGGCACTGTCAAGGTATAGAGAACATTTTTTATGGCATGGGACTGTATTGCAGAGAGATACACATTGCCACATCCCATCACCACACCACATCACTCTACATCACACTGCACCACAAATGTGATAGGTAGGTGGGGTGGAGTGATTAAGTGATGTGATGATGTGGTCTGATTCGCTTGCTTTTAAGGCATAATAGAACTGTATTGCAGATACATACATACACATTACCGCATCACATCACCGCACTACATCACTCTAAATCACACCACACTGCACCACAAATGTGATGGGTGGGAGGGGTGGGGTGATTAGATTATGTGATGTGATTCACTGATGCCACGATATGTGCTGTCTGCTGCAATGTGAAGATGTGCTGCTGCTGTGATGTCGGCTGATGTGATGTGATGATTTGTTTATGTGATGTGATTTTATGTGGTGGTGCATTTTCACGATGATGGTGATGAAGCAATGTTATGCAGTGATGTGATGTGATGATGTGATCGATGTGGAGATAATGCGATGTGGTGATGTGTCATACAATATCTTTTTTTAAAATTCCAAATTTTGTTACAATTTATTAGTTGTGTTTTTTTAATTATGTGAATGAAATGAATTATATGTATATAGAATTAATTGTATAACACAGCAAGAATTGTATGACATAAAATTCCTTTTTTTAACATAAAATGGATTTTATTCGTAACACTGAATAAATTCTATTTTCATAGAATTGTTTTTTAACATTTGGTGCACATAGAATGCATTCTATGTCATAAAATGTTCATTCCATAACATATAATCCATTTTATAACATAGAATGTTCATTCTATAACATAGGATCCATTCTATAACATAGAATGCATTCTATAACATAGAATGTTCATTCTATAACATAGAATGTTCATTCTATAACATAGAATCCATTCTATAACATAGAATGTTCATTCTATAACATAGAATCCATTCTATAACATAGAATGTTCATTCTATGCGCAACTAGGTCAAACGAGGCTCGGACGAATAAAAGCAGTAATAATAAATGGACATGTGGCGCCCCCTTGCACGCGCACGAAAACTGAAGAAATGGCTGACGTACCAAGCGTTCTGCGGGCTTTATCAGACATCATTCCGGGATTTTGCGAACAAGCATTTAGGTTTCTTGATGCTGTACACAAAACTATGGTATATTGAATGACGTCATCGTGTTACGTAATCATGGTGACGTCAATTTTTCTTTCTTTCTAATCCTATTTTCCCCCAAACCTACTGGAGGTGTTAGGTTCAAGTTTGTATACTCTTAGACATCACACCACAGCAGCACATCTTCACATTGCAGCTGACAGCACATATCATGACATCTGTGAATCACATCACATAATCTAATCATCCCACCCATCACATTTGTGGTGCAGTGTGGTGTGATTTAGAGTAATGTGGTGTGGTGATGTGATGTGGTAATGTGTATGTATGTATCTGCAACACAGTTCTATTATGCCTTAAAAACGAGTGAATCAGACCACATCATCACATCACCTAATCACTTCACCCCACCTACCTATCACATTTGTGGTGCAGTGTGATGTAGAGTGATGTGGTGTGGTGATGGGATTTGGCAATGTGTATCTATCTGCAATACAGTCCCATGCCATAAAAATGTTCTCAATACCTTGACAGTGCCCCAGTTTTTACTATTTTAAAAAAAGTGTATGTATTGATTTCATTCTATAGCATAGAATGAATGCTATGACATAAAATGAATTCTATGACATAGAATGAATTCTATAACATAGAATGAATTCTATAACATAGAATGAATTCTATGACATAGAATGAATTCTATAACAGAGAATAAATTCTATGACATAGAATGTTTTCTATGACATGAAATTCATTCTATGACATAGAATGAATTCTATAACATAGAGTACATTCTATGTTACAGAATGAATTCTATGTCATAGAATTCATTCTATGCTGTAGAATGAATTCTATGACATAGAATTCAATCTATGCTAAAGGATTCATTCTATGTCATAGAATTCATTCTATGCTATAGAATTCATTCTATGTTATAGAATTCATTCTATGCCTATATAATTAATTCTATGTTATAGAATTTATTCTATGTTACAGAATTCATTCTATGCTATAGAATTCATTGTATGCTATAAAATTCATTTTTTATTATAGAATTCATTCTATGTTATACAATTTATTCTATGCAGTATGCACATAGAATTCATTTTATGCCATAGAATTTATTCCATGTTAAAGAATTCATTTTATGTTAAAGAATTCATTCTATGCACATAGAATTCATTCTATGCTATAGAATTTATTCTATGTTACCTAATCCATTCTATGTTACAAAATTTAATTCTATGTTATTGAACCTAACTCTAAGCATACAATTGCATTCTATAATATAGAATTTTATTACATACATAGAATTTTATTTTATATTATAGAATGTTATTCTATACATAGAATTTTATTATGTACATAGAATTTTTTTCAATATAAAGAATTGCATTCTTTAATATAGAATGTTATTTTATACATAGAATTTTTTCTTTGCATAGAATATTATACTGTATTATAGAATTTTATTCTATGACTAACTAATTTATTTCCTTTTTAATAAATTCAATTTGAAATAAAGAATGCTTTTTGTGTGCATAGAATGCTTTCTATGTGCATAGAATTTATTCTATGTATAGAATGATTACATAGAATAAATGGACACATGGCGCCCCATATTGACGGTTATACAGAGAAAAGAGAGAGGTTGATGAGTTTGATTGCTTCGGGAAAATCAAAATTATATTTAGGTGTTGACTTAACACCTGAAAAAGCACTAAGACTAAAACCTGAAGAAAACATTATTTTACATAATAGATGCGACAAAGTGCTCGGCGCATAAATTGTCAAAAATTCGGGGAGGTCTATTATAAAGTTATATACAAAAACCTGCATCAGCGTTCCTTGTTTTAGATTCTGAAGAAGATTTATTTCATAATTTGAATCAAGATCCTGTTATTAATAATTGCCTTAGCGAGGTGAAAAGAACTCTGTATTATAAGTTTGGAGGTTTGTTGGTACCATTTTCAGCTGGGCTAATTACTTTTCAACATGTAAATTTCTCTGCCATTAAAAATGGACCCTTCCAATCTGGAATTGAATCAGAATCCAGAGACACAGAAGACTATGCTACAGGAGATTCCAATGAACCCAGTACAAAGAGTGACTAAAGGAAAAAGTCCCGTACGAATCTCGGCTGGAAAAAAGTTAGACGAATATAATAAATTACACAGATGGAACTGACAAACAAAAGCAAACATATTAAACAAAGAACAGTCAAAAGAAGAACCAATAACGCACGAAAAAATCATTAGCAACAAAACATGAAGAATCAGTAGAGCCAAACCAACCTTCTTCAAGCAAACAAGTTTATTATTTTGTTGCTGCTGCGGGTCTGGGGGCTTCTGGTTACTTGATGTATAAATATTACAAAGGTAACAAATAAAAAAAAAAGCCTCCAAACCACATACAGAAAAAGAACCCATTGAATCATATCAACTATCAAAAACAAAGCCATCATTAGATGTATTTTCAAAGCAGTAATAATTTTTCAAAATTAATTTGTAACATATAAAAATGAGCGTCCCATATGAACAGAACATTGTGAATCTCGCCTATTACAGTGGTATAATAGTTGTACTGAATACGACATACGCAAGAATCGCAAAATCTCCCCTAGAAATGAAACGTATAAGAAGTTGGAGATCACAAGGGAGCGCAGCAGGCTTATCTTGGAGTGTGGATTGATGGTCTGGTCTTTCCAAATGGGTTTCAACCTTGTTAGGGCAGCAGTTGTTTGTGCGATCCTGGAAAGGACTTCCTGTCTTGACACATCGTCTGATACAACGGCTCCTAAATATTTGAAGCTATGCACCGTGTTGAAGGATTGGCATGGGAGTTTGATGTCTGTGTTGATGCCATTAGTGTTGTTGGTCATCATGTTGGTCTTTTCTGCACTTATTTCCATTCCAAAGGCTATGAAGGTGGTGTCAAGCTCCTGTACCATGTGATCAAGTCCTTGTTCCTCTCCAACCAATCCATCAATGTCATCCTCAAAACGGAGATTGGAGATTGCTCTATTCTCTATACTGACCGTGCCTTCATGATCTGCAAGGGCATGTGACATGATGCGCTCCAGGAAGATGTTGTTGGAAAGAGTAGGCATCTTTGACGCACGCCGATTGTTGTTCTGAACCAGTTCCCGATGGCGCTGTTGTGGAGGACTGCTCTGGTAGCCTTGTCAAACAGGCTTTTGATGACTTCAATACTGTTATTGCTGATGTTGTACACTCTCATGGTTGCCCACAGAGCTGCATGCCAGACTCAGTCAAATGCTTTCTTGAAGTTTACAAACATATGGTATAATGTTGGTGCTGTAGATATTTCTCGCAGATTATTCTCAGGTTGAAAATCGGCTCAGTGGTACTTCGCCCTGCCATGAATCCTGCTTGTTCTTCAGCTATGATCAGTTTGGGGTTTCAACCTGTTGGGTATTATTTTCAGGAAAACTTTGCTGGGATGGCTGATGAGGTTGAGAGTGCGGTAGTTTTCACGCTCCTGAAAGTTACCCTTTTTGGGAAGAATGATGACAAGCGACTATGTCCATGGTGTAGAACACTCCCCACTCTGCCAGATCTTGTTACAGATAATGGTGATGGCGGCAATCATCGCTTCTCCTCCTGCTGGAATTGAAGCAATTCTGCGGGTATTTGGTCCACTCTCGCTGACTTCTCCTTCTTCATCGATTGCACTGCTGCCTCAACTTCTTCTCGGAGAATTGGAAGGATTTATTATTCTTGTGTGATACAATTGCTCCTAAATATTTGAAGCCCTCCCGGGTAACTCTAGGGTAACTAAACAACAAACCAAAAAGAAAGGTTACCTCTCATTTACGAATAAGGTCTATTGTCAAACTACAGCACTTTGTATTAACAGTGTTTCTATCAGTATTTTGTGTATGTGTGTGACAGCACTAAGTTGAAAGAAATGTATTTAAACTACGATTTTGTTGACAGTGATGCAACAGCTATTTTGTCACAAAAATTTGTCTGGAAAAAAAAAAAGAACTATACATCCAACAATCAAGAATCTTGTCAGAAGAACCAATTTAGATCTTTCTTTTTTGGTTACCCATTAAACTTACATTTATTATACAGCAACATACCAATACATTTCAGTTAATGTAGTACATCTTGTCGTTACAAGCATGTAGTTTTAGATATTAAAAGTTTATTATTAAAAAAACATTAATATGAAAATAAAATTAGTCTTTAATTATGCTATTGTTAAACGTGATAGCATTAATACATAACTGTTAACGCATTATAGACAGATTTAAGTGGTTTTGTTGGTAACTTCTTTTCCAACCCATTATAAAAATTTAAAATAAAATAAAACTAATAAATCATTAAAGCAACTCTTTAAACTGCTGAGAAAAAGTAAGACGGCCCGCTTCAAAGTCATATGTGAACCGGAGGAGCATGTGAGTAAAATAAAAGACTAAGGTGTTGCAACAAGTCTGACAAATTCGTCCCCTGATCTGCCTTTTCTTTCAGCAGACTCCAAATGAAACTGGAAAAATACCACCAAAAAAAGCAACAACAAAAACTAAATGCATAATAAGCACACGGAATAAATATATCATATGTAATAGGCCTTTGTGCTTTTTAGGTCATGGCAAAACTCAACAATGAAATTTTTTTGTTGAAATGATTCAGTATTTTAATTCTGTATGAGTGTCGTCATCGGCAACAACATCATCTTCGCCATCGTCTACTGTACAAGGTGATTTCCGGCCTCTTTAACTACGATCCCTATTTATGATTGCTGAGACTGGTTCAAAATCACAGATAAAAGCGGCACAGGCTGGGTTAGACCAAGACAGTTTCGTTAGGGGAAGCATTCTGTAGGCTATTTTGTTATTTTTTATCATCATCAAAATCATCTTCGACGTCGCTGCCTGCGAGGAGTGCGGGTCTGGCCTAGGCCCAAACTGGGTCCTCGGGGCAGCGTTGGCACGCACACTGCAGGCAACCATTGCTATAAATCTGACCGCACCTGCAGTGGATTGCGCAAAGAGGACACTCTGAAACACATGAACAAAGACAAGTTGAAAAGAATGAGCAGCCATACATAGCTCTCAAACACAGGCGTTTGTATCAGGACACGCGAGCGCCTATGCCTGTGACGCGTCCTCCTTTGGGTATTATAGATAACCAAAAGGAGACGCGTCACAGGCATAGGCGCTCGCGTGTCCTGATACAAGCGCCTGTGCTCTCAAAGGATGGATAGCTATATCTACAATGTGATTCTAGGCGATGTTTGCGCGCCGTACAAAGACAGTACTGATCTGTGTTATTGTGTGGCAAATAAAACAAGATGGCAAGCCTTTCGAAAGTATTTCCAGACACTAACACACATAGCAGAAAAATAGGCATTTTCAAAAGTGTTCATTTTGATGGCGGTATTGTGTGACTCGGCTTTATCCTAGCGAAACAAACAGACAAAAATGTAATTACTGGCCACTACCGAGTGTCCAGTGGTTAAATTAACGTCCCCGGACACAATGCGTATAGGGGACAAGCGCCACTACCGAACTGTCACGGACCGGTTTTATAGTATTTTGGTCCAATGACTTTATATTATTGTAGTCTCTTTCCTGTGAGAAGATATTGGTATAATTTTTTTATGATAGCTAAATTCTGAGTGGTTGAGCTGGCCGTATGACAGTTGACAATGTACATTCAAAAATTTATTCATTCTTTTCTTGACAATACTAATACATTGCTTATCATTTCAAATGTTGTACTATTATAACTATAATATTATTTTTCAAATGATTATATTGTAATTGTTATGTAATAAAAATTAATAATACATAATTTTGATATTAGTGTGAAGGATGGAGTAGGAAGGAGATGAACAGGGTAATTTTTGTAATTTTTGAATAACGAATTGAATTCGGATCATTGGAACTTCAATTGCAGTGTATAGCATTACATTTATTTGTATGAATGTAATTAATTGGTGTCATTGGCGTAATAATCAGTTGTTATAATTAGTTGTAGAAAGTTGTGCTTATATTGTCAACTGTATTCAACATGAATGGAATTTGAATTGTATTGCTGCATTGGTCCCGTCACAGAGAGAAGAGAGAGGTATGTGTAGTGGTCCGAAGAAAAGTTTATGTATCAAGAAACTTAGTTATGGTTAAACTCCTTTGTCTGCAGAAGTCGCTTGCTGGGGGCCTCGAGCATGAAGAAGAAGAAGAAGAAAGAATAAGAAGAAAGATAAAGAAGAAGCCGAGGAAGAAGAAGGAAACGAAGAAGCCAAAGAAGAATAAGGAAGAAGAATAAGAAGACGAAGCCGCAGCAGCAGCCGCAGCAGCAGCCGCAGCAGAAGCCGAAGAAGAATAAAGAAGAAGAAGAAGAAGAAGAAGAAGAAGAAGAAGAAGAAGAAGAAGAAGAAGAAGAAGAAGAAGACGGGAGAAGGAAACGAAGCAGAAAGAATAAGAAGAAGAAAGAAGAAGGATACGGACAAGGTGGAAGAAGGAAGGGGAACGAGAAGGAGGTGGTGAGGCAGAGGACATACATAGACAATCGAACCTAACTCCAGTGAGACTATTTGTAACTTTAGTTTCTTTTTTCTCTCTGGCGACGGTGACTGGAATTTATGTATTATTTGTGAAGTGGTGTGTCTATCTACTTATTCGTTCAACGGAGTTATCCTACGAAAGTACGTGATTAGAAACACAAATTGTATTTGTCCTCTTTTGATTCTTGTTGATTTTCTGTCCTCGTGCTAATTCTTGTTGATTCATGTTTATGGTTTAATGGAGGTTGTGACACTCAGTGTATTTTCAAGAAGGTATTTTCAAGAATTGCGTGTATGCGTGCGTGGATAATCACTGCGTGTTCTCCCGTCTCACAACCTTCGCTAACTCGTAACAATAAACTATGTTGTCAGACAACATAGTTTATTGTTACGAGTTAGCGAAGTTTGTGAGACGGGAGAACACGCAGATTATGACAACATAGTTTATTGTTTAGAGTTAGCGAAGGTTGTGAGACGGGAGAACACGCAGATTATCCACGCACGCATACACGCAATTCTTGAAAATACCTTTTTCGTTACACGAACTATATGCAAGCAAAAATCGGCTAAGCCAATAGTTAGATACAGCTCAAAACGTGTTCAGAAAATGGTAAAGTACAATGACTGACTTTTGAGTACAATTACAAGGATGTAACATGCTTAGCAAAAGTTAAAGTATCCCTACAGTAAAAAATTATGAATTTTGATTGTTCTTGAGATAAAGTGTGTTTTAAACCAAAAAATGACATTCGGAGCGACCGACCGACCGACTGACCGACAGCCGGATTGATACAAAAGGATGGCCCATAATTTGAAGTAACCGTATTCCAAATATCATAAAAATCGGTTTAGACGTTCTTGAGATATTCAGTAAAACGTGTTTGATAATAAAATGACTCCATTGACTTTGTCCTTTGTGTTAAAGCAAATATGGTGAGATTGGAGGAAGGTCACTAACCTAGTCATGTTCCTATAAAGTTTGGTCTAAATCCGTTCAGGGGCTCTTGAGATATGGCTTCCAACGGACAGATTGACATTTGGCTCGTTATGATTCCAGACTGTTTCAAAGTATTTCCAGATTAGTCTAACCCTAACCATAACCCTAATAGACAAGATACATCTGGAGAGAGAGAGAGAGAGAGAGAGAGAGAGAGAGAGAGAGAGAGAGAGAGAGAGAGAGAGAGAGAGAGAGAGAATGTGGACTATTTTATATATGCACATCATCGGCCCCACTTCCACAGCAACCTAGAAAAAACATAACATCCTCACGGACAAGAACCACGGCTTTAGATCCGGCTACTTTTGCGAGACGCAGCTTCTCACAACTTGAGTCTCACGATGCATGCCGGTTAACAAGAGGATGCGGCCATCCTCGACTTCAAGAAGACTTTCAACACGGTCCCCCACAAGAGGCTCTTACATAAGCTGGACCACTATGGGGTCCGAAGACCAATCTACATGGCTTACCAACTTCCTGAGAACTATGAGGGTGGTACTGGAGGGGGGAGGCATCCGATGAAGCAGCAGTCGAATCCGGCGTCTCTCAGGGCACAATGTTGGGTCATTTACTTTACCTCTAATGGCCTGCCTCAGTCCGTGAGATCTAAAGTGAGGCTGTCCGCAGATAACAGTCTGCTCTACAGGGAGATTAGCAGTTTCCAGGACCACCTGACACTACAGAGCAATCTCAAAGAATTGGAAGACTGGGCCAGTCAGTAGGGTATGCGGTTCAATGCGCAAAAGCGCTATGTTCTGTCCACGCGAAACAAATCATATCTCTACAGCCTATGAGGGAACCATACCGCAACAAGTCCAAGAGAACCAGCATGGAGTCCTGATCTCTTCAGATTTAAAGTAGTTGTCCCATATCGCCAACACCTGTCGGAAAGCAGGCTCAACAGTGGGTTTCCTTCGCCGGAACCTGCGGAATTGCCCACAAAGGTGCAGACGCCTGGCGTACATCCCTCTCGTCCGATCCACGCTGGAATACGGAGCTACGGTATGGGACCCTTACTTAAATCAGGATTTGGAGAAGCTTGAAAGAGCACAGCGCCAGGCAACCCGCTTCATAATAAGAGAATCAAGTCCCGGAACCCAGGCTGTATGAGGACATGCTATAGACATTGAAACTCCTATCACTAGCAGAACGGCGCAGGCAACTATACGCCTTAAACTCTTCCATAGAATACTGATGAAGTCTCAGCACTACTTCCTGACAAGTTCCTCCACCCTGCACCTACCGGCCGACGCCCTACAAAGTTTGAAGGCTACAGCAGTGACAACATCGTCCAAAGACAAGCGGTGAAAAATTCGCGCGGCTTCCACATCCCTCCATGCCGGACTGAACAGTACAATAATTCATTCTTTGTACGGACTGCAGCCGAGTGGAATCAGCTAAGCGACGGTGACATCGCCAATGCAGCACCACAAGCGCTGAAGACGCCGCCGCTATGGCTGTCACACCACTGACCAATCTTAGGAACTGTACAGAACTGTTTATAATCAGTTTTTAAACCAAGAGACTTGAAGTAATTTTTAAAACAAGACCCTTTGACAGATAGACTTGCAATCCCCAAGTCCGTCACGACAATAGCCAATAAAGGCTCCTGTGGTATAATTCCAGGTCCCGATCCAGATAGCAATTGTGCAAGATGGTCTATGAGTACGGGAGGAAGAGAGAGGTGTGAAAACGGGGTTACCAGCTAGTTTCTAGTAAACTTGTAAGATTTGAGGAGAGGAAGTCTGTATCTGACCATCGCACGAATGTGATCAATTCACCCGCTTTCTGGTGAGTCAAGAACTGATCTGCTGAGACGTCGCGTCGACTTTCGTCACAACGCTCCTTGTTTCAGCAAGTCACATTTCCTCTGTGTCGCCTCAGCGATTAATGAAAGAACCTGGACACGGGTTAAGAGGTTAAAAGAGTGACGTCGTTATTTTGCTTTTGAAATTGTTTGTGTTTTAAGTTCCGTTTCATTGATGCCATTAAATTAAAGCACAAAATCACAATTTTAAAAATGAACACTTTTTGACAGACTGAGAGACAGAAAAACAATGACGGCGACGGCGACGACGACGACGACGATGATGATGATGATGATGATGATAGGGTGGGGTGGAGGTAGGAAAAGGAATGGTAATGGAAAGAGAGGTTTTATTTTTAGTTTGATCATTAATAACATATGTTACTTACTCTATCCTGTTTCCAAAATTAGTATTATATGTAGAATAGTGTTAACATAATTTGTGTGAATGAGAAAAATGAATTACATTTATAAGCTTACGATGAGAAACGCAGCCACTGAATGAATTTGAATCGTCCTATAAATAAGAATGCAATATAATAATGTACTTCATGAATACAAACTTTAAATTGAAATTGACAAGCAAGTCAACTGTAAATGCAGAATTAAATATTTTATTTCATTCAACAAGCTGTTACATTTCATGTATAGTAGAATCTCAAATGTACATGAAACAGTTTTGAAGTGAAGATTAATTTTAGTTGTTTTTGTTTTTAAAATCCTAAAACCAAAACTATTACAGACATCTGATTTCCTTATTTCCTTAGTACTCTTTGTTATATCTATGTTTATTTTAAAAATATGAATGTTTATCTAAACCTTCTCTATTGTTAAATAGCGCCAGCAAGTAATTACCGAAAAACTCCATTACAATGGAAGTTGTCATGCACTATTACATACGTGCGCGCTGAATGTTCACAGAAATACGCTGTATTATTTTTCATTTCATGGGATAATTACAAATATCAACGACATATTTACAATGAACACGTACAAATTGTAATTATTAAGTGAAACTGACAAATTTCGGTTTTGGCACATTTCCAGACGGATTACTAGAGCCAAAACTGAAAATGAAACATGATCATGCGAAAATATTTGTACTTTTTCAATGATAATTGTAATTATCTCATGATATTTGTAATTATCAGGTTTTGGCGCTAGGAAGGCGTGGCAAAAACTGATAATTATTAACTAACACTGTGGATTACTGGTATATCTCTGTAAATTAAACAGAACACGTGTTAATTTCAATTATCCCTCGGTTTTGGTGCAAGTAGAGTACTACCATGTTTAGCTATTATGGTACTACCCATGTTTAGCTATTATGGTACTACCCATGTTTAGCGGAAATAGACGACACAGTAGATACACTAGATTCAGAATGAATTAGTGTAACACCGTTCTAAATTTGAATTCGGCGAAATGAAAAGGTAGTCTGAAATAGAACAGGCATAGCAGAACGCCTATTCTCTCTCCCCTTTGTGTTTTAAGGCGGGCATACACGGTAAGACTAGATCTTATGATACCTGCATATGACTACGAATGAGCCAAAAAACTCCACCTTCGGGGAAGACAATCCGATAGAGTGCGCCTAGGGTAGCGTACTTCCGGTAGTAAATAGGCCTACGTGATCGAGCCCCTTGTAATAACTGTACACCGTGTTGCGTCACGCCATGTGGGGCCGGGTAGCTCAGTTGGTAAGAGCGTCTTGCTAGTAACCGAAAGGTCGCTGGTTCGAATCCCGGATTGGTCAACGTGTGATCATATTATTTTCCCCTTTACCAACAACTGGCCCGCTGGTGTCAGTATAAATCGGTCCAGTATTATGCAAAAGTGTCGTGTGACTATAATCTACAAACAACAACAACGTCACGCCATCTGCTGTTGTACCGAACTCTATAAAAATTTGTTATTATTAATATATATTATATGACTAGACTATTAAAAAAAATATTATGTATGATTTCAGACTTGAGTCGTATGATCGAAATGACAACTTTGGCAAAGGAGACATAGCAACACCGGAGTTCAAAATGGGGTTACCACCTATCACTAACTACAAAGACTTGTATATAGAAGTACATATACCTAACATCAGCACAGAGCAGTTTGCAGCCTTTTTGAATCCCATGAGCAAAGATATAGACAAAAAAGCTAAAGATTTGTACCAGAACAAATATGTCAATTATGTTAGAGCTTGCATCCAGTCATCAGTTACTTACATTCATGCTGAAGTTCGGGCTGAAATGAAAACTGGTCTTATGTACAAAGTTGACATTTCTTTGACAGAAAAAGGAACAGTTTTGGAATGTCAGTGTGAATGCGCTGCAGGCATGGGGCCTTCTGCACACTGTAAGCATGTAAGATGTGTCTTGCTCGGCCTGACAGACTTTTCACAAAATAAATCGTTTGTAGTACTGACAACATGTACATAATCACTCCAAACATTTCACCAAGCAAAAAAAAAACATTTGGGGTCGCCTATGAAAGCTGAAGATATATACCGACAACAAAAAAGACTTAAAACTGTAGATTTTGATCCACGACCTGAACATGGAAGTACGCGACTATTGGTCGTCCGGTCGTATCGGCTGAACGTTTGCATATTCAAGGGAAATAATTTTAATATTTTGGCCCATTGTTTGATACAGTGCAAAGCGTGTTTAAAAAATGGTGAAGCACAATGACCTTGAATTTTGGAGAAAATACAAATACGAGTGAATGAGTTCAGTCTTCGAAGCAGTCAAGGGGTTCATTTTACATGTGTTTGTCATTATACATATGACGTGAACATGTTTGCGGTCGCATTTTGTCACATAGACTAAGTTGTCCTATCCTATCCCGTAACTCGGAGGTCGTAGGGGCACCACAGATGATCGTTTAACCAGCGTACTCAATCTTTCTCTGTCTTCAGCAACCCTGATGGCTTAGCTCAGTGTCAAACTAGTCCATTCTCGAATGTTGTCCTCCCACCTCTTTTTCGGTCTCCCTCTTCTTCTACCTCCTTGCACTGTGCACTAAGTTGTAATCACTTATTATATTTTTAACGTTGTCAATAGTTACCGTTTGTCTATTTCGGAAAAGTGTAGTCTGTGCACGCGCGCATGCATTACACGGACTCTAAAGATTGAGGAGTGCCAGTTATATCTGATGATGACGATGACGTCGCTGACGACGACGGCGATATCAACGACGATGACGATGATGGCTATATTGACGATGATGCCGATATCGACGACGATGACAACGACGACGACGATGATGATGCTGATGATGATGATGATGATGATGATGATGATGATGATGATGATGATGATGACTATGAACGTCATTGCTTACAATGATGATGCAGATAACGACTACAACGTAGATGACGAAATTTGAACTTACCCCTAGCCCTGCGTACAGATCTCTTGAAAATGTTGAGCAAAGCGTCACTTTCCTGTTCCTCAGCCTTCACATCTTCCGTGACATAACCTGCGATCCAATAAAAATGACTATAAAACCTGCTCAAGGAACGTTAATCGAAGCTAGACAGGAACCCTGTATAGAATGCAATCCAAACAATTTTTGTGTAATGAGAAATGTATTGTATTGTGTTGTATTGTAACTCAGGTTCTATGGCAAACACACGGTTATACGAGGTTGTTGTTGGTTGTGGTGGGCGGTGGTGATGGTGGCGGTCTTCTTCATCTTCTTCTTTCTTGTGCTCCCTCTTCTTAGCTCCAAATCCTCCTTCTAAAATCCTACTCGGCCCAACATGTCAATGGTTTAATTTTGCCGCGAAACGTAACAAAAAATTTGAAAATTTCTGACTTTGAGCAATACTTCCATTTGTTTTCGTTATTGTATGCGGATGATACCGTCATTCTGTCTGAAAAAGCTGATGATATCATATGCAGCAAGCCTTGGTTGTTTTCAATTTATATTGTAATGCATTTGGTCTTTTGTATAAACATTGCAAAAACAAAAGTTTATCGGGGTAAAATTACACGATTGCCAACGTTTAGATTTAATGGAGACGTACTTGAGAAAGTGGGTTGTTATCCAGTTTCTATTGGTGCAAAATGTAGACTACTTTGCTTTCAGTATAAATAATATAGATTCTAATAACAACTCTGCTAAAATATCTGCACTTCTGTTTCGACTATGCTCCTTTTTATTACTTTTTTTTTTAAATTGAGAGAATGAATTATCCTTGTTCACTGCTGCAAGTTCTTTATTGAATAATCTTGTTTTGTCCACAGGAGCATTAACCAAGAGTAATGGGGCTTGAATCCGCTATCCCTCCGCTATCGAGAATCCATTAATTATCTCCAAAGCCCCATTCTTCTTGGTGAATGCGCCTGTGGTTTGTCCTTGATATGGACTAACGGCTATAAATATTTCCTGACTTTAAAATAAAATAAAAATAAAAAATAAAAAATAAATAAAAGCGTTAAGGCACGCCTGAAAGTTCAGTTTCTACAATCCTGATAGCAAATTGTAATATGAACATAAAACCGGTATTACATAGAGAATTTTTAAAGAACAGTTTTGTTTTGAAAACTATCTACTTTGTTTGTCATCTTTGTTTTTGAATGAATTTTTTTTATTGAACTTCAGGCTTAGCCGTCACAAACTGGCCACTGAATTACAAAGATACATTAATACACCAAGAGATGAACGGTTAAGCCCTACATGTGATCTAACTAAAATTGGTGACGAGTTTCACTATTTATTTACATGCCAAAATGCTGTGCTTGTACAAAACAGAACTTCCATTCTACCAAAAATACTTTTGGAATCATCCGAACGTCTTTAAATTTCATCAGTTATTGAATACCAAATCAAAGAACAGACTGTTGAATTTAAGCCATTTTATTGCAATTGTGTATTGTCACTCTTTATTTAATATGCAAATCCATATCGACTGACCTACCTATACCTATGATTCAGACTGAGTTGCAGGCTTGTGTTATTTTTTTTAAAATTCCTTATTGTATGATTTTGTATGTGCTTTTTCACATTTTGAATGTTTGTATGACTTTTCTGTAATTTGTTTGTGACATTTTTATCAGTGCAGTCTTTGCATGTTTCGTTCATCGATTTTTTTTGTCTATGTGTATTTTGTAACGCTATTTCACACACCACCCTCTCCTCCCCATTCAGCTATGATGACCCTTGTTATTTTTTGTTCTTGAAATTGTGCTTGCTTTGGGCAATAAACGGACAAGGTCCCAAAGTTCCTTCTCTTCTTTTCCTCCCTCTCCTGCTTCTCTTCTTTCTTCTTGTCCTTGTTATTTGTATAATTGTTCTCCTCTTTCTGCACCCTCTTTATCCTTTCTTTCTTTTTAACCTTCTTTTGCAAGCTTTCTTGGTCGGTGCTTGATGATACAATACAATTTTACAAAATAACACTAAATTAAATAAATCATAGAATGAATCAAACGTCTATTAACGAGTTATTTTAGAGATCAAACAAACACACAAGCGCGCATTTTAAAAACAAGATGGCAAGTCATTGAAATGTATTTCACAAACTCGCACACAATGCCAAAAAATAAGCATTTTCAAAAGTGTTACATTTCTCGGTGCTGTCGTGACTCGGCTTTTTCCTAACGAAGCTAAAGGGGAAATGGAATAACAGGCCACTATTCTTAACTATTTGCAGGCAACAAAATAAATCAAATCGGCTCAGCCAATGTTTAGATACAGCGCAAAACGTATTTAGAAAATGGTGAAGCACAATGACCTTGGCCTTTGAGAAAGTACAAATACCAATGATCTAACATGCATAGCAATAGCCTAGGTACAGTATCCGCAAAGTAAAAATGATGAATTTCGGTTCAGTTATTCTTGAGATAAGACAAAAGTGCTTTTTGAACAAAACAGTGACATTTGTAGGAACGGTCGGACCGACTGACTGACCGACCGACAACCAGACTGCTACCCATGATTTGAACTACCTGTATACCAAAACTCGACAAAATCGCGTCAGCCTTTTTGAGTCATTGAGCAAAACGAATGTCTTCAACAAAATAACTCCAGTGACCTCCAACATTTCGGTAGAGCAAATACGATGGCAGGTCACTATTGAATGATTGATTGATTGTTGCTTTAGGTCCAGCGGACTCTTCCGAGCCAAATCAGGACCGGACAACCCCCGATCCGCATAAAAGATCTGCCGAAACAACCCTAGTGGGAAAATTGAATGCCCTCCACCGGCCAGTCACTTTACAATAAAGACATCCCACGCAGGGGACGGCTGAGGCTTTACCCCAACTACTCGAACCCCCGGTTACAAAAACAAAATAGAATACAAACATCACTATAAACCATCAACAAAACACATACATATAAAATGCCTATATTGTTAAATAATAACATCATAGGAAGCCCTAGTGACCACCCGGCAGAAAGCGTCCAACACTCCCAAGCTGATCCAACAGACCTCATACACAAACAAGGAGTCTTGTCCAGGAAGAGTTTTCAAGAAAAAAGGTAGGTCATTGATCTAGCGAAGAAGAAGATAGTATAGCATTAGCAGAGTGATAGGACAGAGCAGGAATGGGAAAGAGCAAATGAGGAAGACAGTGGGAATTTAAAGCACTAAATTTTCAGAAAGTGGGGATACTATTTATACTGAAACCCCCGGCACTCCAACGGAAGTACTGTTGCCGCAGTGAATCGGTCATGCCTATAAAGGAAAGACCGGTTTTCAACTGGGGCTTTCACTTTTCCCTTTATAGGTTAGAACAATCTACAGTGGCAAGATTGCTCATGACCCCAAGGGGTGGCAGGTCACTAACCTAGGTAATGTTCCTATGAAGTTTGGTCAAAAATCCGTTCAAAGGCTGAGGTATCGCGTTCAACGTACCGACCGACCGACATATGGCTCGTTCCGATTCCCGACTATTTCAAAATATTTCATTATAAGTCTGGACCTACCAAAAACCACTTTCGCCTAGACAAATAAATTATTACGTAGTAAAGAAAACATTTTGTAAAAAAAAAAAAATTAGTATGCAGTGCCAGCAAAGACTGCAATAAAATAATATAACATAAAATACACAAAATATAAACTAAAATATAATAAAACAAAGAGGGAATAAAATACAATAAAACAAAATCAAAATTTCCTTACATGCCACAAGAACGAAGATGCAAGCGATCAAGATGACACGGGACATAATTGGACTCTGTCGATTGCTTCCCTTCCCTGTTTGAAATTGGTCGTCTGCTGTCTCACGAAACTTGGAGACTGTAGGCAATTATTATTTTCTATGCGAGCAACTATTTCAAGCACAGTAGCATACAGGGATGGCGAAAACCTCTAGTGCTCCTGGTATTTATACTGTTGATGTCCGTGTTTGTTTTCATGACTGACATGTTTTCGTGCTTTGATGATTCATCTTATTTGGGGGGTTCGCAGCAGGATCATTGTTGCGCGGCGGGGATCCGGGACGGTGAACTTGTTTTTTCCAAACTAGTTCCAGTAATTCCCCGAAGTCGGACACATGACAAGACATGCATCATCATATATTATTATTTTGTGCCTGTTTTAGCTGTCGTTACTGTTTACAAACCTTACACTTATAATAATAATAATACTGGATGCTATATACGCGCCTTTCCCCAAATCAATCAGGCTCAAAGCGCGGCGATCTGTACCAACATACACGCTCACCTGTCTCATCCACCCGCACACACACAACAAATACACATCCATCACTCAAACAGGTGGTGTAAAGGCATGGAGATCGCTATTGGAAGACGGAAAGAAAATCGAATTATTTTTATTTTTGAATTTTTATATTGACTGCGTCCAGTACCATTATTGAAGGGAGGGAGGAAACCGGAGTGCCCGGAGAAAACCATCGGTGACCTCAAAAGTCTCGTACCTAAGTCACATAAGTTCCCCTCTTGCGGGAGTCGTACACGCGACCTTCGGCATAGGAAACCGACGACTAATCCGCTGCGCCACGAGGCCACCCACTTAACGTGCAATAGATTTTCCTATCCTATCCTATCCTATCCAGTAACCCGAAAGTCGTTGGGGCACCACAGATTATCGTTTAACCAGCGTACCATCTTTCTCTGTCCTCAGCAACCCTCATGGCTTCGCGCAGTGTCAAAAGATTTTATATTGTTAATATTGCAATCCGGTCCGGTAAACTTCTAAAGATTAACGTGTAAGGTTTGTATACAGTAACGACAGATACAACAATCTGATACTGGCAAACACGCTTGGTCTCCACAAAAAATCCAGACGATGGACATGGCACAGTCCCGGCGGGGAGCATCACAACCAGATCGACTACATCATGGTCAAGAAACGCTTCAGATCAAGCATCAACATTGGCAGGACACGCACTTTTCCAGGAGCAGACATCGGAAGTGACCACGATCTCGTGATGATGTCTTTCCGGCTTCACTTGAAGAGAGTAAACACAGCAAAGATAACTAGACTGAAGTTCGACCTGGACAAACTGCAAGACCCGGAGGTGGCAAAAATATTTCAGGCCACAATTGGAGGGAAATTTGCACCACTGCTCATTTTGGGAGCTGGTGAAGTAGATGTCAACACCATGACCACCACCTACAACTTAGCTGTGACAGATGCCGCCACAGCCCAAGGTCTCCACGATCCAAAGCAAGTCTGGTATATGCCTTACAGAAGAACAAGAAGTCTTGGGCAGATGGACAGAGTACTGCTCTGACCTTTACAACCACAAACCAAAAGGAGAGACCCATCAGTTCTAGCATGTCCAGAGAACAGAGAAGAAGAAGAAATCCTCCCAATTCTCAGAGAAGTTGAGGCAGCAGTGCAATCGCTGAAGAAGGGGAAGTCCGCGGGAGTGGACAACATACCCGCGGAACTGCTTCAAGCAGGAGGAGAAGCGATGATCGACGCACTCACTATTATCTGTAACAAGATCTGGCAGAGTGGGGAGTGGCCTACACCATGGACCCAGTCGCTTGTCATCACTCTTCCCAAAAAAGCTAACCTTCAGGAATGTGAAAATTATCGCACCATCAGCCTCATCAGCCATCTCAGCAAGGTCCTCCTGAAAATAATACTCAACAGGTTGAAACCCCAAGCTGAACAAATCATAGCTGAAGAGCAAGCAGGATTCAGGGCAGGGCGAAGTACCACTGATCAGATTTTCAACCTCAGAATAATCTGCGAGAAATACCTACAGCACCAACAACATCTATATCATGTGTTCGTAGACTTCAAAAAGGCGTTTGACCGAGTGTAGCATGCAGCTCTATGGGCAACCATGAGAGTGTACAACATCAGCCCTAAAATTATTGAAGTCATCAAAAGCCTATATGACAAGGCTACCTGTGCAGTCCTCCACAACAGCGCCATCGGAAACTGGTTCAGAACAACAATCGGTGTGCGTCAGGGATGCCTACTCTCTCCAACACTTTTCAACATCTTCATAGAGCGCATCATGTCAGATGCCCATGGAGACCACGATGGCACAATCAGCATAGGGGGATGAGAAATCTCCAACCTTCGTTTTGCGGATGACATTGATGGATTGGCTGGAGAAGAACAAGAACTTGAACAACTGGTACAGAGGCTTGACACCACCTCCAGAGCCTATGGAATGAAAATAAGTGCAGAGAAGACCAAAATGATGACCAACAACACCAATGGCATTAACACGGACATCACAGTCCAAGGCCAATCCCTCAACACAGTGCATAGCTTCAAATATTTAGGAGCCATTGTATCAGACAATGGGTCCCGACAGGAAGTCCTCCCCAGGATCGCACAAACAACTGCTGCCCTGGCGAGGTTGAAGCCAATTTGGAAAGACAGGACCATAAGTCTACATTCCAAGGTAAGGCTGCTGCGCTCCCTTGTCATCTCCATCTTCCTACACGCTTGCGAAACATGGACCCTCACAGCAGATCTACAACAAAGAATACAAAGCATGGAGATGAGGTGCTACAGAAGACTTCTGGGCATTTTCAATACCCAGCACATAACCAACGACGAAGTCCGACAGACCATCACACAAGCCATTGGACAACACGATGACCTGCTCACAGTGGTGAAAAAACGGAAACTCCGATGGTATGGCCATGTCACCAGATCATCAGGTCTTGCAAAGACCATCCTGCAAGGCACAATGCAAGGAGGTAGAAGAAGAAGGAGAACGAAAAAGATGTGGGAGGACAACATTTGCTAATGGACTGGTTTGACACTGAGCGAAACAATCAGGGTTGCTGAGGACAGGGAAAGATGGAGTACGCTTGTTAAACGATCATCTGTGTTGCCCCTACGACCTCCGAGTTATGGGATAGGATAGGATAGGAACGACAGCGACAAAAGCCACAAAATAATAATATACAATAATGATGATGTAGGTTGTCACTAACGCCTGCGTACAAGGTCTATTTATCTAGACTTGCTTAAATTGTAATAAATAATGAAAGAGTATTGCGATTGACTGTCAATACTGGACTGAAGCGGGAAGAGGGATGGGCAGACAGAACATGTAGCATAATATGTTGCTCTGTGTGACATAATAATAATTATTAGTAAACAGCCAAATATAATATTTTCAATGTTAAATTTATTTATGTCATTTGCGCTTAGTTTGCCGCAACAGACGCCATCTAGGGTCGTAGGAAATTGGGTCGTAGGAAATTGTGTATGAAAAATCTGCACCCCTTCCTGAATTTGAATATGAATAGTGGGTCGAAGAATTATATTTTTAAGCAGATCATATTGCAGAATTTGATGGTGAAGCACCTGTTCTTGTTTCTAATGTAAGAGTCAATTGCATTACAGTGGTGTCAAACTCGATCGCTCAGCGGGCCAAAGCTCAAATCACACATAAGATCGAGGGCCGAACAGGATAAACAGTCAAAACGCAACATTCAATAACATTGGTTATTGTAACAACAAACATCCACTCACTACACAACTTTTATTTTCACTTATTGTGATCGAAGCGAGAACGAACCGAGGTAGCCTATCGTTCGGCAAGGCTGCTAATTAGGGGATTTGATTTGCACTTTATATCGCAGGGTCATTGAAAAATATTTTTGCCTAAAATTCTCTCTCGGGCCGGATATAATTGCGGGCCTTAAGTTTGACACATTTACATTAGAAGAAACAAAAATTTTCCAGCACTAACCCCTCAACTACCTTATAGAAAAATGTCAGTCTCGTGTGTCTGCGCCTCTCCTGCAGCGCCGAAAGATCCAGCTGGGTGAGGAGCTCTGTACAGAGCTTGCTGCTCAAACTTTAAAGTCGCATGCACAGAAAAGTCCCCTATATGCCAAGTGTGTCCGGGGACGTTAATCTACTTGCCTGCCTGGGCAGCACATCCGAGACGACCACGCCATATTCAAGTACAGAGCGAACAAGGTAGAGGTAGGCCGTACGCCAGCAGCTGGTGGGATAGCGTCGGAGATTCCGACGAAGAAATCCCAGGATGGAGTTCGCTTTGTGTTTTTAGATGTTGACGATGTGGTCGCTCCATGTCAAGTCCTAAGAGATCTTGGCGCCGAGATAAGGGATACTGGGTACGGACTTCAGGATGGTGTTGTTCAGATTGTAGTAGTGGAAATAAAAAAGGTGGCTTTGTTCTGGATACTAAATATGTAGCGTTGAAGCGCATGCCCCAAGTATCCGCCCATCTTTCGAGGCTCTTCAAGTTCTGCTGCAAGGTCCTTAAAGGTGTTGATTTCGCGGTTCAGCAGACAGTCATTGGCGAACAAGCAAACCCGGGAGATGACAGCTTCAGACGAGCCATTGGTTTAAGTGGGTGACGATACGGTGGGATTCACGGCGTATAAGGCTGGGGAGGAGGGGGAGGAGGGAGGAAAGTGGGAGGGGGAGACAGATTGTGTGTTAAAGTATTTTACAGGGGACGGAGGTCAGAGACTTTGGGCGGTATTTTCTGTCAGATGTTGTTCACCTTTCTTGCAGGCGGACGAGAGGCTCGTTGTCTTCCGGAAGGACACCAGTGTCCAGACATTTTTGAAAGATTAGATTAAGGATAGGGGCAATCTATCTGCACAGATCTTTAGCACTGTGTTTAGGATGCCATCTGGGCCACGAGCTTTATGTGGTTTGAGTTGATGGAGGAATTTACCCCGCCTTCGGTCAATATCTTGACCTGTAATAGGGGGTGAGGTGCTGGATGGAATAGGATCTGGAGCTATATAGTACTGTCGTGGGAGAAAGCTGATTTGAACTGTCGTAGAGGGGCTTCAGCCTTACTCTTTTGCTGTCGATGTACATCTCTCAGAGGAGGAAACTAGAACTCCGATGTTGTCTTGCCGCCTTGCTTTTACGAAGTTCCAGAATGACTTTAAATTGTTTTGTTCCAACCCGTCTTAGATGCATGGCTCTGTTAAATATGTTTCCCATTCTGCCTTCCTGGTCTCGCCTTTACACCGTTTCTGGATGTCTATGTACCAGTTGTTGGAGATCTCGGCCCTGCGATATGCCTTTTTTTCTGTCTCAGTAGTTTCAGGAACGACTGGTAGATCTACCGGAGGCGATAGAACATTCTTGCTGCTGTGGATTAGATGTTTTTGTCTAAGCTAGTTCGGAGACATGTTTTGAAGAATGACCACATCTCTTTAACACCTTGGCCCTCCTCTGATTTGTGTTGCACTTGTCTGGCGGTGGCATCAAGATCAGAGCTTATGTGGTCCCAGTTAGCTTTGTGGACTTACATTTTCTTTGGCTTCACTTTTGTGATATGGGGTTTGACCTCTTGAGTCGTCTACTACCCTGTCGCGGTCACAAGCTGAGGGACTGACATTTGGCTCGTTCTGATTCCCGATTATGTCAAAGTGTTACGATTGAGACACGCACGATAATTACGAATATTGTGTTTAGGCTCAAACATAAACAAACTACTTTTATGTAAATACCGTTTGACTGCGATAATAAATTGCTCCCCATGACAGTGATCACTTCACTTGATGGAAACTTCTGGTCTGCGATGTGTTTCTCTGTGTTGGTAAAGTTGTATTACAAGTTTGCCAGAGTAATGTGATATGAATATTATTTGTCATAATTGCCTTTTGTGTACAAACATAAGCCATCCTTTTTACGTAACTCCTGTGTAATTTAATACACTATCTATCTATCTATCTATCTATCTATCTATCTATCTATCTATCTATCTATCTATCTATCTATCTATCTATCTATCTATCTATCTATCTATCTATCTATCTGTCTATCTGTCTGTCTGTCTGTCTGTCTGTCTGTCTGTCTGTCTGTCTGTCTGTCTGTCTGTCTGTCTGTCTGTCTGTCTGTCTGTCTGTCTGTCTGTCTGTCTGTCTGTCTGTCTGTCTGTCTGTCTGTCTGTCTGTCTGTCTGTCTGTCTGTCTGTCTGTCTATCTATCTATCTATCTATCTATCTATCTATCTACTTTTTTTTTTTTAATCCACAACTCTTAAAATGATTGGCGAATTGTTTATTGAGTATGCATGAGTGGTTCGTCAGTTCAAATGAAATTATGTATACCTTTGCACTATGTGGGTAAATGTGATGGTGGGGATCGAGAGACCGGGAGGAGACGTGTGTGTGTGTGTGTGTGTGTGGTTGTGTGTGTGTGTGTGTACAGATGTGAAAATATAGTAGAAAGTATAATAATGAATGTTTAATGTATAAATGTCCTGGGAATGTAGTTATAGTAGTTGCGATTTTGAGGATTACTATTATTTGTATGTGTTTCAAAACAAAAAATTCAGTTTGTGCTGAGATGAAGTCAAAGATTTTGTCGACTTGACTGGACACTCTCCGACCTGTTGGAGTTATTACGTAAGTAAACAGGGATTACATGTTGGTGTCACCTTCAAACCGGCTGGGTCTAGATCCTAACAGGAAAAAACGTGCTTCATAAACATTTATATCATGCACTAATAAATAAAACCCTTAGCAAGCTGTCACAATAAGTGTGTTGATGTCGAGAACACTTGAGGGAAGTCAGTCCAGTCAGTGTGTTTGTGTGTGTGTGTGTGTGTGTGTGTGAGTGTGGGTGTGGTTGTGAAGGTGTGTGTGTGTGTGTGTGTGTGTGTGCATTTTTGTGGGCAAATTTGCCTTTTTGTGTTGTTAATACGTGAAGGCGCGTGTGTGTAGGTGTGTGCGAGCGTGTATGAGGATGATTGCCATTTATATAGCCCCGATATACGATATTATCATAACATGCTTAGGGAGCGTTGGAAACAAGATTATACAGACAGAAAAATGTTGAGGGTGTGTGTGTGTTGGGAGGAGATGGTGGGGGGAGAGGGAGGAGGAACAAATGGTGGACCCTTTGTGTCACCATTTTTTAAACATGTTACATTAAAAAAAAAACTACAGTGAGTGTTGTACATTTTGTTGGTTTTAAATTTAACACCAACTTCTTTAAATGAGAGAAAGAGGGTGGGGTGGGTAGAGACATGATAAGGAAGAAAGAAGAAGAGAGAACGAAAGAGTGAGATGAAGAATATAATACAAATGCCTAATCGATATTGTTACACGGTTGTTATTTTTATCAATAGTTGATTGAGCCCAGATGCTTGAATCTTGATACGTGTAACTCAGATTCGTTTATCCACGCAGCTTGTTCACTCAGCAACAAGGCAGGAGTCGTCGTATAGCGTTACAACTTTATTCAGCAAACATCATCAACTGCATTCAAGATCGCTTTCCAAATATCATCATCAAAAATCTCCATAAATCAATCACTCTTTCACTACTCAAGCAGTTGTTGTTGTTTGTAGATTAAAGTCACACGACACTTTCGCATATAGGAGACTACTGGACCGATTTATACTGACACCAGCGGGCCAGTTGTTGGTAAAGGGGAAAATAATATGATCACACGTTGACCAATCCGGGATTCGAACCAGCGACTCAAGCAGACACAGTGCATTACTTATATAGCCTCTCAACATTCAAGAAAAAGTTCGAACATATCCAGCATGACGCAATAACACCCAAGCAAAATAAAACTCGTCATCGGAACTATGCCTTACGTCATTTAACCTTATTTAGGTTAGAAGTATCTCTTAGCTATTACTAGATTTATCTAGATGCTTCGATCGATAGTAAACAAGTTATTCTAGAAAAATTCTCTAATAACGAAAATTATCAACATTATACAAAGGTTCTTTTAACAACAACGCAAAATCAAATCAAAGCTAAATACACTCTGTTATTGCATGCTTTGCAAAATAAAATGATCGGATCTATCGTGCGCGTCTCAAACGTAGCAGATATAGGTAGAGAGAGGATAGATGGAGGCAGACAGACAGACAGACAGAAGTGTGGAGCAGGGAGTCAGAGAGGGGACGGTGAAGAAAAAGTGGTTAGACAATAAAGTTAGACAGTCCGAAAGACATAGAGAGAGGGAAGTGAGAAAACTGAGATTGATGGCCTTGGTGGTGGGAGGGGAAAGGTGAATCCTAAATTCCGTTTTATCATTTCTAGTTTGTTCCGCCACACAATTCCCAGAACAACTAGGATGCTTAACATATATTCAAAACTCTCTCTCTCTCTCTCTCTCTCTCTCTCTCTCTCTCTCTCTCTCTCTCTCTCACAAAGACACACACACACACACACACCCACACCCACACCCACACCCCCACACACACCCACACACACACACACACACACAGAGTCAATCCTATCCTATCCTATCCCTCGGAGGTTATAGGGGCACCACAGATGATCGTTTAACCAGCGTACTCCATCTTTCTCTGTCCTCAGCAACCCTCATGGCTTCGCTCAATGTCAAACCAGTCCATTCTCGAATGTTGTCTTCCCACCTCTTTTTCGGTCTCCCTCTTCTTCTACCTCCTTGCACTGTGCCTTGCAGGATGGTCTTTGCAAGGCCTGACGATCTGGTGACGTGGCCATACCATCGGAGTTTCCGTTCCTTCACTAAACAAGAACACTCAATGTGCAAACAAACAATCCCGGATGTACGTATGACTGACCTTCAGTGGTCCCTCTAGGATGCACAACGTATTCCATCTGTCGCCCTCTTTTCTCCTTCCGTGTTAAACACACGCCAACACAGGCCATAAAGTAGTAAAGAAGTAAATTATAACTTAAGGGATACATAAAACAACAAGCAAAATAAACCACCGACATAACCACCACCCATGCAGTAGTGAAGTATTTATAAAAGTATTGTATCCTAGCCTAACCTATTCTATCCCGTACCTCGGGGGCAAGGATGGGCAAACTACTTTTGAAAAGTAGTCCGCTACACTACAGTTACATTAGTCTAAAAAAGTAGTTCGCTACTTTACAATTACATTTTGAAGGAATGTAGTTCGCTACTTTTACACTACTTAAAAAAAATAGCTAACTACTTTTCAAACTACTTTTTTTAAAAACTGTAATCACAACTGGGACTGCTAAGTATTTTTTAAATGTAAGTAAATTATTTTAAAAAAAAGACAAGAAAAAAAAAACAATAAAGAAATACTTTTAATGATATATGCTCTTCATCAGATTACACACACAAAAAAAGAAAATACAAAATATTTCCTTAGACTACAACATTTGAGATGAAGCCTTAGATTGGATGCTGTTGTCTTGCTCGCTGAATACTCATTGCATCGTACTTGCATTTAAATATTAATGCCTTGTCCGTTTCTTCTTTGAAATGAAAAAAATTCTACATATGGTTTAAACAAAGTTGGAAGTTTCTCCATCTTCTGCGGTCTAAAATTTGTGCGTTCTGTGCTTGATTTGCTCGCACAAAGACTGAGATGTTTGACGCGCGCTTTTGAAAGTCACATGGTTGGCTTTTGCTTTCAGCCTATCACAATCATGCTTCCGTTCGCTGAGCGAGCGTTCAATCTCGCGCGAGACAGCACTCGCTTCGGCTTGACTGAAAGTGCAAGTCACACGGCGAGGAAAGTAGCGTAGCGAAAAACACACTATTACATTTATTGCTTAAGGGGGCGCTTTGCCCTGAACATTTAGGTTTAACGTCTACTCCTACCATTGACGATATGGCAGGCGGGGATAACCATCCCAGGGAAAGAGGGGTAGGGACCTGAATCAACACTGAACCACCAAAGCAATCATACTGCTAAAATGGACAGTGAAAATGGCCACATTTTATATCGCCCACCACGGGATTCGAACCTGGGTCATCGGTGTGCCAGGCGAACGCTCTACCAATTGAGCTACGGCGTCACCATATGCATGTTTATAATGTTTCAGCGGTGGATTCCACCAGGGATCAGGATGACGATGAGATCGCACTGTGGATCAGCAAGCCAAACGACAGCAGAGTCTAATCTACACTGTCATCGCTTCGACCGCTGTGTTTTCTGAAGAAAATCGATGTGAATTTCACCCAGATGGTGGAGGTAACATGAATTTCTTTTTTCTTTTTTTTTTAATTCACGAAGGAAATGGTTTGACTTTGATACCGTTTAATGATGGACAAGTGCTGGAGTAGCTGAAACAAGCCTCAAGTCAAGTTGTCTATATTCCGCAAAAACAAGGAACATTTTTTTTGTTTCAGAATGCATACATGGCAAAAGATTTTTTTTAAAGTCTAGATGTTGGGAGAAAAGGTCGCCCTATACAAACGAACTCAAAAATCTCATTATCTGGTAGTGATCTTAGCCACCCCACCCAAACCCTTACCCCTCCAATCCCTTTCTCCTCCGCTAAAGTTACGATGTAATGTAAGCTGTTGAATGTTGTATTACTTTTGTAACCCCTTGACTTTAATTTCCTACTTTTACGGAATGTCGTAATCTCTCTATGATTTTTTTCCTCCATTTATCTGTGCGCAATCCTTAGTTGTTGCTTGTTACACACACACGCACACACACACCCACACACCCACATAAAAAGTGGGTTCCAAGCAAATAAACCCATTTGTTACTAGAAAAGACAAGGTCTGAAACCCATTTGTGCGTTTTTTCACGTACACACATACTCACACACACACACACACCTACACACCAATACACACACAAAAATAATACTGCACTTGGAGCAGCTCTGTGAATGGGGGAAAATTCCTATCCTATCCTATCCTGTCCCGTAACCCGAAGGTCGTAGGGGCACCACAGATGATCGTTTAACCAGCATACTCCATCTTTCTCTGACCTCAGCAGCCCTGATGGCTTCGCTCAGTGTCAAACCAGTCCATTCTCGAATGTTGTCCTCCCACCTCTTTTTCGGTCTCCCTCTTGTTCTACCTCCTTGCACTGTGCCTTGCAGAATAGTCTTTGCAAGGCCTGATGATCTGGTGACGTGGCCATACCATCGGAGTTTCCGTTTCTTCACCACTGTTAGCAGGTCATCGTGTTGTCCAATGGCTTGTGTGATGGTCTGTCGGACTTCGTCGTTGGTGATGTGTTGGGTATAGGAAATGCCCAATGGGGGAAAATTGTGCTATTTAATAACAATGTACTTTGCTTTATGCTTTGCTTTATACTTTCACCGCTTCTGCAGAGGTATTTCAGATGACAATGGAGCAACAACGGTGAATGACCGCTGCTATCTATCTATCTATCTATCTATCTATCTATCTATCTATCTATCTATCTATCTATCTATCTATCTATCTATCTATCTATCTATCTATCTATCTATCTATCTATCTATCTATCTATCTATCTATCTGTCTATCTGTCTGTCTGTCTGTCTGTCTGTCTGTCTGTCTGTCTGTCTGTCTGTCTGTCTGTCTGTCTGTCTGTCTGTCTGTCTGTCTGTCTGTCTGTCTGTCTGTCTGTCTGTCTGCCTGTCTGTCTGTCTGTCTGTCTGTCTATTTAATAACAATGTACTTTGCTTTATACTTTCACCGCTTCTGCAGAGGTATTTCAGATGACAATGGAGCAACAACGGTGAATGACCGCTGCTATCTATCTATCTATCTATCTATCTATCTATCTATCTATCTATCTATCTATCTATCTATCTATCTATCTATCTATCTATCTATCTATCTATCTATCTATCTATCTATCTATCTGTCTGTCTGTCTGTCTGTCTGTCTGTCTGTCTGTCTGTCTGTCTGTCTGTCTGTCTGTCTGTCTGTCTGTCTGTCTGTCTGTCTGTCTGTCTGTCTGTCTGTCTGTCTGTCTGTCTGTCTGTCTGTCTGTCTGTCTGTCTGTCTGTCTGTCTGTCTGTCTATCTGTCTGTCTATCTATCTATCTATCTATCTATCTATCTATCTATCTATCTATCTATCTATCTATCTATCTATCTATCTATCTATCTATCTATCTATCTATCTATCTATCTATCTATCTATCTATCTATCTATCTATCTATCTATCTATCTATCTATCTATCTATCTATCTATCTATCTATCTATCTATCTATCTATCTATCTATCTATCTATCTATCTATCTATCTATCTATCTATCTATCTATCTATCTATCTATCTATCTATCTATCTATCTATCTATCTATCTATCTATCTATCTATCTATCTATCTATCTATCTATCTATCTATCTATCTATCTATCTATCTATCTATCTATCTATCTATCTATCTATCTATCTATCTATCTATCTATCTATCTATCTATCTATCTATCTATCTATCTATCTATCTATCTATCTATCTATCTATCTATCTATCTATCTATCTATCTATCTATCTATCTATCTATCTATCTATCTATCTACACTTTTGCAAACAGCATTACAGTATTAGGCCATGCTCGGAAATATGAAGGGAAACAGTAATAGGCCATGCTCGGAAATATGAAGGGAAACAACTTTGGCCGGCTGGCCTGCATGTTGGGGCTTGAGTTGTTCTACGTTGGGCCGACATTCTTTGCAAACGAACAGTTTTTGGTCTATAATTTTTGCTCTGTCCTCCTTCAAACCTTCCGGATGAACCAAAAGGTTGATTTAAGTTGCAATCCTGGCTAGCTACGCTACTTTGCACTGCCCTGCAACCACCACCCCGCTTTCCCCCCAAAAAGCTTGTAGCTCGGGGTATCTTTCATAGTATTCTTAGAAAACGTGCTCTGATGATGTTTGGCCGGATAACTCTAGGTAACTAAAAAAAAAAAAAAAGTTACCTCCCATTTCCAACTAGGGCCTATAAAGGTATAATAGATTAGGATGAAGTTCCTTTCTTCCCTAATAAATACATTATTTGACTATAATGTTGTTTCTTATCTACAGTTTTTATTATAATGTAAATATAACTTTAACAACAAAGGACATGACACACAGACTTCACACACGTTAGGCTTATTTAGCTGTATTAAATGTTATGTTGATATTATTGGTACAATGTAAACCTGTATATTGTGCTTGCGCGACTGGCTATGATGTTTGTACATTTTTTAACGTGTGTAGAATTTTATCAATCAAATCACAATTTACTAATTGGTCATTGGATTACAGAGTATAATAAAATTAGAATGTACTGTACAGACCTGTACTATTCATTGTTTTCCTATGTTTATACAAATTTTCTAACCACACAAAACAATCATGTATAACCAAACAAAACAGTTATACGGATAGTTTCACAGTAACCTTTATTGATGATTATACCAAAGATACATACATGTGCAAGATCATGTATTATTATGCGCTCTGATTTTTTCGTTCAATTTCAAATGTATGCTTTTTATTATTTAAAAAAAAAAATCTGCGCTTGCATTTCATACAAGTATAGAAAACTACATTTCGTATAAAATATAATACATTTTCAGTGGCCGTACGAAATCAGAGAGTGCAGACCACTCAGATGTTAGATTTTGTTATTTATGTTCATAATGAAAATTTTGACTTTGAAATTGATGCCGTTTCCTTAGCTTAGGCCATTCCTCATTCTTTTCTTTCTTAACGATTTGTTTATTTTTTAAACCTTAATTGTTCAATTCGACTTGGAAATGTTGCATTAAATTATACAAGGAACAATGGAGGCTGTGAAAGAGTTTCAAATACTATGGCTGGTGTCTGCATACAAACAGATCTTGAAGGCTATATCCTATTTTACTTATTTGGTTTATTAAAGATGAGGCTTGCAATATTGCAGTCACTTGTTATTTTATCATAGTTACAGGTAGACTATATACCCAAGATATTTGATGAAAATTGCCTTAAATTATACGCGATAATCGAATTTTGTCATGCTGCAGGAATGATTATTGCAGAGTTTTTTAATTTTTTTTAAAACGTTACCTTGAGATCTACATATCATTATTCACCCATTGTTGTTAACTATTAAACTATTGTTGAAAGAAACTTAGTTTTTTTCTTCCGATTTTGTGTTTGTGTTGATGAGGTTGTGTTGTTTTACGTGTTGTTCTGCGGTGCTGGGTTGTGTTGGATTGTCTCAATGTCTTGTTTGGCGATGGTTGTAGTGATAGTGGTGGTGAGTTGTGCCATGTTTTGTGTGTTTGATGTGTTGCGCCTTGGCTTGTCTTGTCTTATGGTAATGGAATGGTATTAATGTGTAATGAAAACGGGTACCTACAGGAAGTCATCTACAGAATCGCACAAACAACTGCTACCCTGACAAGGTTTAAGCCCATTTGGAATGACAGGACCATCAGTCTACACCCCAAGGTAAGACTGCTGCGCTTCTTGTCATCTCCATCTTCCTATACCTTATCGAAACATGGACCCTCACAGCAGACTTACAACGAAGAATACAAAAGTATGGAGATGAGGTGGTGAAGAAACGGAAACTCCGATGGTATGGGGAGAGAGGGGGAGTGGGGGTGGAAAGGGTAGGAGGGCGTGTGTGTTTTTTTTTGTTTTTATTTTGTGAAAAAGAAAAGTGCAAATATTAGAAGTAGTACTACAATAAGAACTACAACAACAAAACACGTTCTAATAATCTAATAGCATTTTCCAATTCAATGATGACGATGTTGATGACAACGACGATGATGACGTTGTTGACGACGACGATGATGATGGAAATAGTAGTAATGGATGCTAAATAGGCGCTAATCAGGCTTAAAGCGCGGCGATCTACACGCTCACATGTTACATACACTCTAATATACACAACAGATACACGTTCATGACTCGGACGTGTAGTGTAGAGGCAAAGACGTCAATATAAAAAAGCAGAACTGCTGGGCTGTGGTGCCGGGTAGCTCAGTAGGTAGAGCGGCTTACTAGTAGCTGAAAGATCACTGGTTCGAATCCCGGATTGGCCAACGTGGGACCACATTATTTTCCATTTACAATCATCTGGTTCGCTGGTGTCAGAATAATGTGACCAGTAGTTGCCTATACGCTCCGGTGTCGTGTGACTATAATCTACAATTAACCGCCGAGAGTCGGCACGGAGGGCCGGCATGCACTAAATAATTTATTTTCCGGCCATAATCGAAATCTCCTCAATCAGAATACAATACAATACAAGATTATTGCTTTAGGTCCAGCGGACTCTTCCGAGCCAAATCAGGACCACTCAATCAGAATGGGGCACTTGATGCGCCAAACCAACCTGCTGCCGACTCAGAGCAACAACAAAATAATAAATGTGCCTGTACAGTATGAAGACAAAGATACAACAGATAAGTTTATTGATCTTTCGGGAAATTACAGTGTTAACACAATGCCTGATTTAATTGAAAAAAATTGTTCTTGTATGAGATGCACGTTTCTGTAGTTTTTTATTTTATTTTATCGGACAATTAATATTGTATTGAATTGTATTGTATTGCATTGTATTCTCAGTCCAAAATTTGTATCCCCTCGTATGCTTGAAGTGGGGCGAACACGGTATACAATCAAACCAGAAGCGTCCGTTCCTGAATGTGTGATGTCTTCGCTGTTTATATGCTACTTATATTATAAGTAATGTTACACATTCAGGTACGGGCGTCTGTGAATCAAACATGAAAAGTGACTGCGGTGTGGTTCATTATAAACTAGATTTCAGCAGAGAGAAAAGGGTATAGTCCTCTAAACGCTATATATACTACACTATAGTGTCCGGGGAAGTTAATCTACACAATGAATGAAAGAGAAAAGGGACGACTGAAATTAAAAAAAAAAAGTTTGCCCCACCTAACGACCTCACGCAGAATGCTGTGCAATTTGTTACAACTATGTTTGCATACAATTATGTCTGCCTTTATTTCCACTCCAAATTCATACTCCATACCTTTTTCGCTCTCAATTATTGATAATTGCCTTGTCCCCCTCTACTAAAGGTATGTAGATGGCGATGATAAATACTCATTATAGATATTGTCAGATCAGAGACTGTTGAGATCTGATGTATGAGTTGGACTTTAAACAGTTGTCCTAAACAATAACAGCTGTCCCAGTTCAGGCTGAGTTCCACACTGTTTAGCTGAGACTGGCCGAGGCTTACATCGCATCTCCCCCAATCTCTGCTACTGCGCGTTGTAAAGCCTACCTATTTCGTCGGGTAACATAACGTAGTTGCTTCGTTAAGTCTCCTCTTCTTTTTCAGTTGGGGACGGGAAAGCGATAAAAATATTACTTCAAGAAAACCTGCAATTTCTTTGTAACCAGCAGCAGAGATTGGGGAGAGGCGACGGAAGCCTTGGCTAGTCTTAGCTACTCAGTGTGGTTTTTACAAGGCCTGATGCTCTGGCCACGTCACCAGGCCTTGCACAGACCATCCTGCAAGGCACGGTGCAAGGAGGCAGAAGAAGAGGGAGACAGAGAAAGAGATGGGAGGACAATATTCGAGAATGGACAGAGAAAGATGGAGTACGCTGGTTAAACGATCATCTGTGATGCCCCAAAGACTTTCGAGTTACGGGATAGAATAGGATAGGATGGGATAGGATAGGGATAGTCTGTGCATCATGATACCGTTGCCTACTATGTCTTATGTAAGTTCTCTGATCTGATCAAGTCTATGACCACGTACGAGATGAGATGTTCCTACTTCGAATTGTGCATGATTACAAAAAATCTTTCTCATTACTGCATTGTTGCGAAACGTACAGTATATTTCTGATCATTGATCCCTGTCGCATTGCTTCATTGTTTGGGATTATTGTTAAAGAGTGGTGTTGTGAAATGTATGCCTACAGTCTATTTCTGATCATTGAGTGACTCATGGACCTAGATTCTTGCAGCATGTATCAAAAGGCGGATGCACACGTATCAACTTTAGGGCTCGCAAGAACGAGTAAGCCTTCAGGATCAGTTTTCAGGTCTGTTGAAAGGTGTGTGGATGTAGAACGTCCGTCTATTTGTGAGCGGTTGAGCAGGTTTCTTCGTTTATCAACGGATGGAAATGATAAATGAGGATTCATGTATTTAGGGCCTAAAGCTGAACCAGGAATAATCTAGCCTCTATAAACAAAGCGACGTGCGATTCATACTGTGACATCGTCAAAGTTCCTATAGTATCTTAGTTGGGCTGGGAGCGACTGGGAGCATTCTGATTGGTCGACGCATTACAAAATTCGACGCATGCGCACAGTGCTTTCGTAGTCTTAGTAAGGATTAGAGTTAGGGTTAGGGTTAGGGGTTAGAGTTAGGGTTACGACGCCTAAGAACATCGTGAAAAAGCCGGCCCGACTTGACCCGGCGCATGCGCAAAGGCGCCCGGCTAAAGTAAGACACCCGGAACTATGAGGACGTGACAGGACCACAATCCCCTACGCTCATGTCTACGCCTAGACGCTACTCTGCCACTTACTCATACCACATGCAGTATGAATTATATGCACATAGAATGCATTGTATGTAAATAGTACATAGAATGTTATTTAAATCATTTTTACTCATACGGCGCCTCATTAGTGAAGAATTTGTTTCAAAAATGTATTAAGATTGCCACATTTTTGTACGCGTCAGCGCTGTTCGAAGGCCGTCCAAAAATGAATCATCGCAAAAACGTGAACTTATTCCATTCAACTGTGATTGAGCTCCTGACTATCTAATTTCTCTCCCTAATTTAACTTTTTGGGGGTATGTATTTTGCATCGGTATTAAGCTTACATTAATTGATTAATATTATTATATTACATTATTCTATTTTATATGACAGTTTTATAACATTATAATGACCTTATATTTCACTTTTGTTGTTTATTTTTTGAGCGTCCAGTGTTTATAGAATTGAAATGTCGTGAACAAAAAGGTGATTCATGTTATCATGTTACTGACGTATTGTTAAAAAGTGTTCAACACACAAAATGTGTATTCATTGTTTATAATATACGTTTGTGTCTATATATCTATTTTATATATTTGTATTATGTAATACTATTTGAAACGTTCACTTTTTTCTGTCGGTGATAAATATAAATACAGTCACAGTCGTTGTGTGTGTGGGTGTGTGTGTGTGTGGGTGTGGGTGCTTGTGTGTGTGAAGAAATTTGCGTTCTTTCCGTCAAAAAACTACTTTCCGATTCCTACATTCTTGGTAAAACCCAGTCTTGATGTTCTACATACTTGTGTGTGTGTGTGTGTGTGTGTGTGTGTGTGTGTGTGTGTGTGTGTGTGTGTCCATGCGTGGGAAAGACTGAGCGGTCTAAACTCACATGTATGTGAACAGACGTTAAAATACATGATTGAATTGAATAAAATTGAACTGAATCAGAATCATCACTATCATCATCAACCTATATTTTACTCAAATCAAACAAAAGTGTATATTAGTCTTCATGAGGTGTTACTGAACTTCGTTGTCTTTTTCTTATATTAATGAAACACAGACACTCCATCGCTGACTCCGCCTTAACTATAACTGTTGTCATATTGAGTTGGTGTAACTGTTGTCGTTCGCAAAGTTTTTCTTTGGAGGTTAGAGTGAGGGGCGTTTCTATCTTTTCTCAGGGCTAGCGTTGTGAGAACGACACCGGAAGACTCCGGTGTTTATACGGAGACTAATAATTTTATTAATAATAATTAAGATGTGTACTGCGCCCTTCCTCATTAGATCTCATAGCGCTTTACAGAACGAAAAAAATAATAAATACATTAATTGATTAATTAATTAAGTAATGTTTTTTTAAATACAATAAGTAAATAAATAAATAAATAAATAAATAAATAAATAAATAAAGCGAAAGCCAAACATGAAGAACCAAATCAGAACACACACGCACACACACACCCATTTTTGTAAAAACGACATTCTGATGACTGTTGTGAAAAAAACAGGGATTATTTTGACACACTTTTCATTTTCGTGACATTATTTTGACATTTTCAAATTTTTTAACCTATCCCTAACCCTAACCCCTAACCCAAACCCTAACCCTAACCCTTAACCTAACCCTAGGCCTAAAACAGCTCTAACTCAGCAGGGAACTATTTTGACGTCAAAATAGGGCGCCCTTCCAAAAAAGTCAAAAGAAACCATGTGGAGTTCCATGAGTGTGTCACTGTAACGTCGTTTCTACATGCCCACACACACACACACACACACACACACACACACACACACACACACACACACCCACACACACACACACACACACACACACAAACAGGCCCCTCTGCACTCATCTCCCCAAATATATATATATATACTAGTGGTTTTTGTACCCTGGCAAGCCAGGGTACACAGGTTGCTGTTTAAAATGTAGACAGAGAGACAACTGTTGTGAGCGAGTTCCATTTGGACGATGATACCTCCCCATATCCCCCTTGATACCTCACCATACCCACCCCCTCTGATATCTCCCCGTCTCCCCCCCCATGATGCCTCAACATACCCCCTTGATACCTCCCGAACCCACTTGATACCTCCCCATACCCCCTTGATACCTTCCGTACCCCCCTTGTAACCTACCTGTACCCTCCTTGATACTTCCCCGTTGATCGTTTCGCAGGTATGGATGAAAGGAATCGACCATCACCATACCCCCTTATATATACCCGTTTCCCCGTTATGCCTACCCATGCCCCTCCCGTAGCCCCTTTTTACCTACACGTACCACCCCATTCCGATCCTTGGTAATAATAATAATAATAATAATAATAATAATAATAATAATAATAATAATAATAATAATAATAAAAATACTACTACTACTACTACTACTACTACTACTACTACTACTACTACTACTACTACTACTACTACTACTACTACTACTATTGAATATAGAATAATACAAATAGATATCATAAAAAACGCCAAGGTTTTAAAAGAAAATTTGATATAAGACATAATAATAATAATAGTAATAATAATAATAATAATAATAATGATAATGATAATAATAATAATTTATTATTAGTGTATAAATAATAATAATAATAATAATAATAATAATAATAATAATAATAATAATAATAATAATAATAATAATAATAATAATAATAATAATAATAATAAATTAAAGGTAAAAAGCCTATATTAAAAAGAAAAATATCCATATTGTAGTGTAAAAAAAAGAAAAAACCCGCGTGAGGTTTGAACTTGAGTAGTCCTGCATGGTAGGCGAATGTTTTACTAACTAAGCTACCAAGGCTTCCTAAAAAGACTATCAATTTTTTGGTCTATATGGGAAAACATGCTGAAACCTCAATTTGATTTTTAATGGAAGCGCGCGGAATGAGGCTATTGCAGTTTGTTAACATTTTGTTTATTTATTTATCTCAGAAACGGTTAAATGTTCGGCAAGGAAATGTCGGCTATAACGATTTCATGGGTTTTGAGCACACAGCAGGCCGATCCACGGCGCCCAGCACCTGCCCAGATCAGCGTCCATACCGGACAAACTTTATAGTAGAGGCGAAGAAGGACTTCCGGCTAAGCAATATATATATATATATATATATATATATATATATATATATATATATATATATATATATATATATATATATATATATATATATATATATATATATATATATATATATATATATATATATATATATATATATATATATATATATCCTGTCCCGTAACCCGGAGGTCGTAGGGGCACCACAGATGATCGTTTAACCAGCATACTCCATCTTTTTCTGTCCTCAGCAGCCCTGATGGCTTCGCTCAGTGTCAAACCAGTCCATTCTCGAATGTTGTCCTCCCACCTCTTTTTCGGTCTCCCTCTTCTTCTACCTCCTTGCACTGTGCCTTGCAGAATAGTCTTTGCAAGGCCTGATGATCTGGTGACATGGCCATACCATCGGAGTTTCCGTTTCTTCACCACTGTGAGCAGGTCATCGTGTTGTCCAATGGCTTGTGTGATGGTCTGTCGGACTTCGTCGTTGGCGATGTGTTGTGTATAGGAAATGCCCAGAAGTCTTCTGTAGCACCTCATCTCCATGCTTTGTATTCTTCGTTGGAGATCTGCTGTGAGGGTCCATGCTTTGCAAGCATATAGGAAGCTGGAGATGACAAAGGAGCGCAGCAGTCTTACTTTGGAATGTAGACTGATGGTCCTGTCTTTCCAAATGGGCTTCAACTTTGTCAGGGCAGCAGTTGTTTGTGCGATCCTGGAGAGGACTTTCTGTCGGGACCCATTGTCCGATACTATGGCTCCTAAATATTTGAAGCTATGCACTGTGTTGAGGGATTGGCCTTGGACTTTGATGTCCGTGTTGATGCCATTGGTGTTGTTGGTCATCATTTTGGTCTTCTCTGCACTTATTTCCATTCCATAAGCTCTGGAAGTGGTGTCAAGCCTCTGTACCAGCTGTTCAAGTTCTTGTTCCTCTCCATCCGCAAAACGAAGATTGGAGATTGCTCTACCCCCTATGCTGACTGTGCCTTCATGATCTGCAAGAGCATCTTACATGATGCGCTCTAGGAAGATGTTGAAGAGTGTTGGAGAGAGTAGGCATCCTTGACGCACACCGGTTGTTGTTCTGAACCAGTTCCCGATGGCGCTGTTGTGGAGGACTGCACTGGTAGCCTTGTCATACAGGCTTTTGATGACTTCAATAATTTTAGGGCTGATGTTGTACACTTTCATTGTTGCCCATAGAGCTGCATGCCAGACTCGGTCAAACGCCTTCTTGAAGTCTATGAACACATGATATAGATGTTGTTGGTGCTGTAGGTATTTTTCACAGATTATTCTGAGGTTGAAAATCTGTATATAAATAAATAAATAAATAAATATATATATATATATATATATATATATATATATATATATACATGAACCTCACCTATTGTGGGGTTTTCTGTCTGGTGTTGGTTTGTGGGGCATTCTGTTGTGGGGCATTATATTTTATATATATATAAAAAAATTAAAAACTAACCGATTTAAGCACAGGCTCTCTGAATCCTCGTGACACCATTCTCGTTGCAATCAATATAGGTAACTCTCCTTTCAAATTGAAGATTAAAATCACCATGGCGGACAGATTGAAAAAAAAAAAAACAAGGGAGGCAATCCAGTTATTTTGTGGGAAAAATTTTATATAAAACGTTGATGTGAGATTTGTACAGGACAGTAATCAGCAAGCCCGCTGCAATATTGTAAACAGGTTAAAATTGCGGGGCGTTTTACAAGCCCCACAATTTTTTTATGGCCCACAATCAACTCCAATTTTGGAAAATGCCCCACATCAGACCAATCCATGTCTATATATATATATATATATATATATATATATATATATATATATATATATATATATATATATATATATATATATATATATATATATATATATAGATATATAGATAGATAGATAGATAGATAGATAGATAGATAGATAGATAGATAGATAGATAGATAGATAGATAGATAGATAGATAGATAGATAGATAGATAGATAGATAGATAGATAGATAGATAGATATTTAGAGAGAGAGAGAGAGAGAGAGAGAGAGAGAGAGAGAGAGAGAGAGAGAGAGAGAGAGAGAGAGAGATTTACGAAATCCAACACTTTTAGTTGAATTATAACCATAGCAAGAAAAATTGCTTGAGACGTTTACCAACTGCAGACAGGTGAATAATATTGGCAATATATAATAATAATAATAATAATAATAATAATAATAATAATAATAATAATAATAATAATAATAATAATAATATAATAATAATAATAATAATAATAATAATAATAATAATAATAATAATATAACAACATTATTATTATTATTATTGTTATTATTATTATTATTATTATTATTATTATTATTATTATTATTATTATTATTATTATTATTATTTTTACTATTATTATTATTATTGTTGTTGTTATTATTATTAACAACAACAATAACATTATTAATATTATTATTATTATTATTATTATTATTATTATTATTATTATTATTATTATTATTATTATTATTATTATTATTATTTAATTGGTGATGATGACAACGTATATAAGAACAATGTTGTGTGAACATGATTACATTAACCTAGAAAATAGACATTGAATGGTGAAAAGGATCGTTATCAAAAACCGCAAAACTATGTAGAAAAAATGAACTCTTAACTCAGTGGTTTTTCTACCTTTTTTCTACACATTGAAAGTGAAACAGCAAAGCCTGTTACATGAATTTAATTGAAATGTAATCTTCTTATTGATATTGTCGGTAAGAATCCGCTTTGTAAGTCTAACCATTTTTATGAAATGTAATGACAAAATGGAATTTCAATATATCCTAAGCTAGGGGGATGACAAATATGCCTACTAAATATGCTTGAGGCCAGCATCACGTCATATGATTAATATATGCTAGTTTCATGGGGATTTTATTTCCTATACTATCCTATCCTATAATATTCTATCCCGTAACTCGGAAGTCGCTGGGGCACCACTGATGATCGTTTAACCAGCGTACTTCATCTTTCTCTGTCCTCAGCAACCCTCTTGCCTTCGCTCAGTGTCAAGTGTCGAATGTTGTCCTCCCATCTCTTTTTCTGTCTCCCTCTTCTTCTGCCTCCTTGCACCGTGCCTTGCAGGATGGTCTATGCAAGGGCTGATGCTCTTGTGAAGTGGCCATACCATCGGAATTTCCGTTTCTTCACCACTGTGAGCATGTCATCGTGTTGTCCAATGGCTTGAGTGATGGTCTGTCGGACTTCGTCGTTGGTGATGTACTGGGTATAGGAAATGCCCAGAAGTCTTCTGTAGCACCTCATCTCCATGCTTTATATTCTTCGTTGTAGATCTGCTGTGAGGGTCTATATTTCGCAAGCGTATAGGAAGATGGAGATGACAAGGGAGCACTGCGGCTTTACCTTGGAGTATATACTGATGGTCTTGTCTTTCCAAATGGGCTTCAACCTTGTCATGGCCGCAGTTATTTGGGCGATCCTGGTGAGGACTTCCTGCCGGGACTAATTGTCTGATACAATGGCTCATAAATATTTGAAGCTATGCACTGTATTGAGGGATTGGCCTTTGGCCTTGATGTCCGTTTTGATGCCATTGGTCTTCTCTGCACTTATTTCCATTCCATAGGCTCTGGAGGTGGTGTCAAGCCTCTGTACCAGCTGTTCAAGTTCTTGTTCTTCTCCAGCCAATCCATCAATTTCATCCGCAAAACGGAGGTTGAAGATAGCTCTGACCCCACCCCACACCCCCCATGCGGACTGTGCCTTCGTGATTTGCAAGGGTATCTGACATGATTCGCTTTAGGAAAATGTTGAAGAGTTTTGGAGAGTGTAGGCATCCTTGACGCACGCCGATTGTTGATCTGAACCTGTTCACGATGACGTTGTTGTGGAGGACTGCACTGGTAGCTTTGTCATCCAGGCTTTTGATGATTTTAATAATGTTATGGCTGATATTGGTATAACCCTCACGGTTACCCAAAGAGCTGCATGCCAGACTGGGTCAAACGCTTTCTTGAAGTCTACAAACACATGATATAGATGTTGTTGGTGCTGTAGATACTTCTCGCAGATTATTCTGAGGTTAAAAATCTATTCAGTGGTACTTCGTCCTGCCCTGGACCCTGCTTATTCTTCGTATGATTTGTTCAACTTGGGGTTTCAACCTGTTGAGTATTATTTTCAAGAGAACTTTGCTGGGATGGCTGATGAGGCTGATGGTGCGGTAATTTTCACACTCCTGAAGGTTACCCTTTTTGGGAAGAGTGATGACAAGCGACTGGGTCCATGGTGTAGACCACACCCCACTATGCCAGATCTTGTTACAAATAATGGTGAAGGCGTCAATGATCGATTTTCCTCCGGCTTGAAGAAATTCCGCGGGTATGTTGTCCACTCCCGCTGACTTCCCCTTCTTCAGCGATTGGACTGCTGCCAAGACTTCGTATTCTTCTGTAAGGCATATGCCAAACTTGCTTTGGATCGTGGAGACTTTGGGCTGTAACACTTGTCAGCGCATTCACAGTCTGGTAGGCCTTCTTGCTGTTGTTCTTGTTCAGACTGTTCTCTATTTCCTGGCATTGATCTTCTATCCAGTTCTCCTTTGCTATGCACATGCCTTTTCGGATGTCAATGATGAACTTTGGTTAGGCATCCGTTCCCTGTGAGGTGTTCTTTTTTATTTATTTTTTTAAATTTTTTTGATCTCTCTTCGTTTGTTACACAGGGCCAAACATTCAGGTGTGATCCACGGTTTCTTCTTTGGGCGATGCTTGCCGAGGATCTCAATGGCGGCACCTGTCACAGCTGAGTTGCAGGTGGTGGTCATAGTGTTGACATCTACTTCAACAGCTTCCAAAATGAGCAGTGGTGCAAATTTTCCTCCAATTGTGGCTTGGAATATTTCTGCCACCTCCGGAGCTTTACTTTTTGCCCAGGTCGAACTTCATTCTGGTGCACTTTTCTGTGTTTACTCTCTTCAAGTGGGCCCGGAAAGACGTCATCTCGAGATCACGAGATAGTGTTCGCTTCCGATGTCTGCTCCTGGAAAGTGGGCTTTCGGTGCTCAAACCAACCGCCAAAATTTGAATGTTCTATGTCGGTTCTGACAGGGAATGGTTTCCTCTGTTTTAACAGTACATCAATACTACATGTATAGCCATGCGACCTTTGACCCTATTCTTGAATGAACCACGCGGCTTGAAAAGTGCGTCTTTGGTGTCTGGGGTAGCGTAGGGTTTATATTATCAACTTAAAACTAAAACCTTACGAGCAATTTCTTTTAACTGGTTCTGTCTCTTACCGGCTTTTGGTAGAAGCTATTTTTAGCTCAAGAATGTTGGCTAAGCCGTTGCTATTAATAGGCACACAAACTACAGAATTTATTCATGAAAAAAAACAAACAACTACACTTTTGAAAGTTTTGTGTTGCTGTTGTTGTTGTTGTTGTTGTTGTTGGTTATGCTTTTATTTACTCACTGTGAATGTTAAAAGGATTTGTCTAGTGGGCGTGGTGAAAGTGGGTTCCTTTAAAATACCTTTTGTTATTATCCAATATCATACATCATACCCACAAACTGAAATTAGTCGTCTGTGCGTGCAGACATAACAACACATAGACACAATAGCGTGAATTACTCATCGGCAATTTCGCAAGACGGCACATTCCATAGAATGCACTGCATCTGACATTTAGAATATCCCGAAACTTCGTCTAATCGACCAAAGCTAATATGTCGCTGCATCGCAAACCCGATAAAACTCCTCAGGAAAAAGAATATGTCTGCGGCTTTGGATTAATGTATCCTAGAGAGGATTTACTGTTAACTTACTGCTACCGATAACAGTGAGATTGTTTTAACATAGTTTGCCGGTAAAAGAACTCCTCAAGGCATTGTAAATACGGATTCAGCTTGCACAAAATAGTTGCTTAAAATCAGAATTGAACATACGTCGTCTTAAACGTACTTGTACACTTTCGCCATAATCTTCTGAGCCACCCCTCACCTACACTAAAGACATAAACACTGATTTCTGTTGCATAGTACTGCTCAAGCATTTATTTTTACATGTATGTGTCTTTGTTGTATAACGAAACACGTTGAAATAAAACACTCCTTTCCTACACAGCCTCATTTGACCATGGACTAGTGGTTTGTTAAACCAACCTATATAACTGAATTAAGTTCCAGTTTCAAAGCTTACTATACATGCCCTTTGAACTAGAAAGTCATGATTTTCGCCTTTAACCTTGCTATCTCAGCATCAAGATTCCCAGAGGTTATTGACGCCGTATAAAATAGTCTACAGATGCTGCGCGGATTTATTTTTAAACAGCGTGGTATTGAATAACATATAAACAACTCTTGTCATGCACTACAGCACAACCAAAACCACACAGACACTAAAAGACAGACACACGCACAGACACAGACAGAAAAACACAAACGCACATCATATCACGCCGGTATAGCGTTTTATTTGGAGGGAATATGATAGTGGATGAGTAAGACAGCGAGCGATCCACCCACCAAAGGATAGAAAAACAACGTACAGGCGAACAATTATGAAAAATCCTGCACTTCCATTTAACAGATATTTAGACTTATCTACACTAAACGCAAGGACGGTGACAGCTTATCAAAAGATTTAAACGACATACCAGCTTACAATTTATATCTATGCCACTTTGCATGCTCAGTGCGGTAAAATTATAAAATTAACTAGTTTATCAAAAGCTGTAGACCCACATCAGAGCTTGTTCTTCGGGCCATGTTGCAATCATAGATATTGCTAATAACAAACTAGCCTATATATCTTCGATCACATTACTTTTCGTTTTACCAACGAAGTCATTTGGAGTAACAGAAGAAGAACTGTAAAACAAAATTATTTCCCACAAAGAGATTTCACTATGAACGCAGTATTGACTACAAACTGACTTGAGAGCTGAGTCACGAGTATTTTTTTCATGAGCCAAGCTTTAGAAATGTCTGACATTGCGGTGCGGTGTTTATTATCTGATATTAGCCGCATGCAGAATAATTATTTGTAATACTAATTAGCGGCACGATCAATGCAGTATTGAATTTACGGGTAATGTTCGGGCAGTTTCTTATGCTCAGGCTGCACCACAGCTGCATTATACAACGCAGAGCATCCCGTTCACGCGTTTATGTTACACTCGTAAGAAAACAATTCTTCGATTTCTGAAAATCAAAATGAACCTTAAGGTGCTTAAATGCACACATATTTTACGCACCTATGGTTTGTACACGTATATACGCAATAGTTTTGTTTACCTAATAATTATAATCATGCGCCTTTCTCGGCTTAGCGCCATTAAGAACACGAAAATCGTAAGAAAAAAAAAGGATAAAAAGAAGAATGGAAGGAAGAAGAATGACAAGGTGAAAAAGAAAAGTAAAAACGGGTAAGAGAAGAAAAGAAGTAGTTAAAGGATTAAATGTGGAGCAGATAAAGAAGAAAAGGAAGAAGAAGGAGAGAGAGAGAGAGAGAGAGACAGAGAGAGAGACAGAGAGAGAGAGTGTGTGTGTGTGTGTGTGTGTGTGTGTGTTTGTGGGTGTGTGTGTGTGTGTGTGTGTGCAATAGTTACAAAAGGGAGACAATCCTAATAATTTTCTGAAATAATTTATTTTCCACGGACAGAACATTTATTAATTTGAAGATTTTGGCTGCAGAGTTATGACCCAAAATTGGGTTTTTCTCTTTCGAACCACCTATAGTAATTATAAATACGTTTAAATACCACCATAGATGTCGGACGAGACAATCTATGATCTACAAAGATTAAAAATAGTGTCCTGTAACCATGCCTAATGGATGAAAAAGACAGATGTCACAATAATTTGAATTGATGATATGAACAACAACAGTGATTAACCCATGTTAGACATTTTATATTTAGTTCTTACATTTTCATGAGGGTTGTGGAATGAATAGGTTGCGAATAAATGAAAACAAACAAATAAATAAATACAATTAGGACCATGATACTCTTTGGAATTGCAAATGTAGATTCAAGTTGAGCCCATGTCTGATAAGTCTGAGAATTTTATATTTGGCAATCTACAATATTTTATTTAAATTTGACAATAATTTTGTGTGTGAAAGATTTGGCATGACAAACAAGAATGTTTCGAGATTGTAAGAACACTTTTAGTTTACATCAGTTTCGCTCTTTATAGCGTAAACTATGTTGAGGGAAAAAAACTTCTCATCTAAGTCATCCATTTCTATTCACCAGATTAGGTAATACTGAAATATAACCAAAATTTCATCTAAGGAGTAATTAGCTCACAATAATCGTTCAATTGGTGGAAATAGCCTACACACGCACATTTCTCTTCTTGTGCTTATTTTAAATGTTTTATTCACAGGCGCTTGTATCTGGACACGTGAGCGCCTATGCCTATGACGCGTCTTCCTATAGATAACCAAAGGGAGACGCATCACAGGTATAGGCACTTGCGTGCCCAGATACAAGCGCCTGTGGTTTTATTGGTTAGATAACCCAATGTACATGAAATTATGGAATTACTACAAAGTTTTAAATTAAATTACAAAATTAACAGGAAACATCACAATATAATTTCAGAACACCTAAATGATATTCTGTAAAGTAAGAGAAATTATATCACATATGTGTCAAAACGCTTATCGTATATTTTGTAAATACGAAGTGTCATTGGTATTCGATAATATCACAATGAATTTGAACACTAATGAAAGCACGAGAAACATTGAACCAATTAATTCAACCAATAACCTTACTTTGGTATAATAAAGGCTTGAACATAATACAAATAGAAGTTTTAAAACTATCCGACAACGTGAAATTACCACTGACAGACATGAGATAATTAAAATAGTAGACTAAATTAAACCATTAAACCTGGAAGTTGACAAGACAAGTTGAATGAAAAATATTTCTTTCTCCCCACAGCCCTCACCTCATCACCCTTACTAAACAACCCCTAGAATTAAAAATGAAACATGTGTATTTGGGTTATTTAGCATTAGATAATATACATCCGACGAAACGTGGAAACAAATGTTGATAAATAACACTTGTTACATTTATCTGAAAGATGGCCGTCTTTATGAATACGTTGAACAACACTTATAATTGAAAAGGTGTCTGCCGACTCACTTACAATCAATACTCATCTTCTGAGTTAACTAACCAACAATACTGTGCAAATAACTTCAACATATGATCAAATCACAATACCTTACACACTGAGTATTAAAGACCACATGGTTTTGCTCTTCAGATATAAGCTTACATACTGATTTACACCAGAAATCACCTGGCACCAACAAACTCTGGTACTATGTTTGCTATTAAGATTCTTAAGTGCCGTAAATATAAAAAAAATCAATTCAACGCTTGGGCCTGTAGGGGTCTTTCAACGGGAACGAAATGGGGTGAACCACGAGGACCCGCCTTTCCATTGCTGTTGAAACACGTTGCATGATTGTAGACAGCTCACCCTTGTTCATTTGCTTCGATTGTTAAAACGTTGAACTGGGTCTTAAGCAGAATGCAAAACACTGGATGAGGCAAGTAATACCCAGTGTGCAGATAATAAGTAAATCGGGGGGAGTATGGTGGGAGCTTTACATGTATATTGGATTTTTACACTTTATACACCAACATCAATCTATATATATATATATAAATATATGATGCCACCAGGGCCTGTATGTATGTAAACCGAAGTTGCTGAAAACACCAACTAGGAACCTGTACACGAATGCTTTTTGCTCTTCCTCGAGAGTCTATTGAATGCGCAAGCATGAAGACCTACGCATGAGCCATAATAGAAGGCAAATCATGTAATGCGCCTGGGACTTCAAGGGCAAACGCTATGTTAGGCTATGTTCTGGAGTTCTGCCTGCAAGTTCTGCATGGGCTCATTGCAACTTCGATTTGCACATAAAGTCCCTGAATATGGCTGAGTGATAAATATGATAATAAATTTGTTTGAATACTGTACAACATTAATATTGATAATGCATTATATGAACATGCATCCTTAACCTTTCTGCCTCTCCGATCTAACAACCTTCGACGACGAGTATAAAAGAGTTTGAACTAATTTCGTGCACTGCAAATATTTTTCGTTTCAAGCCTAGTCAGGAATAAAAATAGATGCTTTAGCAATGCTTAAAAATATAATTATTATATAAGCAAATGTTCTAGTTATTTTGGGACTGTTTTTTTTCCTACTACAATCTCCATCACAAGAGTTTGTTTATGAATTCACAGGTGACCAAAAAATGTGAAAGCTGAGAGCGAAATACAGAAAAATCTGCATCTTCGCTATCTGTTTTTATCACACGGTAACATCCACATAACCACTACCACTGGCACATAATGTATTATAATATTTCCAGACCACCTGACATTCAAAACTCGGCTGATACAAAAGACAAAAGCTTGAATAAACTTCGAACTCTTGAAACCTTGAGAATGCGTTAGACTTTCAAAGGCTTGTGACCATTTTCAATTACAATTATAAAATATTCACTCTGTACATTTCTATCCATTATCTTTTAAAGTTCGAATTGTATTTCAACTATATCAACAATTTAATCGTTTCCAAAACGAAAAACACTTGACTGTTCGGCGAAACTGCGATCAATTTTAAAAATCGTGCCTTAAAGGAGAAATTTTAAAAGGGCCCTGCTGAGGGAAGTAACTCATATCGCGGGGCAAGTTCATAGTTCGAGGGAAGTAACTTGTATTGCGCAGGACTGGCCATAATTATTTAACGGGAAGAAACTCTTTGCGTCAAGGGTCCCTCAGTAAAATAAAAATTCTTTGCTGACGACAACTCTCGTTAGTTTGTATTGTCGATGTCCATTCTCAGTTTTGAGGTACGTTCAATTTCTACTGCGCACGCCTAATCTTGTAGACGAAGGCTCCACTCAGCATGAAGTAAACAGCAGTGATTACGAAGAGAATGATGTAGCCAAGACCAATCTGAAACAGGAAGATCCCAAACAGTTATGGATTGTGCAAATTTTGGGAAAAGACAATGTTTGATCTGTGTGCATTTTAATAATTACAGCAAGATCGTGAGGTAAGAAAACTGCTTTGAGCATGGACAATGGATATAGCGCCACCACAATCATCATTATCACCCTTCATCTCATCATCAGAAGAAACATCATCATCATCATCATCATCATCATCATCATCATCATCATCATCATCATCATCATCATCATCATCACCAACAACAACAACGATATGCCTGCTTGTATAAAGTCCTCCTCTTTGCAAAAATATTTAGGCAGCTCCACCAAACTGAGGATCTTTTAGGACTCTTCTTACCTCGCAGTTGAGTCGTTCAAACAGGTCTAGGATGAGACCTCCGACTGGTGTAGCGAGGGCCTGAGGCAGAACCAGGGCCTGGTGCCAAACAGCAATGTCCTTCGCCTTCTCTTTCTCTTCAGGCAGAACGTCCATCACCAGGGCAAAGTCCACAGACTGGAATGCTCCGAATCCGATACCTATTAACAAGAAAAAAAGAAGAGATTCTTGAGGAAACGTGTCGTGACGATGTAAAATAACATCCTCCAAAAATAGCCTAATACTGACTGATGTTTCTGAATGAAACTATCGCCTGTATTTGTCATGACCTGAACCTGCTTAGTTATGTATGCTGCACGAATGAGACCGGTTTCATAGTATGTTTTGCTAAAAGGCGAAACACAAACTTGAAAAATGGTGCACAATGGAGCTTTCTGAAACCAACCAGCAGTTAAAGAATAAACTTAGGTCATTAAAATAGTAACTCTGAGAGACTTTGTAGAAATAAGGGTTCTTTGTCTTTAGGTCATTATCAGTCATGAGGACCATCATCATCAGTCAATGAAACAGTCAAAGTATACTTACTCATCATGCAAAACCGTAGCATCTTAGAATATAAAAGTGTACACGGTCTCTTGTAGGATAGCCTTCTCATAACAAAGACATGTTCTTAGCGAAAAAAAAATAGTCAACTCTAAGGATCCAGTCAATGAAGAGAAAATATACAGCTGACAGACGTTGCAATAATTAATTTCACTCACTTACGATAAAAAGAACATTGTAAATATCAATCAACAGTTTTATCGCCAGATTCATAACTGCAAGGCGTTGCTGTACTATTTTAATTTGTCCGTTTAATTTCAATAATATCATTCACTTGCTCTGATTAAAAATATTACCAACAGAGACGTAGTCAATGACAAGCAAGAGAGTTATCATCAGATTCATAGTTGTATTGATCGATGCTGTAAAATGTGTGTTTCTCAGGTTAATATTTTGTACTGACCGATAAGAAAAGCGACACAGATGGCCACGTAGTATCCAGAATAACCGGACACAAAGGCGTTGGCTAGTGAACCCGCTCCCATCAGGAATGCTGCACACAGATGTTTGTCATGCTACTATTCAAACACCCTGTGACAATCGCTATGCAGAAAATACCCTGTGGAATTAATTTCAATAGAAAATAACTAGCACTGTCATTACCCAAAACATCATCATCATCATCATCATCATCATCATCATCATCATCATCATCATCATCATCATCATCATCATCATCATCATCATCGTCGTCGTCGTCCTCCTCCTCATCAATACAAATGTATCTAACATAAAATTAGCACATATACTAATCAACCTGTACAGCTAACAAACTTGGCACGTCATGCAGAGTCATTGCTTTCCCAAATAACACGCTGGAAAGTTCTCCTCGCTACATGTTGAAATTAAAGGATACCTAATTTGTAAACAATATTGTCTCTGCTGAGAGCAAATCCCTAACCTCCGAAAGGCGCAAAACACGCTCCAATATTCAAGCAATGCATCTATCTCCCCTGTGCGCCCCAATCATGCTGTTAGCACGGATGATTTTGCGCCTTACAAACGGACATCAACATCATCGATATATTGTTCCTGGATTTAGATTACTTCTTTACGATCCTTTATGAATAATTATTAAATGTAGATATTACACTGTGAATGTTTACACGAGTTATATATAAATCGTTTGCAGGAACTATTTAATCAAAGACAGAGACAGACTAGAACTGGATATATATTCTTCCCATTACAACTGCAGATCTTGGACACCCAAATTACTTTTTATCAGGACAAAGACTTGACAGAACAAAATACAATTACCTGCAGAAGTGACAATGATTTTCCTCTTTCCTGTCCGGTCGGAAAGGACTCCAAAAAAGACGGAGCTGAGAGCGGCAGAGAACAGCAGCGGCAGCAGCAGCAGAGCCACCGACGTTGCTGCAGTCCAGCAGCGAGGCAGCTGAATCATGTCGTCCAGCCAGTATTCTAGAAACCTGTTATCATAAAACACAGCTTTTGTCAAAGAAAATAGAGGAGAGTGACTGCTTAAGAAATAGATAAGAAGCGAGTGTAGCAGCAGAAAATTGCCTGCAATATTAGCAGTACTCATCATTGAAAAAGAGATTTTTATTTGTTTCTTCTATCACAACTTTTGCCTAAATCTGTGTTTTCCAAAACAACAAGTAAAAGGCATTTCAGTGAATGTGATGGTTACGGGAAAACTGGACGCCATTCTTGTGGTCCGTATTGGGCCTGCAACTTACATTTTTGGCAAAGGGTGCCTCTTAGTCAAATGGGGTTAAGAGGATGGCGTCAGGTATTCATTACTGTGAATCAATGGTTTGCTCCAGCATCTTCTAGCTGTAACATACCCTATATTCGAACCATGAAGTTCAATTTCAATTTTCTTTGATCCACGCTTTCCTCAACCTCTTAAAAATTCGTGAAGTATTTATATCTAAATATATGAACTGAAACATGATTTTGTAATGTTAATTTGACCTTAATTTGAATTGCTGCAACCATGGGTGTAAAGAATCGCATACCCTGTTATAGTGGCGACACCCTGCTGCATCAGGAATCGTGTTATGAACACCCAACGAAAATCGTGCTCTGAAAAAGAATGTAAAAGAAATAAATCTTTGTCCACTGAGAAAGATAGAACTAAATGCTCAAAAATGTGGAAAATTGGCTTTCAGAATACTCAAACGACATTGTAGGAGTTTTTCTCCACTGTGAATATACTATCATGGTTTAGAAACCCCTCGTGCAAGTGCTCAATATTAACCGACATTTTAAACATACAAGAACTAGGCAGCATAAACTGAAGTGAAGGAGATGGTAGGGGGAAGGGGGAGATATGTTTAGATCGAATTTTATATCATCGTCAAATTGAATACAGTCAAATTTGATGTTCTGAATTACTAGTTTTGTTAACATTACTTGAAAATAAAAAAAATGTGTGTGGTTCAAATTATTTTTTTAAATTAATTTTACCTCAATACACAATTTAATGTATGTGAAAAAAGTGCGTAGTGTTACAACAATTATTAGTCAGGTTCATTATGTAGTTTCGCCGGAAAATTGTGGAGAGTATACAAAATATACATTTCTGGAAACGTTTTTGTATAAGCAATCAGAAAAACAATGTTTCCATTTGCCCCGAGTCGTATTTTGGCCGCCATCTTGGATTTTACAAAATGGCTGCCGGCAAAGAAGGTTTTCGTCAAAATCTGGGCTTTTAAGTGACATAGAAATATAATTGTGACCGCCAAACCACCATTTTAAGGGCTAAGGAATACAGTGGTATCAAAATAAACAAGTATTGATCTTGGGGATCATTAATACCCCCTGACAGACACACACACAGACAATGGTTCTCTTGACAAAAATGGGTATAATCTTTTTAATAATAACAAAATGGTAATAAGAATAATAGGCAACCTAGGAGTCATTACAGATCGTTACCATCATCATCATCATCATCATCATCATCATCATCATCATCATCATCATCATCATCATCATCATCATCATCATCATCATCATCATCAGTTTGATAGATGTTGTGTGTGTCCTCATCGTTATGGCACCCACTGCCACACTGGCACAGATCGGTGCAGGATAACTTGTTTGTTCTGCAAGAACATCTGGTAGAAGAACGGTCTGTTTTGCATTTACAGCTAACCATCTCAATGATGGCCTACGGAGCTGGAAGGTCATTTGTTATGGTTGGTTTCAGCTGGCCATCGGACTCCTTGTGGTAGACATTCTGCAGGGGATCCAGAGGATTCTGCACAGCAATAGTGGCCTGTCCCCAGACTGTGGCTTGGATATGGACTGTCAGAATATGTTGTTTAAGAGCTCCAAGTGTAGGAGGTAGCTTGTCACTTTCTGCCATTTGCTTGCAAAATAGATGCCATTGCAGTTCGGATATATTCTTGATATAGATGCCTTTGGGGCAGTAGGCTTGACAGACGAAGCTAGCCAGAGTGGACAACATAGTTTCCGTCACTTCTGCCTCTGTTGAAAGCATCTGCAGAGAACTGATTACATCTGGAGCTGCCTTCAAATAAGCTTGCAACCACGTTGCTTTTCCTATACGAGAGAACCTCCCAGTGTTGTCAGCGCCAGTGAAGGCATGAAAGGCTGGCAAAGCCTTTGCTCTTTCGGCCCCTAAGACTGTCCAGATTGGCTCTATCTCCATAACTCCAGAGACCATGGAAATCGACGTGTTCTTCAACATGAGGTCATAGTTAGCTAAAGCTAACACCAGAACATCGGTATCTGGGGAGAAGAAAACCATTTTTGCATCTGGTGGGTTTCGATGTGAAGCCAGGACAGCCTGGTAGATCAACAGTGTGTCTGCTTCTTCGTGATTGTTGTCTTCGAAAATCAAGTCTTTGTTGCTCTTGGTATGCCCTGAAGAGCAAGTGATGACCAGTTTTTGTGATGAATTGTTGTACTGTAGAGTTTTTGCAGCAAGATAGTTGGTCAGTTCATTTTTTGTCTTGTCATGTGAAAGGAACCTGCTCATTGGAATGTGTTTTATGCTTGTGTCATCTCTGACCTGATACTGAATGGGTGCTTTTCCTTGCCTTCTTTTATCCCTGGTAGCACTCTTCAGTGAATCTTCCCTGTATGTATCAAAAACAAGGATGATTTCATCATAATCTACTGTGAGAGACATAAGTTTGTCGTTGAAGAAGTAACTGAGATCTTCGACTGTCAGTATCGTTGCTGGTTTCTTGGCCATCTTCTGTAGAAGAACCATTTCATCTACTAGAGCTATCTTGCGACTTAGAGCATCTAATCTGGTATCCATGATCATCCCATATTCCGGCTGCGGATCTTCCGGTACATTTTCTGCTGCTGCCAACTTGTTCAGGAGGTTTATCAGCTTCGATTTATCCAGGCCTGGCAGGATTGTACCATCTGGAGTAAAAAAAGACTCTTGGTGTCAGAGTGAAATCGTAGTTTCCAATGGCCTCTTTCTGGTTTATGTCTCTGTTGGACCTTGCCAAGACCATCAGTCTGCCATACAAGTCTTTGGTCTCTTTAAGATCCACAGTCTCGTCTCGAAGTTTTATTGTGGTTTTCGTGTTTCCAGACTTAAACATCTTGTTGTTTTCCTTTTTTTACAGGTGCCCATAGACTAACATCTCCACTGATTCGTAGTCTTCATAAAGCTTTTGACCAGTCTCATCTGCATTCAGGATAATTGGTACATACTCATCAGGGATGTAGGCATGAGTGATTATATTGTGCAACTTGTCACCTGCAACAACAAATGGGTTTCCATGCTGCAGAATCGCTTCTTTTATCTTGTCGATAACATGATGCTGTTTCTTGACTGCACTTCACCCAAGGTCATGATGCTTTCTTGTTTTGTCAGGGGGTATTAATGATCCCCAAGATCAATACTTGTTTATTTTGATACCACAGGATTCCTTAGCCCTTAAAATGGTGGTTTGGCGGTCACAATTATTTTTCTGTCACTTAAAAGCCCAGATTTTGACGAAAACCTTCTTTGCCGGCAGCCATTTTGTAAAATCCAAGATGGCGGCCAAAATACGACTCGGGGCAAATGGAAACATTGTTTTTCTTATTGCTTATACAATAACGTTTCCAAAAATGTATAGCTTTCAAACTCTCCACAAAACTCCCACGAAGTTATAAATCAAGACATAACGAACCTGACTATATAGACAATTTTACCCTTTAGTGGACTCCAAAATGACAGGAACACATTCTTGAAACCTGAAAAAGCAAGACGTAAGTGACGTTATCGGTTTTAGTACTAAAGATAAGACACGCCACTAAGCAAACCTTTGAGTTTACGGTATGGTAAAAAGTGCCAGTCAGTGATTTATTCAATCATGATTTCATCAGAAAGTGCTTGAATCTCAGTCGTCATCGCAGTCATTGTCGTTGTTTCTATCAGCTCATTAAGCCATCATTATCGTCATGGTTATGATCATCATCACCGTCGTCGTCGTCAAATCATCATCATCATCATCATCATCATCATCATCATCATCATCATCATCATCATCATCATCATCATCATCATCATCATCATCACCACTGTCGTCGTCGTCACGACATCATCATCAAACATCATCACGTCGTCGTCCTCAAATCATCATCACCACCACCGTCGTCGTCGTCGTCACGACATCCATCGTCATCATCTTCATCATCATCATCTTACTCAGAGGTTTTGCCTCGGGGTCCTCTTTCCCTTGCAGCTCAGTGGTAGAGAAGACAGTGATGAGGACACAGAGAATGACGATGGCGATGATCAAGCCGTAAATGCTTAGCACGCCAATATGCTGAAAACAATAGGAAGAGCATAGTGGTTTATTGATGATGAAGAAGAAAAACTGAAAAGAGGGAGTTAATTATTCATTGCTTTACAGGGTCCACCGAACTGCATAGAGCCGAATCGGGACCACAAAATCAAGACTTCCTGATCCGCATAAAAGATCTGCTGAAACAACCCCAGTGGTAACACTGAAGGCAATCCACCAGCCGGACACTATACAATAAAGGCATCCCACGCAGGGGACGCTCAGGCTATACTCTAATTTATCGAATTCCCGTTCACAAAAACAAAATAGAATATAAACATCATTATAAAATATCAACAAAACACATACATATAAAATGCCTACGTTGCTAAATAATAATATCATAGGAAGCCCTAGTGACCATTTGGCAGAAAGCATCCAATATTCCCAAGCTGATCCAACAGACCTCATACACAAATGAGGAGTTTTGTCCCGGAAGAGTTTTCAAGAAAAAAGGTAGGTGACTGGTCTAGCGAAGGAGAAGATAATATAGTAGATTGATAGAACAGAGAAGGAATGAAAAAGAACAAATGAGACATACAGCAAAAGTAGGAATTGAAAGCACTAAATTCCCAGAAAGTGGGGATACTATTTATATAGAAATCCCCGGCACCCCTACAGGGGGTGAAAAGATGGAAAAGACAAAAAAAAAAGTTGAAAAGTTGGTGAAGGAAGAAAATACATACGATAAAACGATAAAAAGAACAAGAACAAGAAAAAGAGCAGAATTCCCCCCCCCTCCACTCCCCCGTCCCCCCACAAAAAAACCCCAAAACAAACAGAATAATTACAAGAAAATGGAAGTGAAAGAGCAACACGTACAACAAAAGATGTGAAAAGGCGTGCGAAATAAAAGCAGATCATAAAGAGGAGAAGGAGTCGTTGGAGGATGAAAGGAATACAAAAACAAATTGAAAAGCTGGTGAAAGGAACGACAGAATTAAAGATTGTACTCCGATTAATTGTATAATGACTGATTTGATCATAACATATTATTACCCGCAGGTTCGAGAATTCCCTGTCTACAGGCTGGGCATTATAAGTCGTATTGCTGCTGTACAGTGCTCAATTGTATTGATTTGAATAATGTTACATTACCAGCTCAGTAATGGAGGAAAGTGGTAGGGGATGGGCGACGGAGAGGGGGAAAGGGAGAAGTGTGATTAAGAGGACAGCTGGAGGGAAAGGGCAGAGGGGTGGAAGAGAGATTTGAGGGGTAGAAGGCACGAGGAATAAGCCTATTTAGTTTTCTCTGCACACGTTCAATATCTTACAGTGAAAGTTAGTCCGGCCAGAGCACCAGCCACGTTACCCAAGAGAATCATCGCTCCCATTACTCCAGAGTTGAAACCTGTGGCAACAGCACATCAGAGACAATGTGAACATTTTAGGCAAACAGTGGCGTTAAGTTTGCCATTAGTTGCATAGGAAAATCTTGAATTATTAGGCCAATAATACAGGGAATATGGAAACTAAACCATAATTATTTTAAATGGAGGAGTACAAACTTGCAGTACACGAGATTACCTGATCAATTAATTAACTGATCGATTCGATTACTTGATTTGTTACTTGATTGATTAATCAATCGCTTGATTAATTCGTTGATAACCCGATCGTATCACTACTTCTTTACGGGATTGATTCAATGATTCGGTTATTATTCTTTGCTTACTAGATCATTTGATAACCATTAATCAAATCGGATTGTTATCATACAGAGCACTTAAGACTCTTTAGGCTGCTAAAGAGGCTAGCCACCCAGGTACAATTTTCATTTTTGAAGTTAGAAAAGTACGGATAGGTCATTATCGATAAACAGGATGCCCAAGTTGCTGAAGTCAGGGTGAACCTTACGTCTCGAAGACGCACACCTGCTTCACGTTTCATTACTGAGCAGCGCCATGGCCACTGAGCCATTCCAACTCCGACCGGCCAATAGACAATGAATACATAGTTAATCCAATCTCTTACCGAACAATACATAATCAAAGAATGGTTTAAGTGCCTACCTCTCTGTGCTGGGTTGGACTTGTCAGCCACAAGAGCGTTGAACGGGACCGAGATGGTTGCTTGGGACGAGATCACCATCAGAAAGAACACAACGTACAGACCTGCACGCAGAATACAACTGTTGTTGGTGTTGTTGTTGTTTTTGCTGCTGTGGTGTTGTTTACGTTGCTTTGGTGATGGTGATGATGATAGGGACTGTGATGAGCATGATGATGGTGATAATAATGCGATACTGATAATAACATGGACGACGACTGTAACAACACTGAGGACGGCGGTGAAACTCATTATGATACTGATGCAAATAATTGAGGTTTGTAGAGCATACTGCCAAATGCTTTAGTTTTATTATTAAAACTAGTGGTTTTTGTACCCTGGCAAGCCAGGGTACACAGGTTGCTGTTTAAAATGTAGACAGAGAGACAACTGTTGTGTGCGAGTTTCATTTGGACGATGATACCTCCCCATATCCCCCTTGATACCTCACCATACCCCCCCCCCTCTGATATCTCCCCGTCCCCCCCCCATGATGCCTCATCATACCCCCTTGATACCTCCCCGAACCCACTTGATACCTCCCCATAACCCCTTGATACCTTTCGTACCCCCCTTGTAACCTACCTGTACCCTCCTTGATACTTCCCCGTTGATCGTTTCGCAGGTATGGATGAAAGGAATCGACCATCACCATACCCCCTTATAGATACCCGTATCCCCGTTATGCCTACAAATGCCCCTTTAAACCTACCCGTAGCCCCCTTTTACCTACACGTACCACCCCATCCCGATCCTTGATAATAATAATAATAATAATAATAATAATAATAATAATAATAATAATAATAATAATAATGAATAATACAAATAGAAATCATAAAAAACATCAAGGTTTTAAAATAAAATTTGATATAAGATATTATAATTATTATAATAATAATAATAATAATAATAATTATTATTATTATTATTAGTTTATAAATAATAATAATAATATAAAAAAAATAATTAAAAAAAAAAAAAAAATAATAATAATAATAATAATATACCACCCCATCCCGATCCTTGGTAATAATAATAATAATAATAATAATAATAATAATAATATTGAATATAGAATAATACAAATAGAAATCATAAACACCAAGGTTTTAAAAGAAAATTTGATATAAGATATAATATTATAAATAATAATAATAATAATAATAATAATAATAATAATAATAATAATAATAATAATAAAGGTAAAAAGCCTAAATTAAAAAGAAAAATATCCATATTGTAGTGGAAAAAAAACATAAAAAAGAATATGGCCTGCGTCGGATTCGAACTTGGGTCGCCCTAAACGGTAGGCGAAAGTGTTACCAACTGAGCTATCAATGCTTCGTTCAAAAACAATAAATTTTTTGGTCTATATGGGAAAACATGCTGAACCCTCAATTTGATTTTTAATGGAAGCGCGCGGAATGAGGCTATTGCAGTTTGTGGACATTTTGTTTATTTATTTATCTCAGAAACGGTTACATGTTCGGTAAGGAAATGTCGGCTATAACGATTTGGTGGGTTTTGAGCACACAGCAGGCCGATCAGCGGCCTCCAGCACCTGCCCAGATCAGCGTCCATAGGAGACAAACTTTATAGTAGAGGCGAAGAAGGACTTCCGGCTAAGCAATTTATATATATAGATAACATTAAAAAACTGCACCATCAGTTTTAATACCTGCAGAAATTTTCCCATCATCTTAACCCTATTATGTTCATCTTTTCGTCTTCTTACACACATCTGTGAGTCACTGACCCAAATTGCCCAGGTTGCTGTCATCGATGCTGGTAGTCGGCTTGTATCTCTGGTGCTTATTGGGCATGATGGCACCACCAGGTTGTACGCCACCGCTGGTGTCGGCGAAGTCATCAGCAACGTTGCTGTTGTTCGCAAACGGGGCACAGCGTTTTGCTACCAGGTCCCGAACACACTGTAATCACACAATTTACATATTTATTTAATCGATCTTAATACAGCACTTTTCCAGCTCAAGAACTACTCAAGGCGCTGGTCGATACAGGATCTAACTCAAGCCATTCGAAGCGCCTACTTGCTGCCACAGGCGCATCGTCTATCGCCCAGACGACTGAGCACAATGTTGGGCCACCGTCAATGAGGGAGAAGGGACCTAGTGCTTGTTGGGTACATTTGTGTCTCTGGCACTCTAGGACAGGAGTGAAAATGAAATGCGTGCGTGTGTATACTAGGTTTATACTCTCATCGGAAGGTATATTGTGCTGTATTTGACAGCGAGTGCTTTGTAAACCACCTTCCTGTGTTTTGATGCTCTATAATGAAAATGGGAAGCTGATGCACTAATGTAACCTCTTTGAAGATAGATAATAAAGAGACATTAAACATTATTGTGGTATAATAACCACAACTCTTGCATGATAGTCACCAACAAGGAATTTTTTTTGATTGATTGTTGCTTTAGGTCCAGCGGACTCCTCCGAGCCAAATCAGGACCGGACAATCCCCGATCCGCATAAAAGATCTGCTGAAACAACCCTAGTGGGAAAATTGAATGCCCTCCACCGGCCAGTCACTTTACAATAAAGACATCCCACGCAGGGGACGGCTGAGGCTTTACCCCAACTACTCGAACCCCCGGTTACAAAACCAAAATAGAATACAAACATCATTATAAATTATCAACAAAACATATACATATAAGCCTAAAATGCCTATATTGCTAAATAATAACATCATAGGAAGCCCTAGTGACAACCCGGTAGAAAGCGTCCAACACTCCCAAGCTGATCCAACAGACCTCATACACAAACAAAGAGTCTTGTCCAGGAAGAGTTTTCAAGAAAAAAGGTAGGCCACTGATCCAGCGAAGAAAAAGATAGTATAGCAGAGTGATAGGACAGAGCAGGAATGGGAAAGAGTAAATGAGGAAGACAGCGACAGTGGGAATTTAAAGCACTAAATTTCCATAAAGTGGGGATACTATTTATACTGAAACCCCCGGCACCCCAACAAGGAATTGCACGCTGAGAGAATACATATGGCTGACCGTTTGCCCATGTGTTGAGTCTGCTGCACTCTGTGTTTTTGTACTGTTTGATTTGTCTGTACTACAATTATTAATATCGTTTGGCATTTGCAGATAATTATGTTCCTGCATTAATACTGCGTAAATCAATGGACGATAATAAGTGAACGTCCTCGTCATAAAGGGTAAAATGAACAAAACCGGTGGACATAAACCGGTTTGGATAATGATGGATAAATAAATTACATGTATTTAATAAACGACTTGTAAAGGGACTAAATAATACTACCCCATCGAAGAGCATGATCGCTTTGCATTCAACAGATTACGTTTTCTAGAGTAAAACAAATCTAATGAATCAAACACGGGACAGCTCAGTTGGTTGAGCAGCAAACTCGTGTTACAAAGATTGAGGGTTCGATTTCCGGTGCGCCGGACATAAACATTGGCTGTGAGCACTAGTCATCTTACTGTTGCTATTACTCTGATTGTGTATAGTTTCCCTTCTCCCTCATCGCCTAGAATTGTGCAAGTGGGCGCTTCAGGCGGTTTTAGCTTAAAAAAAAGTGCTATATGGGCGCCTCGGGCGGCTTGAGCTGAAAAAGCGCTATATAAGACTGATAAGAATTACTCATTATCTCAAAGCAAATTCTTCACAAGCAAGGGGGAAACAAATTACAAATATGATATATACTTTATTAGCCACAATGGAGAATTCATAGAGCACACTGCATCTCAGCATATAAAGATTGTTTTTTGGTAAAACAAATAAAAGTAATACATAAAATCACAAATTAACAATTACTAAAACTATATTTCCATTACATTAAAAATATTACTTTCAACTATATTCACACCTGGTCTATACATATACACTTTAGCCTCTTCCAGCTCTTTCCTTACAAATATATATACACGAACATAATACAAATGTATAGAAACCTTTATTTGACTGACAAACCACTCAGCACGCTCAATAAAGACACCTCTCCATTCCATATAACCATTTTAAATATTATAAAAATGCCTGGAGATAAAACTCTTCAAATTCCAATGAAATAAAGTCAGTAAATGTACTCTATATTAAAAATCCCCATGTTATACATGTAATGCAATAAAACAGTGATATAACATACGCTTCCAGTGGTGTTGGATGTTTCCATGACTGTGATGTTAGCTCCACTCATCTCTCTGCAGAAAACGGGAACACAAAACACATTTTATAGTCTGAACATTTTAAGAGCGGAAAGGTCTTCAACACTGTTTTCTGGATACAATAATGGAAAATCTCATATAAAGAGTGCCCAGTTATGTGAGAGGCATTATTTGACAACAAATTATTGAACTGACAGTGACAGAGTGAGATATACAAACTATTCTATTGTTTGCCGTTTGGTTGTCTAATTACGAGGGAATATTTAGTGTGGGAACTTGTGAAATTCTCTTTTATAGTCTGTCTCTTCTATGGATGGATAGATGGAAAGAGGGTTAGCCAGAGTTTGCGTGGGTGTTTAGTCTGTTAAGCCATTACAAGCCTGTATTACCGTATTATCAAGACTTAATTCTATTTGGCTGGTGCACAGGCGCATTAACCAAGAAAAACCGACCGTCGAAAAGAATTTTGTGGATTCCCCTGATAGGGGACGGTGCCGAGAATTTTGTAGAGCCACAAAATTCTTGCCGATGGTTCATTCTTATTAACCGTCCGCTATCGGGAATCCACAAAATTCTTGTCGAGGGTCCATTCTTCTTGGTTAATACGCCTGTGGCTTGTGTTAACAACAATGACAACCACATAATGTCTTTATTCAATAATCAAACATGAACATCACCCTATTACATAGGTCTATGAACAATTATCGCCATGACCAAGTCAAAGTCTGACAGGGAAGGCGTTTCTGCCGAACTATAATAGCTTAAGACTTGATTTCAAATTCGTACAAAGCAAAAGCCTAATAGAAAATGACGAGCTGTACAACTTTATTAAAGACATCGAAAGTCTTGCAACATAGTTACAGAAGTGCGAATAGGCTTCGAAGATTATGCTAAGCAATATGGTCTTGCCTGTAACATTACGCGCTCTATATGAAGTCCCCTACAGCTTTTTACATCATCCAAAAATTCACCAAAGGAAAAAAAAAACTACGAACCCTAGCCCGCAGGCGCCCGTTTCTGAAAGTGATAGATTTTCTCTATATAGCGCATCTTTCTATTACTATCAGACATAATGCGCCTGTGACCTTGCCCATCATGTTGCTTCTATTCAATTAAATTTGGTCAGCTTAATACTGGACTTTATCAATGGATCAGCAAGCTAACAGATAGCCAATCTCACCTTGCCCATCGTGTTGCTTCTATTCAATTAAGTTTGGTCAGCTTAATACTGGACTTTATCAATGGATCAGCAAGCTAACAGATAGCCAATCTCACCTTGCCCATCGTGTTGCTTCTATTCAATTAAGTTTGGTCAGCTTAATACTGGACTTAATCAATGGATCAGCAAGCTAACAGATAGCCAATCTCCAATGATTATTTTGGTAAAGTCCATATGAATACGAATTCCACAATATAATTTCCGAGTTCACATTGTTCGGTTGAGTTCACCTCGGATACAGAAAAACAAATTGAAGATGGGCACTGAAGAGTTCTCATCGAACAAACTAATTTGTTTTTTTAAAGACAGAAAGAAAAGATACGCAGAGACTCCGACCTGACAGAAAAAGAGACATCAGAAAAGAAGCTCAACAGAAAACATTTTGCAAATGTTAACTTAAAATGTTTTCACACCCACATTGTCATTTAAAAATGGCCCTTACTCACATTGTCAACCTGGGTGAACTGAATGCCATACCCAGAAGGCCCACACTGGAACAAAGCAAATACATTCACTGATAAACATATTTGTTAGAGGTTTCAAAGAAAACGTAATAATTAAACTAGCCTGTGTTCCCCGTCTCCCGCCAGTCCTCCTCCCCCTCCCCTTGTATGTGTGCGTGTGTGTGTGTGCGTGCGCCTGACTGTGTCTTGCAGACTGTGTCAGACTATGGCAGTGTGGGCGAATCCTTGAAAACTCTGAATTGAAACAAAACAATAAGGAGTCTATATTTCTTCCATCACCCGAGGATATAAGGTAATAATAAATCATCCATTTGATCCACTTCTTCCCGTAAGCTAACGCCACACTCATATTCCCATACTACCCGCTCATACCTCCACCCCATCCCAACCACCTTCCTCACCTTTATCACCTTTATGACAGTCATTGGAGTAAAAACGATGAAAATACATATTAAAATAAATAAGTTCGGGGATGCGTGGGGTTGATTAACTGTGCAGATTTCACAAAATGTCAACGTTTGCTCTAAATTCTACCATGGTTTATGCCATCCCCTTCGCCAAAACGGCCTTTTCTATCGTGAATGGCGGAAACCCATGATGAGGAGCAGAGACAGATCCTAATTCTAAAAGGATGAGAACCCAATAACCACCGCCTACGGCTAGATAGACTTACAAGTTCCTTCGTTGAAAGAACCCCAATCATTAATTAAAAATAACATTTCCTACAGGCGGAAATGCAACCTGTTACAGAGGTGTTACAGTAGCTATTCTCTTGCATGCTGGGCAAGCTAAAACATGACGTTACTTACAGAAATGCGTGAATGCTTATAAACTAAACTGAAAACTGTTTCGACAGTGCTGGCGATTTCTCGGGAGTATCGGAAACAGAACATTGCCTACCGGCTGAGCAACTTACTGTTGTTGTTTGTAGATTATAGTCACACTACACTTTCGCATATAGGTGACTACTGGACCGATTTATACTGACACCAGCGGGCCAGTTGTTGGTAAAGGGGAAAATAATATGATCACACGTTGACCAATCCGGGATTCGAACCAGCGACCTTTCGGTTACTAGCAAGACGCTCTTACCAACTGAGCTACCCGGCCCCTCTAACTTACTGTTCGAAAAGTGTAAGCTTAATCCTCTTCCATGCAATACAAGCAAGAACGCTGCTTTTACTGAACATGAATGAAAGTCAATGCCAGCGATGAACCAAAGGTATAATTTTCTGACAGGGGCCGCAGATGGGGAAATAGCTCCCATACACGCACAATGAACGGTTTTATGGCTTGTCCGCAGAAGAAAGAGAAGTGAGGAAGATGATGATTTCCGGTCTTGCTTGGGAAAGTCCTTGAGTTCCCGCAAGGACGGAAATTTTTGTCTAGCTAAAGGGAATTTAGTTCTTGAGTTCCTATAAGGACAGAGTTTCCTGCTTGTTTGCAAAGAAAGAATTACTTCCTGAATGCTCCTTGTATATTTGTGTTATCCTTTACTTTGCTGCTCACTAATTCGTGTTATGTTATGTTTTTGGGCAATGCTTCAAAGTACTATGGACGTTAAAGAAGAAGAAGAAGAAGAAGAAGAAGAAGAAGAAGAAGAAGAAGAAGAAGAACAACAACAACAACAACAACAACAACAATAACAAGGATTATTTAACCTGCAAGATTAAATTACAACTGATCATGCAGGCCTAAACCACAATATAAAATCGAAAGTTTTGTATAGGCTTATTAGTGAGTAATAATTTAAAGTTCAAAAGCTACGAAATACCCACAACGACAAAAACTAGGAGACCAACAATAACACCAGTAACAACAAAGCAACCGATTATTGTACTTACCAAATGATGACCGTACCAACTAGCATAACTGGCCGCCTTCTGCCCATCTTGTAGCGCAGTCTGTCGCTACACATTCCCACCAGCGGACTCACTAAAAACGTCACCGCTGCAACAATGACGTCAAATGTTTACGTCACTGAGGGCTTACAAATTTAAAACTCCTTTCTAAGATCGGTGTATGATAAAAAATGTAATTATTTCCGATCCAAAAAGGCTAACAAGATTAATACGCCAAGATTACTGATTAATCTGGTGAAGGAATAACGGTGTTGGATGTTAAATTAACTAATAGTTTTCCGACGCGACGTTTGCATGGATAGGGTAGTAGGCTACTGCGATTTCTGCTGTATGCTACAAAACTTGGGATCGCTCAAACCTAACAGAAAGATTCAGCGTCCTGCTACTAATGTGTAATTATGTGCAGTACCTGCGCCTCCGGCCACCAGACCGCCAAGAGTTGTGCCTTTCGATGAACTGCCCACCAGCGCTTCCACTTGGGCTGGTACCACTGCGAAATACATTCATCGTCATCGTTGCTGTCAAGCATCACGACGTCAATAAATACAATTGTGATCGTCGTCGTCATCATCATCATCATCATCATCATCATCATCATCATCATCATCAATCATCATCATCATCATCATCATCATCATCATCATCATCATCATCATCATCATCATCATCATCATCATCAATGGTGTATCGTATTGTTTAATTATTTTTCCTTGCGAGTGTATGTGTGTATGTATGCGTGGAGCGCATAAAGCAAGTTTTTAGTTTGATATTACAATTTTTAAAAAAAGTTCTTATCATCATCATCATCATCATCATCATCATCATCATCATCATCATCATCATCATCATCATCATCATCATCATCATCATCATCATCGTAGTCTTCATTATTATCTTTGGTATCTGCGTCCTTGTCGTCATAACCGGTACCAAAAGCACTATCACCATCATTACAACAACCATCCTAGCTCATCGTTGTCTGAATGCAGAATTATTCAATCTCCTTCTCCTCCCCATCTCCTTCCTCATTCCCATTATTCCTCATGCATGCATTAAACCAAATTAATTACAACAGCAGCAATCACCATAACTATCCACCACAACAACTATCGCCACCCATTACCGCTATCACCTACCACCAACACCACCACCCTCTACCAACGCTAACACTAACAACGACAAATAAAAAGACTAACCGACAACACTGAGCAGCAGCACCATGAAGTTGAGCCCAAACTGGGTGAAGTTCATGAGGAAGGTGCGCGGTTTGCTCATCATTGGAGGCGGGTCGGTGTCCGTCACGTTCAGTTCCGTATACGGCTGAGCCCTATGTGCAGAGTAGTTTAACATTAAAGAATAATCGAATATTGCTTGTATAAAAGCAGTTTCTATGCTATCTAGTACTGTTCGAATAATCGCATTTTTTATGATGACGATTGACTGGGCAATAATTAACAAAAATCCATAGCAAATATCATATACACTTCATAGTCAGTTCTTATATCGAGCGATTGCACTTACCGGCTACGCGGGTGCTTGTATAGTGTACGTTATATGTACACATGCACCTGCTAAGTACAATCAATGCACTGATGTGCTTGTACCCATTTTGGGTTTTAAACCCTCCTCAGGGATTACTCAATAGTTTAGTAGTCCTTTGCCCTCCTCCATGACATCACTGCAAACTTATCGGCAGTGCAAATATTAAAATGGAAGTGGAAATAGCATAATATCAAATAACTTTTTCATTTTGAATTGATCTTCTGAGCATTATTTCCCTATATCTAAAGCCAGAGGTTATTCAAAATTAATTTGTCATCGGCTCTTTTATATTCTCGTATGCTTCCATCTCTTCAGTTTGCTCAAGAATCAGCGATTATCTTTTCAACCAGCCAGAAAAGATAGGCTATTTGCTGTCAGCCTTTTAAAATAACTTCGGCTGTGATTTTCACAATCGATTTTACCCCAGTCATACGGACAAAACAAGTCCGCTGGGCAGATTTTTGCTTGTTGCATGCTGCGTTTATACGGTTCAAAGGACGCAGCGCACGATAATATTAATCACGCTTACTGTCCACTGCGAAGGGAGAGTTGTTTGGTTGGTTTTCTTTTATTTATCGTCTGCCGTGTTTCTTCGAGAGGCGTGTTTATAGTTTCCTTTTTCTTAAACCTTCTCTCTATCTGTCTGTCTCTATCTTTTTTCCCTGTTTAGAGCAAAGGTTGGGACACGCAAGGTGCTCGGTCTACCTCTCTCATCACAACCTTGTCAAGGTACTGTTTTACTCTTTCTTCTTTCTCTCTTTGTTAAGCAATGGCTTGGGCATTAAGGACATTTTCTGTCTGTCTGTCTCTGTCGCTCTGCATGTTTAGAGCAAGGGTTGTGGCCCCAAAAAGACAAACAACAGGCAGAAAGCTCGAGATCTATTTTCGACTACAGTCATAGGATGGGGTTAGTTCAGTCTGGAATCAGTTCAATTTGCTCTCTCTCTCTCTCTCTCTCTCTCTCTCTCTCTCTCTCTCTCTCTCTCTCTCTCTCTCTCTCTCTCTCAAAACTTAAAAAAGAATTTAGCTCGGTTCGCAGGAAAAATAAAACAACAAAAAAACAAACAAACAAAAAACACCGAGGTGCTACTAGATTAAAACTGAGTCATCCATTCTGTCCCAACATTAATAATTCATTCTGGCTAACTCCCTTGAGAATACACACAGATAATGACATCCATATATATACTCCTCATCCTATAGTAAGTTGGGTAAATATTTACTAGCACGATTAGAAGGCTGATATTCTAAGCGAAGTACATTTGCAACTAAGAGCATACTTATAGGCTTTGGCTATGATTCTGATTAAATCTTGCAACAGATCCCTCAGGTGCGGATCTAGAGGGGGAGGGGGAAAGGGATGAGAGGGGAGTGGGGAGAAATACAAAGGAAAAATATTTAAAAAAAAATCAAATCAAATGTAATTAAAAGAAAATTTAAAAAAAATTGTGTTCTTTCTCTTGGTGCTACTTGACGCGATGTCTACCACTAACATCCAAAGTCTATGGATGTTTGAGGTCGAAAGACTTATCTTATTACTGCGGCATGGTGACGTCCCTTGGCGCTGCTTTCACTTCCTTTTACCAGTAAAAGTGTACAATCGTATTTATTTATTTATTTATTTTTAAAGAAGTGGATACGGGCAGAAGGCAATGCCAAAGCGACCTTCTCTTAAATCTGCCGATGCAGCAGGCACTAAGAAAGAAACTGACGGCTTTCTTCTCACTACTGTAAATGGGCGGAAATTATCATATTAGTTATTGTTGTTGTTGTTGTTGTTGTTGTTGTTGTTACAGAAAAGACAGATTTTGTAAAGAAATTTGACATATCAAGGGTATTGTCCAGGACATCACCCAGGTTCTTTGCAGTGGGTGAACGAGCTATTGTGTTAGTAAAGGTGAAGGACAGTTTATACTTAGTGCTAATGAGCATGGCTTTGTTGTTTTGTTTTTTTCTGCATTGAGTTGTAATTCGTTTGCTGTCATCCAATTCCGTGTGTCTGAGAAGCAGTCGGATGATGCTTTCAGAATAGAGGGAAGATTTTCAAGAGTACTGTTGCTAAGCTGGGTATCATCGGCATAGAAGTGATGGTCAACACTATGTTCTTGAATGATCTGAGACAGTGGTGATGTGTACAGAGTAAATGAATGGGTCCTAGAACTGAGCATTGTGGTACGCCACAAGTAAGCTTTGATGGATCATAAAGGTTGTTGCTGGCAAGAGACTATTTGAAAGCGATCAGCGAGGTAGGCGCGGAACAAGTTGAAAGCAACATCTTTGATGCCGAAACGGTTTTCAAGCCGACGAAGGAGAATAGAATGGTCTACTGTATCAAAAGCTACAGAAAAATCAAGAAGGGTCAGGAGGGAGAGTTTTCTAGAATCAGTGGCTGAAAGGAGGTTGTTGGTGATATGCATAAGAGCAGTTTCAGTAGAATGGACAGGACGGTAGGCAGACTGGAAAGGGCAGAACAAGTTGTTAGTGGATAGATGGTGATTGAGCTGCTTCGTACAATTTATTTCTAAAAGTTTGGACAGGAAAGGGAGGTTGTAGATAGGACGGTAGTTTTTACGGGTTTCTGGATCAAGGTTGGCTTTTTTAAGAAGAGGGCGTGTGATAGCAGTTTTGAAGAAGAGTGGGAAAGAGCCAGATTGAAGAGAATTGTTCATGATTAAAGCTGGATACCGTGGGTCAAAGTCGTACCGGATTTACCGCTGTATTTTTAGGTCGTATCGGTATTTCGTACCGGTATACCGCGATTTTAGGTGTTACAATCAAATGGGATATGGCACTGACAGTAGTGATTGACGCAAAAGAAAGATTGTCATACAGTTATACAATACAATACAATACAACAAATCTTTATTATCCCATAAGGAACTTCACAGCAATGTTTGTCAGGCATATAAAACATATAATTAAAAACAGTCATGTTATAACATTTAACAAAGCTACAAAATCAATACTAAATTTATATACATTCTATAAATCTAATCACTTGCGTACTCTTACACTTCATCTTTTCCTTTAAACACCTATCCACGCACTCTGGTTCTATCACACGTATGTCAATGCCCTTTTTAGACAGTTAAAATATAATAAAAATACATACAAACATGTATGATAGTTTACCACTCTGGACTTATAAAAAATTATTTTGTTGCAACAGTGTTAGATAAATAATCTCAGTTTAATATGAGTCTTAGTAGGTCAACAATATATAACCGTATGAAACTATGATCAACATAAGCAATAATACTGTTGACTGATTATAACAGTTGTCAAAAACTACAGGTAAAGCACGTAAGTGGTATTTTAAAAGTTTGTTTACAGACATTCATATTAAACACACACATATTATACACACACTCACAAATACACACATGCACACGCACATGTCTTCATACAAACATGCACATACACTCAGCGAGATAGTTGGGAGACTCCTACATCAAGACAGTCTTGTGTTTGAGGGTCTGGCATTGGCCTCATTTAGCATTTAGCATTGATATGGCAGTAGGGATGAAGGTGTTTTTGTAGCGCTGTGTACGCATTAGTGCACAGCGGAATCTGCGATTTGATGGAAGAAGTTCAAACAGACAGGAAAGTGGGTGGGTAGGGTCTCTCTGAATTCTGACTGCCTTGCTGAGGGCTCTTTTGTGGAACAGTTGTTCCAGAGTCGCCTGCTTCTTGCCAACTATCTTGCTGCACACACTCTCTATTCCACACAACTGATTTTTGCTCTTCACATTCAATCCCTTGAACCAACAGATAAAAGAAAAGGTTAGAATAGACTCAATAAACGCATGGTAACACATTTCAATGATATGACTGGACACTTTAAAAGATCTAAGCTGATACAATATGTACATTCTTTGTCTGCATTTCTTGTAGACAACCTCGGCATTTCTGGAAAAGTTTAATTTGTGATCAACAATTGTGCCCAAGTACTTGTATTCCTCCACCCTCTCTACCACCTGTCCCTTCAGCTGGAGTGCCGCCACATCTGTTACATTTCTCTTGTAATCAATTACCATCTCTTTTGTTTTGGTCACATTTAGCTCCAAACAATTCTGATCGCACCACTGTGTGAAGGTTGATATACTTTCCTCATAATTAGCTGCTGAATCTGAAGTGTCAACAAGAGCCGTGTCATCAGAAAATTTGATGATCCTGAGATCTTCTCGGTCACTGCGACAGTTCAAAACAGTTTCAAAGAATCACATTTCCATAGAAACTGAAGCTTTATGAACGAATTATGATAAATAACTGTTTAGAACATCAGCAAACCTTAAACCACAAAATCAAAATAAAACAAAAACATTCAACGGGAAAGGTCTTTAAGAACTTTAAGAGTTCAGAAGGATTGGCGACTGGTCCTATCCTATCCTATCCTGTCCCGTAACCCGAAGGTCGTAGGGGCACCACAGATGATCGTTTAACCAGCATACTCCATCTTTCTCTGTCCTCAGCAGCCCTGATGGCTTCGCTCAGTGTCAAACCAGTCCATTCTCGAATGTTGTCCTCCCACCTCTTTTTCGGTCTCCCTCTTCTTCTACCTCCTTGCACTGTGCCTTGCAGAATAGTCTTTGCAAGGCCTGATGATCTGGTGACGTGGCCATACCACCGAAGTTTCCGTTTCTTCACCACTTTCTTGGCGACTGGTACCATGCTCAAACACGAGGATAAGCTGCTATTCTTATAAGTTCTTCTTCAAGAACAGCTGCCAATCCACGTGTTTGGGCTTTAGGCTCGCTCTCTGGGCGGACAAGATGTCGCCCACTGTCGCGTTATGTGTTGTCGAGATTTCCCAGTAAACCGGACCTTGGACACCCGCACTGGTATACCGTACCGTTTCCGAACCTGAATACAGTTACGTATCGGTAAAACCGCCAGCCCTATTCATGATTGTGGTTATAGAAAGAAGTAGGTCAGGAAGGCATCCTTTAAGCTCAGAGGCAGGAATAGGGTCTAACGCGCATGATTTGAAAGGCGTAGTTTTCAGTACTTCTCCGACTTCCGTTTCAGTGACCGGCTGGAAAAGGAGGAAAGGATTGCCATAGAAAGACGGTTCTGGAGGAAAGGGCGGGATATGGGTCTGATCGAGCTTACTGCGGATGTTTTCTAGTTTTGAAAAGAAGAAATCAGAGAAGACTGATGGTAGTTTTGATGGAGTGATAGTTGAAGGCATAGGAAAAGTGCTTGTGTTTCCAAGTAGGTTGTTTAAAGTGCTGAAGTGTCCTTTAGAAAAGGTGGAATTTTCGATTTTTTTTATGAAGTGTTGTCTTTTGGCTGTGGAGATTGCTGTGCTAGACATGTGCTTTTCTCTGATGCATGCCTGTTTGTGGACGGTGACTTTGGATGTCCGCCATCTGCGTTCGGCTCTCCGACGCTCCCGTTTGGCCTTGGCGATTTCAGGTGCGTACTACGGTGCTGATGGACGGTCGGTGATGGTGCGTGTAAATTCAGATGCGTGTTTGACAAGGAGTGTTATCAGAAGCAGAGGTATTAGCAAACTAAGATTATATGCAAAGCTGACCAAAGTTTCCATGTGAAATTGCACATTTAGCCAAATTGGACATTGTGTACTGGATGCATGGATGATGATATCTCTGAGAGCTCAAATAAATATTATATTTATAATAAGACGAGTAAAATAAAACAATTCGTGATCGTGTGACATTGGTTCTGCGCATTAGATCTACCTCGCAAAAATGCAGCTCCTACTTCTCTCTCTCACTATATATCTTTGGAAGTAGTTTCTATAGTGTTTCATTTTCGTTTGTTCCTCAGCAATGTTGCATTATGATTGTGCGTGTACTTTTTGAACTAATGACAGTGTCATACTCATATTAAGTCGCACATTGCTGTCTCAAAGATACGAACGTATATACATGAAATAGAAATAGATTTACACTAGTGGTTAACTATATTATCTTCCAGGAGTTTCCCACACTGCACCTCATAAAGTTACATTATCGTCAGCCTCAGGGGGGGAGGAAGGAGGGCTTCCTCTCCCACCTCCACCTCTACCTTACCCTTGATCCGCCCCATTATTAGCCTATGTGAATCAATAGAAGTTAACAGTCTGTAGGTTTATGTGCATATTAAAGCTGAAATTTCGGTCCTGAAAACTCATTGTAAAGTGCAAATACAACAGAATTCAGCACAATGCTGTTGACCCTAGTGTCAGCCGGAAATCTTTCCTCTGCTTTGAATTGCCCTTTCGCACACAAATATGGTATTCATATTTATTTATGTTAGCTTTCTTATGCAATGCTTTCCCATTTCAAGAACTGCCGAAGGCGTTAACCAATACAGGATCTAACTCAAACCACCGCCCGATGTGACCTCTTGTTGCCTTAAGCGCATAGTCAACCCTCAGACAACTGAGCACCATCCTGGGCGACTGGGGATGAATGAGGGAAGGGGAGAAGGGAGTGACCTAGTGCTTGCTTGATGTATTTACGTAGCTGGCACTCACCCGACTAAGACATGAGCGTCAGGATCTTTAAAGTACGTGCGGTGGAATGCGTGCGTGCACATATTACACTCTCATTCAAAAGCATGACCATGGATGCACAGTATTGGAGAATCAGCTCGGCGTGGTCTTTAGTTTTGACCGTTGCTATAATATGATATAGTCTGATATGGCTTAACACAGCTGTCTGCTCGCGCATATGCCTACGTTCAGTGTCATGCTCGGCAAAGAAGCGCAGAAAACAGATCGAGCAGCAGACGAACTGACGCAGTAAGTTAGTTGCGGGTCCAGTAATCTCTAGATCTGTGGTACTACATGGCATTGTTGCAGGAAGCTATGCGAACTTGAAGCTCACTACAAGCACAGAAACGTTGGCGACCCACTATAGGGAGTGGAACAGCGGTGTCCTCTACCATAACATTTCCTCGATCAATACAAGCGTTCCCGTTTGTTAGCAAAATAATCTTGTCCTTCCTAGAACTAGTGGTACCCGTCCTGAACTGGCTTTGGCGGTTAAGGCTCAGCCAAGTCAAGCCATCTTTATAAGCCTATCACAAAAAAGGTGTGGTAAAATTTGGCATGCCGCGGTGTTAGTAACAATTTATAGACAAAACAGCAAACGAAACAAACAACATTACAAAAAAAAAAGAAGGCGAGTGAAAAGCAAACAAACAATAGAATAAACAAGAAGAAGAAGAAGAAGAAGAAGAAGAAGAAGAAGAAGAAGAAGAAGAAGAAGAAGAAGAAGAAGAAGAAGAAGAAGAAGAAGAAGAAGATTACATTACATTACATTACATTACATTACATTACATTACATTACATTATTGTTGCTTTAGGTCCAGCGGACTCTTCCGAGCTAAATCAGGACCGGACAACCCCCAATCCGCATAACAGATCTGCCGAAACAACCCTACTGGTAAAACCGAAAGGTCTCCACCAGCCAGTCACTTCACAATAAAGACATCCCACGCAGGGGACGGCTGAGGCTTCACCCCAACTTATTGAACCCCTGTTTACAAAAACAAAATAGAAAACAAACATCATTATAAATTATCAACAAAACACATACATATAAAATGCCTACATTGCTAAATAATAACATCATAGGAAGCCCTAGTGACCACCTGGCAGAAAGCGTCCAATATTCCCACGCTGATCCAACAGACCTCATACACAAATAAGGAGTCTTGTCCCGGAAGAGTTTTCAAGAAAAAAGGTAGGAGACTGGTCTAGCGAAGAAGACGATATTATAGCAGATTGATTGATAGAACAGAGCAGGAATGAGAAAGAGCAAATGAGAAAGACAGCGACAGTGGGAATTTAAAGCACTAAATTTCCAGAAAGTGGGGATACTATTTATACTGAAACCCCCGGCACCCCAACGGGGGTAGAAGAAGAAGAAGAAGAAGAAGAAGAAGAAGAAGAAGAAGAAGAAGAAGAAGAAGAAGAAGAAGAAGAAGAAGAAGAAGAAGAAGAAGAAGAAGAAGAGGAGGAGGAAGAAGAAGAAGAAGAAGAAGAAGAAGAAGAAGAAGAAGAAGAAGAAGAAGAAGAAGAAGAAGAAGAAGAAGAAGAAGAAGAAGAAGAAGAAGAAGTAGGTTATGTGATAAATTAAGGAATAAGAAAAGAAACAAAAATCATAATCACCGGTGAGATAAGATTATTCCAAGAATAATTGAGAAAAACAACAACAACAGTAACTCAATTACAGTCACTCAGAGACTAGCCATTAAAAGGCCAGCTAACAAACATCCTGTTCCCGTATTGTAAAATGTTTTAACAATACATTCCCACTGTCTTGTTTGCTAAATATGCAATATCCAATATCACTGAAGAAATAACAAAGTCGAATATTCATTAGTCGCATTTATAACAAAGCCAGTGCATAGCATTTCGTGTCTAGCGAATAGTGCATTATTGTAAGGGTATAGTACTTCGTCTTTCTTAATAGTAACACATGAAGATGTTACAAACCAATCCACATGCAAATCGACATCGTCATCTTCAGACTCCTCGTCGATGATCGGTAAATAGCCATGATGCAAACTATGTAATAGACATTCTCCTCTTTCTTTGCGTCTATCCACCATCTTTCAGGTACGGGAAACGTACAATAAGAAATATTTACACCGAAATACAACTGATATTATTAAACTGGTGTGGACAACTTGTGAATCTATTGCAGCTGTTAGGCTATGTTGTAATGTCTCCAATTTTTCTTGGACAATAACATTTCCCATTTATTTAAATTTTAACGTAGACCATAGACTGTTACTGTGTTTATGTTTTCTCCTTACAAGACGCAGACAAAAGGTACACGATTAAATAGCCGTTTGACTTAGACGTCAACAATGCAATCTTAATCAAATAGGTGTTACCGCTCAATTTAGCTGATAATTAAAATCACACCGTTTGACAAAAACGTCGATAAACTAATTATGTTTTTGAACTCACGCCACATTTTCTGAATAATCATTCATTGAAATTGCATTTTGTTATGAGATTTGTATTAGAGTCAGTATTATTTTAGTAAAGATACGCGCACAAAAACAACTTGAGTAACACAGACTGCCAAACACATAAAATTAGCCAATAATAAAGTATTCGTGTATGATCAACCTCCATTCCTCCTCCCTCCCCCTACCCCCCCCTCTCCCCCACAGATTTTGCAATACATCAGAACTGGGTTTATTTAAGAATGTAGGAATCTGAAAGTGGTTTCTTTGAATTTTGCTCGAAAAGTTGCTGGATTTTCTCTGTCTTGGATAGAGCACTCCCTTGTACTTAAAACACTCTCGTGCACTACAACTGCACTCCCAAGTAACTAAAAGAGCCGTCCGGTGTACTTAGAAACAAGTTGGGTCCTGGAGAAAAAAAAAGTGGGTTCCAAGCAAATGAACCCATTTGTAGTTAAGAAAATCAAGGTCTGGCACCAATTTATAAGTTTATGCAAGTGCACACACACACACCCACACACCCACACACACCCACACACCCACACACACGTGTATAAGCCGATCAATCGGGAATGTTACCAAAACAGGGTACAATTGGGGAATGGTCTTTTTCTCAGTGATATTTACATAATAAATCAAATGTTGTATTTGATAAAATTAAGTAGATTTATGAATGACGTACAGGATTGATGGGTCATCTATATCTGCCCCGAACGTTTTCTGTTGCAAAGCATAATAGCGTATATTTACATTTGATGTTGTTCTGCGCTGTTGCTTTAAAAAGCTTTGTTTAATATTTATAATTTTTGTCGATCGATATTGTTGTAGTATCGTTCAGAATTTCTGGAATTGCTTCTTTATTGTCGATCTAATGTACCAGATCTATCTGGCGATAACTTGTAAACTGAAAAATGTATTACGACGTAAGACAGTGCGTAGTTCCAGTGACGAGTTTTATTTTGATTGGGTGTTACTATGTCATTCTTGAATGTTCAAAGCTTCTCTGAATTGCAGAGAGGCTATATAAGTAAGGTACTGTCTGTTTGAGGGTGGCGACGTGGTGATTCGTCCTTAACAACTCGAATTCGTTTATACACGCAGCCTATTCACTCAGCAACAAGGCAGGAGTCGTGGTAAAACGTTTTCCAACTTTATTTAGCAAACATCAACAACTTCAAACAAGATCGATTTCCGAAAATCACTCCAAAAATCTTTTTTTACAAGGAAGGAAGGAAGGAATAACGGAGCTTAACGATCTATTGCATGAGCCTTAAACCTATCAAGATTAAAGCATTGGGGCTGAATCTACTATTGATAAAGCGTGTGACACACACACAGACACGCACATACAATCACGCGCGCGCGTGCACCACTACGTTCCAACACAAAGACTTCCAGGAAAACCAGTTTATCGATTTTACTTTTTTTCACTTGCATAAAATTATCCAATACTGTAATTTCATTTGTTTATCTAAACTCAATGTATAATATCAGGGTGCTTTGACTGCTAACAATATACATTCGCTTTGTTGCAAAAATGTGTTGTGTGCATGAAAGGAAAGAACATAAATTACAATTAAGAAAAAGAAACTCACGTTTGCTCCTCTGTATATAGCTGGCGACTCATTGTCATTGTTATTCTGAGAATCGTATCCTTTAATACGTGTAGGATACTCCCTGAACTTGTTTTCAATGCAGAGGTGGTTGGTATTCACGAACCTGCCTGCAAAAGCAAAGACAATAAGTCGCAACATTGCCTGAAAACTGAAGACAAACCAGTTTGAAACTTCATGCTAAAATAAGGACGGTAAGATTTTAGTAGTCCTTTACTTTTTATATCGCCTTGTCTTAATGTAAAAATAACCTTCAGATTAATAAACATTGGAAGTGGTTTGTTTTGCACAGAAAGGCTTTATACAAGTCATCATCATCATCATCATCATCATCATCATCATCATCATCATCATCATCATCATCATCATGACTCGCAAATATAATCTGTTTTGATACATACCAATATGTGTTTGCCCTCAATTAACGATCACAGCTAAACTTCTGACCTTACATTATGGCATAATACAGGCAGCTTTAATTTCACTGGTAAGATCGTGCGAGTACTTATAGATTTTATAAGAAATATTACAACATCGACATTTCCTATTTCAAGTACTGACTTTAGATACGTTTAAAAAAACATGTATAGAGTAGTGGTGTGTTTTGTGTGTATGTGTGTGTGTGTGTTTGTGTGTGTGTATAAGTGTGTGTATGTCTTTGAGTGTTTGTAAGTGTACGAGGGGATATCTGACATCATCGTAATACATGAATAGACTTTAAATAAAAGAACTTAACTTCCTATGAGAAGAAATAATTTAGAACATCAAACACCTGAATTAATAGCTATACATGTTTTTAAAAAAAACATGGATACATTTCCAATTTTAATTTATTTTATACAATCATTAAAGGATAATTATATTTACTGGAAACCAATAATTAAGCAGCGGAATAAAGCACATTTAAACGTGAACACATGATACACTGCATCTTCCCAAAACACAATATTAGCGGACCATATTGAGAGAACGAGAAACAAACCATACAAGCCTTAAGCTTGACATATTGTTTGTAATCAACATAGCATTTTCATTTAAAATATATTCTGACACTATGTCGTGCATCGTCCCATTTTTTAAAATAATACCGTACGCTTTAAAGCAGCGAAAAGTAATTTTCAAAATATTATCAATTTCCCGTGATCTAAAATAGCGTGTGTTGAAATATTAATTTTAAGAGTCAAAAGTTTAGAAAGGATATTGACCCTGAACATTGAGCCGAAAATAGGATAATAACTCTGAACATTCAGACAACGTTGTATAAAAGAACACGACTTAAAAAAATCATAATACCGGCAATAAACATAAAGGTTTAACATCTAACATTAAATTTATTAAGTCAGTAAAATGTATAAACACGAAAAACTAATCACTTGTGAGATCTACGATTTGAAAGTCACACCACGTTAAGAGGCTTTCACATAGTCAAACAAGGACACCAATGAAAAAGTCAAATTCCGGGCAATCATAGCCTGAACTCGGTTTCAACCGCCCCTCTGCAGAACTGCTTCTCGAGTTTTGTTTTGTCTCTTCATACTGGGTTTATTTCTTTATATTTTATCTTGTTATAATCAGTTTCGCTTTAAAGTTCTGTTAACCCATGCATATATGGGTATACACAATCGAGGTGAAAGTGTTGGTGGGCATCTATAAAGGTCATGTGTGACTACATTGGGCGATGAGTTACATTTTAGAATTATAAAGTAATAAGAATAGATTGGTTTGACACTGGGCGAGGCCATGGGTGTTGCTAAGGGCAGAGTAAGATGGAGTATGCTGGTTAAACGATAATCTGTGGTGCCCCTACGACCTCCGAGTTATGGGATAGGATAGGAAAGAGATATTTAACTATGAAAGAGTAAATCGGGACCACAATCAAGAACTGAAGAAGTCAAATCCAGGGGGATGGGTGAATGTAAGGGGTGGGGGTCAGGGGGAGGTGAGAGGGGAATACTGTGAACTTCAGATTATATGATTAAATGCCCGAATACTCAACTGTTTCTTCTACAATAAAATATACAAATAGCCTACATAAATTTGTCTGTGGACATTCGAAGCTGCTGTCTTGCTGTGGTCTATTTCACAGATGCATACGATGGGTACACGAGGCAAGAATCGTATCGATTTAGGTTAGAGCACACACATCGCCATACTTGCTGTATGGCGTGAGCTACAAAAATGGTATTTGACTGCTTTTAGGTTAATCGAAAGAAAAATCAGTATTTCTATCTTGTTCGAATCTTTATAACATACCATAAAAAATTCCAATGAATATATTACACAACTTTTATTGCGTTATCATTCTCTTCAGCCAGCTGCAGTAGTGCAATATCAACCAATGTGAGTTGATTAAATAATTATAAATCTCACTAGGCTTAAAAAATCACCACTTTAACCTGTTACAAAATGGCCAGCCTCTCAAGGTCCTTCTTGACATTGTGTTGCGCGCTATAGAAGGGACATTGGACAAGAAAGAGAGAATGGTGATGGGGGGAGGAGGGGGGAGGGAAAGATTGTTCGTATTTGTTTCGTAAGCAGACTTAAGCTGAAGTAGGGCCTAAAAGTGTAGATGATGTAACACTAACAGGCTTATTAATCGATATAGCTTGACGCTACTCAGCATTAGTGCATGCATTTGCGTGTTTGAACTTTGACAGTAATGAGCATTATTATGATTATTTATAGCATGTTCATTATAAGTTGTCAGTGCCTGTTTACACAAATTAAATAGTAGATAAAGTAGAGTTAACGCTATGACAAATTAATACACGTCATATGTACTATTTGGCGTAATTGCAGATGTACAATAGAACTATCGTTTGATCACACTAAAGCTGCAGGGAATCTGCATTCTTTACTACTATTTTTATCTGTTTCACTTACCAGCTGTTTCACCATCTGCTTTCATCCGCCCACGGTCAAATCGACGACGAATCGCAGTCAACTCCCCAACAGATTTACTCTCCTAGTTGAAGCATTGTTTAGATTGCACACACATACACAGCATAAAAAAATTTTACGATCCTTTAAGTTTTATCACAGCTGAAATTTTCCCGTTTTGTAGACAGCCTAGTCGAAGACGAACTCTTCTCCTCATCTCTGGCAAAAGACCCTGGTTACAATCGTCTCAAAACTGGTTTGCAATCTTATGCACAAGGCGAGAGATCCAACCTACCGATCCTGCCATCTCCAACACTGTCGTCTGCTCCGCTTTCTCCTTTTCGCGACTGTTCACGGGAAAATCAATGAACGCTCGTGACGACACCAGCATGAAACTGACGCAGACCAAGATGAATAATAATAGAATTAATGTTGGACTGAAAAATGATGTGGGTCAAGAAAGTGAACGTCTGGGATATTTATTTCGATGAAAGGAGTGGGAGGAGGGAAGAAGGTGGAAGAAGAAGGGGATGGAAGCGGGTATAAGGGGCGAGGGGAAAGGGCGTGTATGGAGAAAATATCAGTTTACCAAATAGATATATTATGTGTATCCAAAAACTGATATGTGTGCAAATAAAAAGTAGCTCTACAATCACACTATGAAATGGACAGTGAATATTCAACATTTTCCTTGGTGACTAGAAAAAAGGATCATAATTAATATAATCTATACAGTATATTTTGACTTAGATCATCATGCAGTCAAGAGATATAATATTATTGTATGGGTTGGTTTATAACTGACTGACCAAACCATTAATACATAGAAAAATACCGAGCATATAAGCGTAATAATAATTATAAAGTGCTACTACTACTACTACTACTACTACTACTACTACTACTACTACTACTACTACTACTACTACTACTACTACTTCTACTACTACTACTACTACTACTACTACTACTACTACTACTACTACTACTACGATATTTTATAAAGCGCCAATTAATCTCCTACAGGAGCTTGCGCGCATGCACAAAGACAGAAACTCGCAAGTTATCCAATCCTATCCTATCCCGTAACTCAAAGGTCGTTGGGGCAACACAGAAGATCGTTTAATCAGCGTACTCCATCTTTCTCTGTCCTCAGCAACCCTCATGGCTTCGCTCAGTGTCAAGCCAGCCCATTCTCAAATGTTGTCATACCACCTCTCTTTTTGTCTCCTTCTTCTGTCTCCTTGCACCGTGCCTTGCAGGATGGTCTTTGCAAGGTTTGATGTTCTGGTGACGTGGCGATACCATCGGAGTTTCCGTTTCTTCATCACTGTGAACATGTCATCATGTTGTCCAATGGCTTGTGTGATAGTCTGTCGGACTTCGTCATTGGTGATGCGCCGAGTATAGGAAATGCCTAGAAGTCTTCTGTAGCACCTCATCTCCACGCTTTGTATTGTTCGTTGGAGATCTGCTGTAAGGGTCAATGTTTCGCAAGCGTATAGGAAGATGGAAATGATAAGGGAGCGCAGCAGCCTTACCTTGGCATGTAGACTGACGGTCCTGCCTTTCCAAATGGGCTTAAACTTTGTCAGGGCAGCAGTTGTTTGTGCGATCCTGGAGAGGACTTCCTGTCGGGACCCATTGTCTGATACAATGGCTCCTAAATATTTGAAGCCATGCACTGTGTTGAGGGATTGGCCTTGTACTTTGATGTCCATGTTGATGCCACTGGTGTTGTTGGTCATCATTTTGATACTCTTTGCACTTATTTCTATTCCAAAGGCTCTGGAGGTGGTGTCAAGTCTCTGTACCAGCTGTTCAAGATCTTGTTCCTCTCCAGCCAATCCATCAATGTCATCCGCAAAACGGAAGTTGAGATTACTCTACCCCCTGTGCTGACTGTGTGTCCCGTTAGCATAAAGCCAACATAAACAGCAAAGTAAGGTTAAGCTTACAGGCTGGTAGTACAAACCATTAGACAAAAAAGGTAACCTAGAATACAACGAGTAGATTTCATCATCATCACAAATTCACACTTATCCCCTCCAGCGAAGCTGATGGCCTATAGGGTATGTGGCGTTCATTGTAGCTTAGGAGACAATTAAACTGCATAAACGATAAAGACTAGGTTGAGAGTGATTTCATGATATGGTTGGTGACCTTTAAAAAAAAAGAAGTGTTGTTTCTCGGTTTATTGTGTTTATTTGTGTATATGTTGTTTATAACCACGAAGGCACAGTCAGCATAGGGGGAAGAGCAATCTCCAACCTTCGTTTTGCGGATGACATTGATGGATTGGCTGGAGAGGAACAAAAACTTGAACAGCTGGTACAGAGGCTTGACACCACCTCCAGAGCCTATGGAATGGAAATAAGTGCAGAGAAGACCAAAATGATGACTAACAACATCAATGGCATCAACACGGACATCAAAGTCCAAGGCCAATCCCTCAACACAGTGCATAGCTTCAAATATTTAGGAGCCATTGTATCAGACAATGGGTCCCGCAGGAAGTCCTCTCCAGGATCGCACAAACAACTGCTGCCCTGGCGTGGTTGAAGCCAATTTGGAAAGACAAGACAATCAGTCTACAAAGCATGGAGATGAGGTGCTACAGAAGACTTCTGGGTATTTCCTATACCCAGCACATCACCAACGACGAAGTCCGACAGACCATCACACAAGCCATTGGACAACACGATGACCTGCTCACAGTGGTGAAAAAACTAAAACTCCGATGGTATGGCCATGTCATCAGATCATCAGGTCTTGCAAAGACCATCCTGCAAGGCACAGTGCAAGGAGGTAGAAGAATAAGGAGAACGAAAAATATGTGGGAGGACAACATTCGAGAATGGACTGGTTTGACACTGAGCGAAACAATCAGGGTTGCTGAGGACAGGGAAAGATGGAGTACGCTGGTTAAACGATCATCTGTGGTGCCCCTACGACCTCCGAGTTATGGGGAAGGAAAGGATGTTGTTTATAAATGTGATTGTGAAATTCTGGGTCGCTTCCCCTGGGGAATGCGTAATCGCAGCCTGTGGCGCTCCCAAACCCAACCTAGCTAATATTAGTTGTGTGTTTTTTTTAAAATTATTTTGCTGGGGGAGCAAACCGGAGTACCAGGAAAAAGCCCCGAGACGTTGCCCGAGTCGAAAGTACATAATATTCGGAGAAACATAACGCCCAGATGCTGGATCGATCCCACACCTGTCAGGCACCATTGGTTTCTGTCCTGTGGACAGGGCAAGTTAGTCCCGCCTTAGCCCACTTGTTTGCTTGTTTATTTATTTAATGACTGCAGTATAGTTAGCAAGATGCGACTTTTGATTTTTATTAATTTGGACTTTCACTGTTTTGTTTGTATGATAATGTTATTTTTACCTCGCAATAACCTATGTAGGCCTGCCTACACCGCAATGTAATTTATCTAGTGAGATGATAAAACTATCGCGCCCGTACTGGTATTAAATCCCACAAGTTTTTGCTGGTAGGCCTATGTCCGGGCCGTCGTCTTCGTAATGTTTATGCCTTGTTTTATCTTTGACTGAGTAATCGCTAAACGCAGTTTATTTGATAGTCCGGACCTGGATCACTAAGCCTTTGTTATGCAGCTGTGGAAAATTGATTTGTAGAAAGTTGTCCGTGCAGCTTTATATGAGCATCTTGTAACTGGGCCATTGGACTTTAAGCTGTCACACAGCTCCCTGCAGAGCTCAGATACATCAATAGCCATTAGCCTATTAACATTCAGTCATAAGCATATTGTATGTCCTATGCATAGCCCGAAGGTGACTAAAGAAGTAAAGTCGTTGTATTAATACATTGCCCTGTGGGTTCGGGCACTGAATAGAATAGACCCAACGTTTCCGGCCTGTCGTAAGAGGCGACTAATAGGGGTGATGTTAGCATGGCATCACTGGGCGAAAGTCTTCTACAAAGAAATCACCGGCCAGGGCGGAGGATCCTCACGTTACTACAGTTTCAACGACCACATGCTCGGGGTAAAGGAGAGTCACACTGTATTCGAGAATTTCGGCTGTGTCCAACAACCTGGAGAGGATTGGACCTGCCAGGTCTTTCTTGCCTAAGACACAACGTATGATGAAAAAACCCACTCATTCCATACCGGATTTGGTCACCAGATCGCTTACATCATGGTCAAGACACGCTTCAGATCAAGCATCAACATTGGCAGGACACGCACTTTTCCAGGAGCAGACATCGGAAGTGACCACGATCTCGTGATGATGTCCTTCCGGCTCCACTTGAAGAGAATAAACACAGCAAAGTGCACTAGGCTGAAGTTCGACCTGGACAAATTGCAAGACCCGAAGGTGGAGAAAATATTTCAAGCCACAATTGGAGGGAAATTTGCACCACTGCTCAGTTTGGGAGCGAATGAAGTAGATGTCAACACCATGACCACCGCCTCCCATGTCATCTCCATCTTTCTATACACTTGCGAAACATGGACCCTTACAGCAGATCTACAACGAAGAATACAAAGCGTGGAGATGAGATGCTACAGAAGACTTCTGGGCATTTCGTATACTCGGCACATCACCAATGACGAAGTCCGATAGACCATCACACAAGCCATTGGACCACATGATGACATGCTCACAGTGATGAAGAACCGGAAACTCCGATGGTATCGCCACATCACCAGTGCATCAGACCTTGCAAAGACTCTCCTGCAAGGCACGGTTCAAGGAGACCGAAAAAGAGGTGGGAGGACAACATTCGAGAATGGACTGGCTTGACACTGAGCGAAGCCATGGGGGTTGCTGAGAACAGAAAAAGATGGGAGTACGCTGGTTAAACGATCATCTGTGGTGCCCCAACGGCCTTCGAGTTACGGGATAGGAGATAATAGGCATCCAGTACCATTATTGAAGGGAAGGAGGAATCCGGGGTACACGGAGAAAACCATCGGAGACCTAAATAGTCTCGTAAGTCACATATGTTCACCCCTTTGCGGGAATCGAACCCGCAACCTTCGGTATAGGAAACCGACGACTAACCCTCTGCGCCACGAGGCCACCCGCTAGTAGGTATGTGACAATCGCGAAGCACTTCCTGGAGTATATGACACAAGCAAGGTCGGCCTACCATTATCGCTAATTGATACCTGCGGAAGGCCAACGCTATGCACAGAAGTAAGCAGTGTCTCTTTCGGAAAGGTAGCAGGTAAGCCTAATGCTGGAACTCTCTTTCCTTCGTTATTCTTTAAACTTTAACATCCGCACACATATACGTGATGTTTGAAGGCATAATACTAGTAATACTGACACTAACTCAAAAGGCCGTGGATAATATAAAGTATTTGGTAATAGTGTACGACGTGTAAATAAGTCAAGCGTGAAAGGAGAACAACTAGTGTTTACATGTCAGCCGATAGAGTGCAACCTTTAAGGTTTAGGACAGAACAACTGTAGTGTAAAGATGAAGATTTTCTGCAGCAGCACATCAGCATTCAAAAACCGTAACTTTCAGAGTGCCGCTCTCTTACTAGTGTGTACTACGGTTTTCAGTGGCGGCATCTGTCACAGCTGAGTTGAAGGTGGTGGTCATGGTGTTGACATCTACTTCACCAGCCCCCAAAATGAGCAATGGTACAAATTTCCCTCCAATTGTGGCCTGAAATAGTTCAGCTGTGACAGATGCCGCCACTGAGATCCTTGGCAAGCACCGACCAAAGAAGAAGCCGTGGATCACACCTGAACTTTTGGATCTGTGTGATAAACGAAGAGAGATGAAAAAGAAAAAGAACACTTCACAGGGAGCTGATGTCTACCGAAAAATCAACAATGACATCCGAAAAGGCATGCGCACAGCAAAGGAGAACTGGATAGAAGATCAATGCCAGGAAATAGAGAACAGTCTGAACAAGAACAACAGCAAGAAGGCCTACCAGACAGTGAAGCGGCTGACAAGTGTCAAACAGCCCAAAGTCTCCACGATCCGAAGCAAGTCTGGCATATGCCTTACAGAAGAACAAGAAGTCTTGGACAGATGGACAGAGTACTGCTCTGACCTTTACAACCATACACCAAATGGAGACCCATCAGTTCTAGCATGTCCCGAGAACAGAGAAGAAGAAGAAATCCTCCCAATTCTCCGGGAAGAAGTTGAGGCAGCAGTGCAAGCGCTAAAGAAAGGGAAGTCAGCGGGAGTGGACAACATACCCGCGGAACTGCTACAAGCAGGAGGAGAAGCGATGATTGATGCCCTCACCATTATCTGTAACAAGATCTGGCAGAGTGGGGAATGGCCTATACCATGGACCCAGTCGCTTGTCATCACTCTTCCCAAAAAAGGTAAACTTCAGGAGTGTGAAAATTACCGGACCATCAGCCTCATCAGCCATCCCAGCAAGGTCCTCCTCAAAATAATACTCAACAGGTTGAAACCCCAAGCTGAACAGATCATAGCTGAAGAACAAGCAGGATTCAGGGCAGGGCGAAGTACCACTGAGCAGATTTTCAACCTCAGAATAATCTGTGAGAAATACCTACAGCACCAACAACATCTATATCATGTGTTCATAGACTTCAAGAAGGCGTTTGACCGAGTCTGGAATGCAGCTCTATGGGCAACAATGAAAGTGTACAACATCAGCCCTAAAATTATTGAAGTCATCAAAAGCCTGTATGACAAGGCTACCAGTGCAGTCCTCCACAACAGCGCCATCGGGAACTGGTTCAGAACAACAATCGGTGTGCGTCAAGGATGCCTACTCTCTCCAACACTCTTCAATATCTTCCTAGAGCGCATCATGTCAGATGCTCTTGCAGACCATGAAGGCACAGTCAGCATAGGGGGTAGAGCAATCTCCAATCTTCGTTTTGCAGATGACATTGATGGATTGGCTGGAGAGGAACAAGAACTTGAACAGCTGGTACAGAGGCTTGACACCACCTCCAGAGCCTATGGAATGGAAATAAGTGCAGAGAAGACCAAAATGATGACCAACAACACCAATGGCATCAATACGGACATCAAAGTCCATAGCCAATCCCTCAACACAGTGCATAGCTTCAAATATTTAGGAGCCATTGTATCAGACAATGGGTCCCGACAGGAAGTCCTCTCCAGGATCGCACAAACAACTGCTGCCCTGACAAGGTTGAAGCCCATTTGGAAAGACAGGACCATCAGTCTACATTCCAAAGTAAGACTGCTGCGCTCCCTTGTCATCTCTATCTTCCTATATGCTTGCGAAGCATGGACCCTCACAGCAGATCTCCAACGAAGAATACAAAGCATGGAGATGAGGTGCTACAGAAGACTTCTGGGCATTTCCTATACCCAACACATCACCAACGACGAAGTCCGACAGACCATCACACAAGCCATTGGACAACACGATGACCTGCTAACAGTGGTGAAGAAACGGAAACTCCGATGGTATGGCCACGTCACCAGATCATCAGGCCTTGCAAAGACTATTCTGCAAGGCACAGTGCAAGGAGGTAGAAGAAGAAGGAGACCGAAAAAGAGGTGGGAGGACAACATTCGAGAATGGACTGGTTTGTCACTGAGCGAAGCCATCAGGGCTGTTGAGCCAGGACAGAGAAAGATGGAGTATGCTGGTTAAACGATCATCTGTGGTGCCCCTACGACCTTCGGGTTACGGGACAGGATAGGATAGGATAGGACTACGGTTTTGACAATATGTAAGTCTCGTATTTGTTAGCCATCCTGACTAGACAGTATACTAAATAAGAACGGTAATTGAAACCTATTGCTCAATAGCTCTTTGTTCGTAATGAATACATTTGTATGTTTTTATGTAGCATTACCATTATGGATGCGGAAGCAAGCTGTGTTGAATATTTGTAAACTACCGCATCAGAAGGAAATCCTGTTATAACAATTGGAAATAAAGTTTATTGTTATTACCAATGTTAAAACCGCTCAAACCGTAAGTAGATCTATATAAGTGTATGCACAATGCATCTGCTTGAATGCAGATGAGAAAGCCTATGTATGCACGCAAGCATTTCTTGGACAATGCACGCTGGTCTCGGCAGCATCAGTCTCTCTGGATGTCTTTCATCCCTATCATTCGCAAACTCACATAGTTTCTAATATTCGGCAACGAATCGGTTGACCAGAGCTAGAGCTTTTCATAGCGATCGATCTTGTTGTTTACTGTGAAGCAGTAAAGTCAGCCACTCACGACGTTTGATCCACCGACAAGACTGAATACAACGGTGACTCCTACTATAATCGAATGGAAATTGACAATTCGATGGAGGATTGTAATCTGCTGTTTCAAATGTCATCTTAGGTGAGAAAGATTTCTGTAAAACCCATGGTAGGCCTATATCGGTTTGTAATATATATATCTTCACCTCTCTATCTCGTTGGTCGGACAGTGGATAAAGTGCTTAATTGTTATTTTATGGTATCCCCAGAAAATGACCCATTTTTGTTCCTTATACAACCAAAATATTCTTGAGCGCAAACGATTCTACGGTAACAAGATGGAAATAAGTTTCTTCCTTAAGGGCAAAGTGGTCTGCCCCTACAGTAACACTTACTGTAACCCTTCACTTTGAACCAAAAGCTCTGTTGATGACGTGTTTTATCGACTATTTTTGTGGGTATCTGGAGGGGGTGTCGGATAGCGCAGTGGTTGGAGCACTCGCTACTGTGTCGCAAGTTAAGAACCGTCCATTGCGGTTAGCACTTGGATGGGTGACCGCAAACGTGAAGCGACAAATAACAACGCCCCCAGTTGACTCAACTGTGACTGAGTACCTACTCTATTAAGGGTGGGGAAGGTAAAGCAGCGAGGGAGAGAGATGGACATCACCCTCATTACGCTGGCCCAAGATAAGTGTGATCTCCACCATCACGCTCCCCTACGGCCACAAGGCTATGGGACTACCTTTACCTTTTACCTTTACCTATCTGGACCGATATCGTGCCGTGTGTCGTTGCTTGCTCACTGTGACAAAACACCTACATTACATTACATTACATTACATTACATTACATTACATGATTATTGCTTTAGATCCAGCGGACTCTTTCGAGCCAAATCAGGACCAGTATAGCCGAATTGATTGATTGGTTGATTATTGCTTTAGGTCCAGCGGACTCTTCCGAGCCAAATCAGGACCGGACAACCCCCGATCCGCATAAAAAATCTGCTGAAACAACCCTAGTGGGAAAATTGAATGCCCTCCACCGGCCAGTCACTTTACAATAAAGACATCCCACGCAGGGGACGGCTGAGGCTTTACCCCAACTACTCGAACCCCCGGTTACAATAACAAAATAGAATACAAACATCATTATAAATTATCAACAAAACATATACATATAAAATGCCTATATTGCTAAATAATAACATCATAGGAAGCCCTAGTGACCACCCGGCAGAAAGCGTCCAACACTCCCAAGCTGATCCAACAGACCTCATACACAAACAAGGAGTCTTGTCCAGGAAGAGTTTTCAAGAAAAAAGGTAGGTCATTGATCTAGCGAAGAAGAAGATAGTATAGCAGAGTGATAAGACAGAGCAGGAATGGGAAAGAGTAAATGAGGAAGACAGCAACAGTGGGAATTTAAAGCACTAAATTTCCAGAAAGTGGGGATACTATTTATACTGAAACCCCCGGCACCCCAACGGGGGTACTGTTGCCGCAGTGAATTAGTCATGCCTACAAAGTCAAGACAGGTTTTCAACTGGGGCTTTCACTTTTCCCTTTATAGGTTAGAACAATCTACAGTGGCAAGATTGCTCATGACCCCAAGGGGTGTATAGCCGAATCAGGACCACAAATTCAAGACCACAACTTCGCTAAAAGAGGACTCATCTCTGATCCGCATAAAAGATCTGCTGAAACAACCCTAGTTGCAACACTGAAGGCACTCCACCGGCCGGTCACTTTACAATAAAGACATCCCACGCAGGGGGGCGCTGAGGCTATACTCTAATTTATCGAACACCCGTTTACAAAAACAAAGTAGAATATAAACATAATTAAAAAATATTAACAAAACTCATATATATATAAAATACATTGCCAAATAATAACATCATAGGAAGCCCCAGTGACCACCTGGCAGAAAGCGTCCAATATTTCCAAGCTGATCCAACAGACCTCACACACAAATTAGGAGTTTTATTCCGGAAGAGTTTTCAAGAAAAAAGGTAGGTGAGTGGTATGGCGAAGAAGAAGATAGTATAGAACAGAGTAGGAATGAGAAAGAACAAATGAGAAAGACAGCGACAGTGGGAATTTAAAGCACTAAATTTCCAGAAAGTGGGGATACTATTTATACTGAAACCCCCGGCTCCCCCACGGGGGTGACAAAACGCCTGATAAGGTGATAATTGCAACAGCAGAATTACAGACCTTATTAATATTATTGCTTCTCAGTGATTTGTGACTTAGCGCCAATATACATGTACTACTACTTACGGCCTAACTGTGCCATTTGCCTCTTAAAGGATACCGTCGTGTGTTGCAGATTTGTTTGAAGATCTTATGCACTTCTCTATTGTTGACGACGACGACGACGGTGATGACGACGACAACGATGATGATAATGGGCGTATATAGTCTATGCGTTTGATTGTGCGAATGATCTGTGTGCGTGTCCGTATGCGTATGCAGTCTGAACGCTGTGTATGTGTACTAGTTTGTGTGAGCATGGTGTGTATGTGTAGCATGGCAAATCTGCATAAAACAGGAAACTTATAAACAATCCCAAACTGCAAAACAGGCCTACTTACGTTTGTCTGTAGATCTATATGTAGGCCTACCTTCAATAGTTAGGTAGCAGGCTGATGCCGCTATAATAAAAACAAACAGCTGCCAAAACTGTCATTGACGTGACACTTTAGAGCCGATCGAGCAGCCTACACATCTATGTCCATACCAAAACAAAATCGAAAATATTAACATTACCTACATTATTATTATTAATGAATGGGCGGATCTAACGAAATAATAAACACCATTACAATTGCCACTACAGAAGTATCAAAGAAATGTAACACACGCTGCAAACGAGCAAACAAAACATTTCTTTGTTTATTATTTTATTTGAAAAGCTCTTCTAAATATTGCACACGTCATGTTTTTTTATATCAATACTTTTCATCATCATCCTCTTCATCATCAATACAAATATAACGCGCGCGCGCGAACTCACACACACACACCCACACACACACACACACACACACATTTTTGTAAAAACGACATTCTGATGACTGTTGTGAAAAAAACAGGGATTATTTTGACACACTTTTCATTTTCGTGACATTATTTTGACATTTTCAAATTTTTGAACCTATCCCTAACCCTAACCCTAACCCCTAACCCAAACCCTAACCCTAACCCTAACCCTTAACCTAACCCTAGGCCTAAAACAGCTCTAACTCAGCAGGGAACTATTTTGACGTCAAAATAGGGCGCCCTTCCAAAAAAGTCAAAAGAAACCATGTGGAGTTCCATGAGTGTGTCACTGTAACGTCGTTTCTACATGCCCACAAAGGCGCGCGCGATAGCACACACACACACAAACTGATTAAACCGCAAGTCTCGGTCTCAAATTGAAAGATCCTGGAAAGTTAATACGAGGACCTTTCCACGCCCACCTACACTAACATCCCACAACATGCTCACACACACACCTACTTTCTAGACTGCGTTTTTATGACTTTCATGAAACGCCACATTCGTTGTGTTGACAATGGGTCATAGTTCGTCCCCTCAGTTTTTTATAAGTACTTTTAAGTGTTCTAACGCTAACCCTAACCCTTACTCTAACGGAACACTCTTTTGACGTCAGCATAACGAGGTCCCTATAAAAAAAACAACAACCAACGATCGTAGATTCTCAAATGTTTGTCACAAGAACACCGGCTAATCCCACGCATGCACGCACGCACGCACACACACACACACACACACACACACACACACACATACAAAGTCCATATTCATGGCAAATTGGTGTTTTGGACGAAATTTTGTCATCAGAAAGCGTTTTTTTTTTTTTTTAAGGAAAGAGCGCAAAAATCAACTAAAAACGAAGAATTAGATTTAAAAATGGCTCTTTTTGTCAAAACCGGATAGAGCACATCCATGTACTTAAAACACTCCTATGTATTATAAGAGCACTCTTATGTACTAAAAAAAAAGCACTCTCATGAATATAGACAAAAGTGGGGCACTCCAAAAAATTGGGACGCTAGCTAAATGCCCCATTTTGTGCATAAAAAGGCACGTTTAGCCCCCCATACCTTAATAAATACACGCCCACACACACACACACACACAAACACGCCACACACGAGCATTCACGCATGCACGCGCACACAGTTTCTCATGTAATGTGCGTAATGTGTTTGAACACAACATAAAAAACATCAAGAACTGAGGACCAAGCTATTACCATTACAATTTGAAAGTACTTACCGCCAATGACACTTTAATGTAACCTAATCAGGCTACGTGCAGAAATGAGAACACTAAATCCTTTAATGCAAAGATTTGTTTTAAGACTGTATTTGTTTGGCCTAAATACGCCAAAATACACACATCTTTCCACAAATTATAGATGCTAATCAACCAAAATGTTCATACATGCGAAACAAAACAAAAATCATTAACCACAAATAATCACAAAGTTGTATCGTTAAAGACGAAATGCACACTTGATCGATGATATTAAATTAAAATAATATTTCGTTGGATCGGGTTCTCTAAAATGCAAAGTCGGTACACCAAAAACAATTAAAACTAAATGCTATTTACTTTTTTTTTTAAAAACATGTTCTATTTAGTAGAATTCAATTCAAATCAAGTCGTCAGCAATTCTGTATTTGAAAAAAAAAAAAGAATTAAAATCTGCTGTTATCATTTATCACACAATGGCAAACGCAGGTCTACTGATGTCTAAGTCGTGTTATTGAATTATGATGTCCCAGTATGCTTATACAACTGTTGGATAAATAATACTGCATAACCAGAAACTGTAAATAATGTTACATGTTCTGAAAGCTTAAGGAAAACTGTCTGTAGTAATTTCAACACCCTTTGGCGGTTTCCTAGTATCAGGCAGTTGAAATATTTCTCAAAGTAAGTAGGACTACTATTACTAATACTTTATTTTATTCAGCGCGAAATCAGCCCAAATAAGACTGTGCTTGTTCTCAAGCATTCACTTGCATAAACAGTAAAATCAGGGGCAAATATTATTTTGAATATATTTATATTTAAATATAATTTGCCCTTGCTCACATAAACATAGGCATACTAGACAAGTATGATTTTGAATAAATGTATATTTAAATATTATAATTTGGCTTTGCTCACATAATCATAGGCATTCAGTAACTAGGTTGACTTTCGATGGCAGTTTGCTCATATTATTTATCACCTTTGACCAGTTAATTTTATTTAATGCCGAACATTTCTCGTTGTTCAAAGTGTAACACGACAACGGTTTCCATTGATGTTAAGCAGATTTACATAGGCCTGGCCTTGTCAGGTGTTTTGGCCACTAGAACTGACCACATGGCTTCCATCAGCCCAGGCACCGACCCGATCCCTTGCAGCAGTTCTAAGGCTCCATCTCTGAAACAGAACATCCATGATGATTGAATGACAATAATGTTACTTTTATGTAAAATGTATTACATTAATCGGAGATCACTGGCAAGGTTAATTTAGTTAAAACCAGTGTACTAAAACAAATTAAAAAACAAACGAACGAACAACAAACGAAAAATACAACACATACACACACACGCACACACACCCACCCACACACATACACGCACACACACACACATGCCCACACACACACACACACCCACACACACAGAGAAGTTCGTGATACAAAAGAACGCCCAGCAGTCATATCCACTATCTAAATTAAATTACACAAACACACTGAAATGAGTGATCTCGCGCCCCTTTAAATGCAGTAAGTCTGAAATCGCAAGTCTTATGTCATACCTCTTAGGCCTCAAGTTTTTCTTTGTGTATATAGAAATAAAACCACATTATCTCATGATAATACCTTGTACTGCTGTAACAACCTTTTCTTATAGATAACACACCACCAGCTAACGTAATTACCGTTTGATAATCGCAGCATGTAGGTGATAATGGCTTTTATCAATACGGCCTATTCCTCGGAGAAGAAGTTGTCTGATGCCGTATCGGATGTAAATCTTAAAGCTGTGATATGCTTCCCTTTCACCATAGACGGTAGTCCCACTGTTGGTTTTATTTGCTGGTTTGGAGGGCTGAGTGTAAAGAACAAGAGGGTGCTTGACAGATTGGTGAGAGTGTGTGCGAGAGTGACGGGTGAAAGACAAAACAGTTTGAGAGAACTGCATGAATACCGTGTGGTGAGGAAGGCGGGAGTGGTTATGAAAGACACTTCACATGTTTTAGCAAAGCATTATGAAATGTTGCCCTCTGGTCGCAGACTGCGTGTGCCTAAATGTTCTCTTGTAAGAACAAAAAACAGTTTTATTCCAAAATCTATTGAGTTTTTAAATAAGCGCTAAGTAATATTTTTGTATAAGATTTTAATGTTTGTGATGATGTTTGAGATGTCATTTCATATTGGAAATTTATTATAGATGTAGTCTACTGTGTACTTGTTTTATCTATGTATGTATTGTTTTATTGTTTCATACCGATCAGCAATTGTATGTCATAATTTCTCTGTTGAGATAATGAAGTATTCTTGAACTTGAACTTGAACTTGAACTTGAACTGTCCGCAAATAGCCATGGGCTCTAATGTAACGCAACCCGTGTCACCAACGCTGAAAATGCCGATCATCGTTCATCACCCAATTTCATTCCAGTGAATACCCTTTCCAGCCAACACCCAATTTCCTTCCAGTGAGTAGGCTACCTTCAAAGCGCTATAGTTGATAGGTGTAGCCTGTCCTTAAACCGTGTAGCAGCTTACCTCATAATGATTTGCGAGGACTGTTCAGGAGAGTGGCTCAACATGCACAGCAAGAAGCGTAAGCCGTGGGTTCGAACCGGGGCCACCCCAGACCTCAAGCATGACGTAACCACTGATGGCACGAAGCGCAACTGTCACAGAGAACCGTTGATTTTGATGGTGGTAGTTGATAGTGCCCGTGGTTGTTGTTGTGATGATCATGATGGTGATGATGATGATGATGATGATGATGATGATGATGATGATGATGATGATGATGATGATGATGATGATGATGATGACGACGACGACGACGACGATGAACAAAATCGACTTTATACGTAACCCAAGATGTCCATTTGGCATGGTGACATTATCATTCGGTCTAAAGTTAACCATCTTAAAATAACTGTTTCTAATCATAATACAAAAATGCAACGCTTTTATCTGGTGAACCCCTAAGCAGTGTAACAAAAGGCTGGAGATAGAGACATCAAAACAATAGCCTTACCGATCTCATAGTACGGTATGCCATGTAGTGAAAACTTCTTCCCTAGGGGAATCGTTTCAGTTCATTCATTAAGGAAGTATAGTATTAAACAATTTTTGGGTTAACTCTTTCTTTTCGTTGCCCTATAGTGACATCAAGTTTGATATAGACATTGAAGCCACACTCTTACCAATCTTTCCGCATTTTGCTTGAAGGCAGCGAAGTTAGCGAGGGCTCTGGTCAGATGACACAGTAACTCTGCGTTGCTAGGTCCAGACTGTAACAGGCTCCCAGACAGTTCCATCAGCTCTTGTAGGCCTCCCTGAAACACAATTCTTACATTTTTCTAAAACTACTTAAAAGGTGCAAGTTTTAATTTCTCATACAAAGTCTTAAAAATACAATTTCTTGGCTTACCTGAGCAGATTTTCAACCTCAAAATAATCTGCGAGAAATACATACAGCACCAACAACATCTTATCATGTGATCGTAGACTTCAAGAAAGCGTTTGATCGAGTCTGGCATGCAGCTCTGTGGGCAACCAGGAGAGTGTATACATCAGCTCCCTAAAATTATTGAAGTCATCAAAAGCCTGTATGACAAGGCTACCAGTGCAGTCCTCCATAAAAGCGCCACCGGAATCTGGTTCAGAACAACAATTGGGGTGCGTCAAGGATGCCTACTCTCTCCAACACTCTTCAAGATCTTTCTAGAGCGCATCATCAATCCCTTGCAGATCACGAAGGCACAGTCAGCATAGGGGGTAGAGCAATCTCCAACCTTCGTTTTGCGGATGACATTGATGGACTGGCTGGAGAGGAACCAGAACTTGAACAGCTGGTGCAGAGACTTGACACCACCTCCAGAGCCTATGGAATGGACATACGTGCATAGAAAACCTCAAAGTCCAAGGCCAATCCCTCAAAACAATGGATAGCTTCAAATATTTAAGAGCCATTTGTATCATACAATGGGTCCCGACAGAAAGTCCTCTCCAGGATCGCACAAACAACTGCGGCCCTGGCAAGGTTGAAGCCAATTTGGAAAGACAAGACCACCAGTCTACATTTCAAGGTAAGGCTGCTGCGCTCCCTTATCATCTCCATCTTCCTATACGCTTGAGAAACATGGACCCCCACAGCAGATCTACAATAAAGAATACAAAGCATGGTGATGAGGTGCTACAGAAGACTTCTGGGCATTTCCTATACCCAGCACATCACCGACAACGAAGTCCGACAGACCATCACGCAAGCCACTGGACAACACGATGACATGCTCAAAGTGGTGAAGAAACGGAAACTCCCATGGTATGGTCACATCAACAGATCATTAGGCCTGGCAAAGACCATCCTGCAAAACACAGTGCAAGAAGGTAGAAGAAGAGATAGACAGAAAAAGAGGTGGGAGGACAACATTCGAAAATGGACTGGCTTGACAATAAGCGAAGCCATGAGGGTTGCTGAGGACAGAGAAAGATGGAGTACGCTGGTTAAATCTGTGGTGCCCCAACGACTTCCGAGTTACGGGATGGGATAAGATAGGATAGGATAGGGCTTACCTATCCGTATGAATTTAAACACTCGTTGTATAATGGATTCTATACCTAAAGAATTATGCAAGTATTCATAACCGCGTAGGTTAAAAACTAAATCCACCTTCTTTTAAGACTTTTAAAACGAAATCTTAGACACATGGCTTAAAGCGCATTGCGCAAGATCAAAAAAAAAAAACTGCTTGACTGACCAATCCACCACAAAATCGTTAATAAAGTGAACTTGGCTTTCCGCACCAAACATGGGAATCAGGCAATCTCACGGATCGATAAACCAAATGACTGATTAGGCTAGAGAAAGGCAGCAAGTCAGATAGGGTAGGACAACAATCATGCATGAGGCCCTAAAAAAACATTATACAGACACACTGACAGCTGCCATAGACACAAATTCCCAGGACGGCGCCGTCGACGGACTGCTATTGAGGCAGACTTTCAAGCACAAATGACAAAGTGCTGGATAGGTAGGAACTTGAACATTAGGCTGGATGGTAAACAAACAAGCATGAAGACTCAATTTGTCTGTGCTACACACACAGGCGCATTGCCAGACAGATACAATAAGACAGAAAAACATCAGGCCTACCTGATCATTGGGATTGGTAGCAAGGTTGGCCACAAGACATGCAGCGTTACACAGGACCTGCTCACTCTTTGGGCTGCTTCCCAGAGCTTTCTTCAGGCTACGACCACTGCTGAAATCGTCCTGTGGTCAATGAACATATACTTCTATTAGCGTATGGAAAACTTGAAAATGTTGGAAAATCTGATGGATAGATGGATTGTCATTTGGATGAATGAATGAATGAGTTAATGAATGAATGCAAGGATGGATGGGTGTAAGCAAGAATTACTGAATAAATGGATGAATGAGTGAATCAATCAACTCTCTGACCTGCACAATGCGATGTCTGTTTCTGTCGTTACTGTTGGAAAGATGCGCCAAAATTTTCAACGACACTTCCTGCATCTGTGTCAGGATAAGGCATTACACAACAGGTTCATTTTTACATTATTAACTCATAATTCAACTTTTCTTCTGGGAACAGTCATAAAAACACATTTTCATCAAGTAAACTAAAGACATTCAAAACATGAAACTTTGTCGAAACTAGGGATAATAAATTAGGGCGTTTCAGAAATATTATTTGTAAGTGTCATCAAAACGATTTCTATAATTCTGAAGAGGCTTGGGTGAATTTACACAATTTTTTTTGTCGGTCAGCAATAAACACTAACAAAATAATAACCGTCCCGACCAGCATACACAAATATAACTTTTCATAATCCATAATTTGATCTTAATTTTGCTATGAAAATCACTTAAAAAACCTTCGTCTACTGTTTGGACCTAGACCACATTATTACTATTAAGTACAAAGAAATATATTACAGACCTGTTCATCTTCAGACGCAGTTAGAGACAGAATGCGGGGCAGGGCTTGTTTGGGACTGTCCACTATGGGATCGTGGGTGGCCGGACTCTCAGCAATGTGGGACAGCGTCATCAGGGCCAGCAGAGCAGGTGCTGGACTATGGTGGGTGCACAGCGCCAGCACAGGGCCTAAGGCACCGTCCTCCAAAGCTGTGTAATATACAGTCATCATCATCATCATCATCATCATCATCATCATCATCATCATCATCATCATCATCATCATCATCATCATCATCATTGTCACGCGCCGGCTACCATACATTTTTTTTAACTGTACATAAACTCGTGCTTTTCGTAAGTTAGTTGCTACTGTTCGTTTAGCTGTCAATTCCGAGCAAGAGTGTACGCATAAATGATATAGAGAGAGGAAACCAGCTTAGGCCTGGTCGACCGTTTGCTGAGCTTGTTCACTATTCTAGAAAGTTACAAAGGGTATTGTACTGAAGTGATAGAGGTCAGTCAGTCAGAAAGAGTCAGAGAGAACAGACTTCCGCACTGGGGGTAGGACTAGGCGTATATCTGTGTTTGATATCCTTAGTAAGCAGTAGTGGAAACTCTATTGGTTCCCCTGCAAAGCCATTTTCAGTAGCCCTGACTTGGAAGCCCTGTGACCCGGAGGAGTGCGGCGGAGACTGAAGGACGCCTCAACTTGTGTTGTCATGTGTTGTGTTGTCTGCGTTGCCAGTTGAGGTCTTATCACCAGTGGAGGTAAATACCCATGCTTTTCTTTAGTGGCGTGCTGCATTCTCTGGTGTATGAGTGTGTAAATAGGTAAGCGTGTAGAATGTAATATTTTTCACCATTATGTTAGGTCAGCGTTTTGGGGTAAATACGTTCATAGGGGGAATTTTATTCTGTTATTTTATGACGGATTTTTCTTCTTATTATCATTTATTTAATAGTAAATAAATCATTGAATACAGTATAATCGTTTTGTTAAACGAAGGGAGATAATTATTCTGTACATATACGTTGCTTTCATTATTTTCGCAAGGGAGATAATTTGTCAGTATATTATCAGTATTTTTAAAAGGAAATTTAATAAGTATTTTAGTAGAGGAATGACTGCATTTAAAATGAAATATAAATTGAATGGAAGTATTTTTCATTGCTACATCATTAAAGGTTTGATTGTGGTTAGTATCTAAACAATTGTTGAATTTCATCTTTTATGTATTTTCATAAGGCATGATGTGAATAGTAAAGATTTGTGCTGGAGTATCAGAGTTGAAGGCAAAAGTAAACAATTTGGAGAAAGTGTAGTCAAGATTGTGTACGCTGAAAGACATTTAATAATCATGAATCGGAACACGTATGAACAATGAAAACATAGACATTGAGACAGTTTTAGTGTTACGATTTTATTCATGATGACGTTTGTGCGCGGAAAACGGTGAAGACAACACGATGGTGACAGTTTTGGCAAATATAGTCGTGTTGGCAAATGTTAGGATATCTGACTGTATTTTCAGTGCACTGATGCTGATGTTGATGCTGACGTTGATGTTGATGCTGATGCTGATGATGATGACGATTGTTTTGAACATCTGCCGAGACAATCTGAGCGGCTGAGGTTGAACTGATTCTGGTTCCGGTCCGACTTGGGTTGGACGCTGAGAGGTCTGGTCAGCTACGCAGGAGCCACCCAGCCGAGTTACCTTCCCCCTGTACTGAGGACCGTGTACGGGCCGCCTATGCGTTGCTGTGTCTTCAGGGGTGGTAATTCTGTATCTTCTACAGGAAGGTTTACGTCAAGGAGTGTTCCATTCTAGTTTGGAAAAGAGACCTGGAAAAAAGTGCTTAAACAACTTTGAGTAATAGCTTACGAAAGTATAAAAAGAAAGGCCTTAATATGCGCATATTTTTCTAGAGTTTTTGAACAGAGCGAATATAGAAACAAGTTTTCATAAATCAGTTTGTTTATTTTCAATTCATCATTGCATTTGTAAATATCATTTGTTTATTGTTAAATATGTTGTGTATGCTTGTGAGTATGAGTGAGGGAAGTGTGTGCTGTTAGAGGGACGGGTGGGTAGTTAGTACGTTTGGGGAATAAAAGAGTTGTTTCGTTAATTTACCACTGGTGTTTGTGTTCTTATTTAGTGTGTGGGTGGGGTGTGCTCGGGTTGTAAGAACTAACAATGTTCGCGGGATTCTGACTTACGTCAGCGTCACGTGACATTAATTGGTGGCAGCGGTGGGATTGAATAGGATTAGGGGGAGGTAACTGTTTAGGTAATTAGGTAGAGTAGTGGGATTTGTGTAGTTGTGTGTACCAGTGGTCGTGTGTGTACGTGTTTTGTGTACGAATGTGTTCTAGCGGGCGGTTGGCGGGAGTGGGAGTGTGTTGCACTGAGGGCCACGGCCAGAGAGTGCGGCACGCGTGAACGGAGGGGGGCGTGAGTGTTTGCCTCCTGCCATTTAGGTACCAGGTGGTAGGAACCCTCTGGCTCTTGTCGTTGTCTGTCTAGTTATCATTCGTTGTCTAGTCCTAATCGTTTTCTGTTTTTTGTTGGGCAGGTGTCCTGACGGGAACCGTCGTCACCGCCGGGTCGTCGGGCATTCGTGTCAGGGATGCCGCCAAAGAGGGAGGGACGACCAACTCGGACGGGGCGTGGCGCCACCGCGGGGCCCAGCGCTGAGTCCGCGGGAAGCGAACCGGGGGACGAGTCCCAAGGCGAGGAAGAAACCATTTTGGCTACCCCATCAGGGAAGAAAACCACAGTGAGTACGCTTACTCATACCCCTGGTGCGACAGGTCTGACTCTTGGTGATAACCCGGAAATTAAGGAGGGGTTAGGAACTAGGGTAAGCCCGCATGAGCACATCAAACAGTTAGGGGAGAGTTTAGGCCTCACGGGTGCGGCATTAGCGCAGTTTGTGATAGCCGAGGTCAGGCGTAAGGGAGAGCAGGAGGTTGCTGAGCGTCTCTTGGAACGTAGGTTAGCTGCAGAACGGGAAGCTCGTCGGGATGAATTAGCAGTGGCCGAACGTAGAATAGCTGCAGAGAGGGAAGCTGCAGAGCGTAAACTGGCCGCAGAACGAGAAGCTCGTCAGGAGGAGTTAGCAGCTGCAGATCGTAGGTTAGCCGCAGAGAGGGAAGCTCGTCAGGATGAATTAGCAGCCGCCGAGCGAAGGCTGAAGTTTCAGATAGCTGCGTCAGAGAAGAAATCCGAAGCGGATAGGAAAGCGTCAGAGGCGAGTAAGTCCTTTTCATTAAAGATGAAGCCGCTAGACGACAAAGAGGATGTCGAAGCGTACCTACAGATGTACGAAAGGGTAGCCGTGACGCAAGGTTGGCCGAAGGAGGTGTGGGGGGTACGTTTAGCTCCATTGTTACAGGGAGAGGCCCGTGACACCTATCTCAGGTTAACTGTTGAGCAGAGCAAGGATTTCGAGGTGGTAAGGGGGGCCTTGCTTAAGAGGTTTAGGCGTGACGCCGAGTACTACCGCCGTCAGTTTCGAGAGGCTAAGAAAGAACCTGCAGAAACTTTTCCTCAGCTGTATGTTAGGCTAAGGACCGCAGTAACGCGCTGGTTTGCTTTAGCTGACAAAAACATCGAAGACGTTGCAGTAGTGTTAGACATGTTTCTGGCCGAGCAACTGTATGGGGTCATGAACCCGGAATTGGAGATGACTGTTAGGGAAAAACGCCCGAAGAATGGGGAGGAAGCAGCAGAGCTGGCACAGCTCCATCTCGATGCTAAGAGGGCTGTTACACGTCCACCTATGGGAGGTCCTTTCAAGTCCAAAAGGGATAAACAACCCAACAGAGGTACGGGAACCAAGGTAGAAACCAGAGGGGAACAGTCTAGTTCGGGGAAGAAGCCGGAAGAACGGCTGTGTTTCAAGTGTCACAAACCAGGACATGTAGCCCGGAATTGTCAAAATAGAGTAGCCGTCAACCAGGTGACAATAGCTCCCGAAACGTCAACCACGATGACAGGGCCGGTAACTGTAGGGGTGAAAACCATAGTACCTTTTGACCCCTGGAGTAAGGGATTAGCCCAAGGGAGAGAAGTCCGCATTATGCGAGATACAGGTGCAGACATGGGCGCGATTGCAGCGAAGTGGGTGCAGCCAGAACAGTTATCAGGGAGGCATGTTGACGTCAATCCCGTAGACCACAGCAAATCGGCTAAGTATCCTACTGCTTGGGTTGAGTTAGATTCGCCGTTTGTAAGGGGGAAAATCGAACTCATAGTGGTTGAGTAAATGGGACCAGACGTTATACTTGGTAATTGGGTGACTTTCGCTGACGGACAACGTAGCCCAGTGACCGTAGACGCTAGTGAGTGCGCCATGGCCGCAGCTGTCCAGACTAGAGCGCAGGCAAAGAAAGAAAAGAAGGGGGAGGGTCCTTTGAAGTTGAGCAAGCAGGTCGAACTTGATGTGACACCTTCTCAATTGATAGAGTGGCAAACCCAAGACGAGACTTTTTCTCTACCGAATGTACGCAAAAGGTGGAAGTCAGATGTCACAGTTGGTAGTACCAAAGCAGCTGAGAGAGACGGTAGTCAGACTAGCGCATGATCCGCCGATGGGAGGACATTTGGGAGGGAAGAAGACCCGAGGAAGGATATGGGGGACCTTTTATTGGCCCGGTTTGTGCAGTCAAGTCAGACGGTACTGCGAGTCATGTGAGCAGTGTCAGAGGGTAGTGCCGAGGGGAAGGGTGCCCCGAGTTCCTATGCAGCACTTACCGTTGGTAGAAGAACCATTCCAAAGAGTAGCAGTAGATATAGTGGGCCCCATCACGCCAGCGTCCGACAGCGGAAACCGGTTCATTTTGGTGACAGTGGACTATGCTACTAGGTATCCCGATGCCGTTCCTTTGAAGAGGATAGATGCGGAAAGGGTGGCCGAAGCACTTTGGGAGATCTGGTCCAGAGTAGGTATCCCGAGGGAGGTACTCACAGACCAAGGGTCACAGTTCACTTCTCAGGTTATGAAGGAAGTCAACAGGCTACTCTGTATTCAGGGCCATTGTACAACACCATATCATCCGCAGTCGAATGGATTAGTAGAGAGATTCAATGGTACTTTGGTGGCCATGTTAAAGAAATTAGCGTCAAAAAAACCAAAGAGCTGGGATAGGTATATTCCCGCACTCCTGTTTGCATACAGGGAAGTACCCCAAGAATCAACAGGTTTCTCGCCGTTCGAATTGTTGTATGGGAAGACAGTCCGGGGACCGATGTCCGTGCTGCGAGATCTGTGGACTAAGGAGCAGATGGAAGAAAACATACGAGATGCTAGCCAGTATGTTGTAGATCTACGGAATCGCATCGAGGAAACGTGCAGGTTAGCCCGGGACAATCTAAAAGCAGCATCGAAGAAGCAGAAACAACATTTTGACAGAAAGGCTAAGCAGCGTTGTTTCATAGCAGGCGACAGGGTGTTGTTATTGCTACCCGTAAAGCACAACAAACTGGAGATGTCGTGGCAGGGACCATTTGAGGTGATAGAACGTGTGGGCCAGTGTGATTATCGTGTACGTGTGGGCAGCAAGACTAAGCTCTATCATGCCAACCTGCTTAAGAAATTCCAGGAACGAGTTGCGTTGTCCACAGTGGTAGTGGAGGAAAGGGATGAGGATGAAGAGGAAGAGGTTCAGTTGGCAGCCAGACCTACGAAGTGTTACCTAGGTTTCAAACAGCTAGAGTATCTTGGACACACTGTAGGGAACGGTCAGATCAGTCCTGAGGAAGACAAGATGCAACGCATCAAGGATGCGCCGAGACCGCAGACAAAAAGGCAGGTTAGGTCATTTTTGGGGTTGGTGGGCTATTATAGGAAGTTTGTCCCAAACTTTGCAGCCATAGCCTCTCCCTTGACAGACTTGACAAAAGGGGGTAAAGCAGGGTCAGTGACGTGGTCCGATGCGTGTGAGACAGCTTTCGAAACGCTGAAAGCCAGGTTGTGTTCGGGTCCTGTGTGCTCGCTGCCTGACTTTGATCGTCCGTTCGTCCTGCAGACAGATGCGTCAGAGGGAGGAGTAGGGGCGATGTTATGTCAAGACAAGGGTAGTGGGTTGCAACCGATCGCATGCGCCAGTAAGAAACTGTCAAAAGCGGAACGTAATTACTCTACCATAGAAAAGGAATGCCTAGCCATAGTTTGGGGTGTTCAGAAGTTTAGACAGTATCTTTATGGCAGAACCTTTGTGGTACAAACCGATCACAGACCGCTGCAGTATTTACAGCAGGCGAAAACCACTAGCAGTAGGCTAATGAGATGGGCGCTACAGTTACAACCGTTCTCCATCCGAATAGAGAATATCCCAGGAAAGGAAAATGTACCAGCCGATTTTCTTAGCAGGAACATTTAGACAGAATGTACATCACTTGAAGGGAGTAAAAGAAAAATAGTCAGGTAGCCAGAAGATAATCAAACCCGGGTGTTTGATCTGGGGGGGAGGTGTGTCACGCGCCGGCTACCATACATTTTTTTTAACTGTACATAAACTCGTGCTTTTCGTAAGTTAGTTGCTACTGTTCGTTTAGCTGTCAATTCCGAGCAAGAGTGTACGCATAAATGATATAGAGAGAGGAAACCAGCTTAGGCCTGGTCGACCGTTTGCTGAGCTTGTTCACTATTCTAGAAAGTTACAAAGGGTATTGTACTGAAGTGATAGAGGTCAGTCAGTCAGAAAGAGTCAGAGAGAACAGACTTCCGCACTGGGGGTAGGACTAGGCGTATATCTGTGTTTGATATCCTTAGTAAGCAGTAGTGGAAACTCTATTGGTTCCCCTGCAAAGCCATTTTCAGTAGCCCTGACTTGGATGCCCTGTGACCCGGAGGAGTGCGGCGGAGACTGAAGGACGCCTCAACTTGTGTTGTCATGTGTTGTGTTGTCTGCGTTGCCAGTTGAGGTCTTATCACCAGTGGAGGTAAATACCCATGCTTTTCTTTAGTGGCGTGCTGCATTCTCTGGTGTATGAGTGTGTAAATAGGTAAGCGTGTAGAATGTAATATTTTTCACCATTATGTTAGGTCAGCGTTTTGGGGTAAATACGTTCATAGGGGGAATTTTATTCTGTTATTTTATGATGGATTTTTCTTCTTATTATCATTTATTTAATAGTAAATAAATCATTGAATACAGTATAATCGTTTTGTTAAACGAAGGGAGATAATTATTCTGTACATATACGTTGCTTTCATTATTTTCGCAAGGGAGATAATTTGTCAGTATATTATCAGTATTTTTAAAAGGAAATTTAATAAGTATTTTAGTAGAGGAATGACTGCATTTAAAATGAAATATAAATTGAATGGAAGTATTTTTCATTGCTACATCATTAAAGGTTTGATTGTGGTTAGTATCTAAACAATTGTTGAATTTCATCTTTTATGTATTTTCATAAGGCATGATGTGAATAGTAAAGATTTGTGCTGGAGTATCAGAGTTGAAGGCAAAAGTAAACAATTTGGAGAAAGTGTAGTCAAGATTGTGTACGCTGAAAGACATTTAATAATCATGAATCGGAACACGTATGAACAATGAAAACATAGACATTGAGACAGTTTTAGTGTTACGATTTTATTCATGATGACGTTTGTGCGCGGAAAACGGTGAAGACAACACGATGGTGACAGTTTTGGCAAATATAGTCGTGTTGGCAAATGTTAGGATATCTGACTGTATTTTCAGTGCACTGATGCTGATGTTGATGCTGACGTTGATGTTGATGCTGATGCTGATGATGATGACGATTGTTTTGAACATCTGCCGAGACAATCTGAGCGGCTGAGGTTGAACTGATTCTGGTTCCGGTCCGACTTGGGTTGGACGCTGAGAGGTCTGGTCAGCTACGCAGGAGCCACCCAGCCGAGTTACCTTCCCCCTGTACTGAGGACCGTGTACGGGCCGCCTATGCGTTGCTGTGTCTTCAGGGGTGGTAATTCTGTATCTTCTACAGGAAGGTTTACGTCAAGGAGTGTTCCATTCTAGTTTGGAAAAGAGACCTGGAAAAAAGTGCTTAAACGACTTTGAGTAATAGCTTACGAAAGTATAAAAAGAAAGGCCTTAATATGCGCATATTTTTCTAGAGTTTTTGAACAGAGCGAATATAGAAACAAGTTTTCATAAATCAGTTTGTTTATTTTCAATTCATCATTGCATTTGTAAATATTATTTGTTTATTGTTAAATATGTTGTGTATGCTTGTGAGTATGAGTGAGGGAAGTGTGTGCTGTTAGAGGGACGGGTGGGTAGTTAGTACGTTTGGGGAATAAAAGAGTTGTTTCGTTAATTTACCACTGGTGTTTGTGTTCTTATTTAGTGTGTGGGTGGGGTGTGCTCGGGTTGTAAGAACTAACAATGTTCGCGGGATTCTGACTTACGTCAGCGTCACGTGACAATCATCATCATCATCATCATCATCATCATCATCATCATCATCATCATCATCATCATCATCGAGGTAATGCGCCTGGCTACCAGCGCTTTCAAGATACAGTTAAAAGTACCGCTGAGTAGCGCTTCAGGATATATCCTAACATCCTCAAGATAATAACTTGAGTCCGCTATGAGCGGACGAGGCTACCTGCGAAATCACGGAAAAAGCGCAATTTGACTGCAGTGAACTCATGAAAATAGAAAAATGTAAGTTTCGTCTCCTCTAGAGGACGAATTAGGTCAAACTGTATTAGTTTCTAGGTCAACTGTCTTTTACGAACCGTTTGAGAATGTTTTTGAACCGTTTGTTGACGCCGGATAGTGTCCTCACTTGGTTTCATGCAATTTAAGAATCCAACAAGAAAATTGGGTTTTTGAGACGGAAAGAGCGGAATGTTGTAGAGCAACATTCTGTATATATTTAGAGTGAAATTGCGCTTTTTCCGTCACTATAGCGCTTGAAGCGGGTAGAATGCGTATCTTGGCGATATTACGATATATCCTGTTCACGCTACGCAGCGAAGATTAGAGGTGTATCTTGAGTGCGCTGGTACCTTGGTGCAATGGGTGGATCATCATCATCATCATCATCATCATCATCATCATCATCATCATCATCATCATCATCATCATTATCATCATCATCATCATCATCATCATCATTCGTAGCAGAAGGAGCAACACCATCAGCAGTAGCAACAATATCAGCAGCAAAATCTTCCTGGTCATCAGTATCAGCATCAGCAGCAACAGCAAGAGCACATGTTCGCATGACGAGGTGGACAGCATGCCAGACATGCTGAATAATAAGAATGACATGACTTATGTCACATCATCGTCAAGATAACCAGAACCTTTAGTTTTGAGTTCCGGCGCTTTACAGAAGACCATGAGGGCGCTGATACCATCACACAGCGTGGCGTCCTCTGTGTCACCCACACTGCCTAAGATCCTGAAACGCAAAACGCAAGGAAGAATGAGTTAATGTTGAACTTGAGCATTTACACAGCGCGGCTTGTTTCAAAGTACTGGCAACATGCTCGGTGCGCTGCGAAGAAGGTAAACAAAAACAGCACACAAACAAGTTTATTTTAAGTTCAGATGAAGAATTAAGATGTTAATGTCGCAGTGTTAGTTATTCATTAGTTGTATTTACAGTAGTTCTACCGAGTCTAGAGATAGAAAGCAAGCAAGGGAGGGTACTCACTTACACACGGCTTTGATCGCTCCTGCTTCAGCCAAAATGGTGTGTAGTGGTTGGTGCGTGGACAGCACGTGCAGACCCGACGTCACGTGACGCTGAAACACCAACGGACAAATACAGACATCCATGTAAAAGAAAACCGCTCCCATTTGTAATTGGCAAATATGTGTTTAGGTCTCAATGGCAACACAACAAGTAGCCTAGGCATAAAAAAAAAGAAACTGGCTTTAATCATTTTAGCTATTACCACAATTGGATATCAGGGCCTGAGGATAAATAGCGGTAACCTAAACTTTTGCTGGGTTGGATAAAGAAGGGGTTGGTGTATTCATATTCGTAAGATCGCGTGACCCGGCTTTAGGCTATTATGACAGACAGGGCCGGATCTGGAGGGGGGGGGGGGTTCCTGGGTTCCGGACCCCCCCCCTCCCCCTGGCCATTCGATGTACCTCACTCAGTCATAAAAAAAAATATATATGGACTTTTTTTTAAAGCTCTTAATTTAGTTGACACTGGTGGTAAGTAAAACGTTCCTCATTCTACTCAAGTTCCTCGAGCGGACACGTTTTTGTCACCTCTAACCCCTTAAAAAATTTTTGGAACCCCCCCCCCCCCCCTCCAAGAGTAAGTGATCCGGCCCTGACAGAGTCCAAATTATGGTTTTAATACAATGTTAGAAGTGTACCACAGTTGTTGGAATTGATGTAACGTTTTAACAAATATGAGTTACTGGAAATGCTCAGCTTGATACAAAGAAGTCTGTGCTAGTGTTGATAATAAGAGGTTATACAAACGAAAACGTAATTAGCGCCGAAATTATCCAAACCTTAAGGAAGCGGAAGATAGGCCTAAATGAATTGTTGAGATATATGATTAAAAGGGGTGGTGGAAATGTCAGAAATTGTTTTGGGTTTTGTGAAATCAAAACAAGAAACAGGAAATAAGAAGTAAAACAAGAAATATGTTTGTTGATTATGGGAGTGTGTCGTAAAGGAAATGTGTGAAGCATGAATATAAATGAAGACATTGATAGGTTTGGTTATTCAGCAATACAGAATTATTGTATAATACATTTGTAAATATTAAGAGATGTGGAGGTGATTACAAGTATAGATGCAATATTAGTAATTTAGAAATAATAGTTTAGAGGTTAGGTGAGTGTTTAAAGTGATAAGGTAGGTAGTGAGGAGATGTCTTGGTGTGGGAAAGTAATTTTTAATCACAGTTAGAGGAAAGACGTGGAGTGTGGTTAATGTGGTTCTGTTTCACCTTTAACATTGCGTAGCCGGTTAGGTGGCGAATGAAACTCCACAGAATGGTGTAAGGAAGATAGGAGATAGTGAAACGGTTTTGGAAAGTTCCTGGAAATTAAAATTAATAAGAGAAAGAACGCATGTCCATATAGATGTAGTTATAAATATTCATAATTGCACAGTTGACCAATCATTATTAAGTTGGGAGGCGTAATGTTGAGACTGAATACCCATTTGATATATAAGATGATGCACGAGTGAAGGGAGCTAGCCACCGCTCTCTGTCTCAGCTCTCATGCTCAGTTTCTTTGTTCTCTCTAAGTGATGGAATTATACTAGAAAGGTAGGATGAAGATTTTGTATTTTGATATGTTGATGTGTGTTGTCCAATAAATAAATAGTTAGAAAAACAAAATGAAAGAGTTGTGGTTTAGCAAATAAAATCTCTCAAAAACTGTCTCTCAAGCTGTCTGTGTAAAACATTGTCTCCGTAAAATGCTAGTTTTTCCCCGGACATGAAGGCGATGAGCTGACCACGTCATACTATTTTCATTCCTGTTTTGGGAAATAGCGACTATAGAATAGTTTTCATAAATTGCACGTGCGGGAAAAGTTTAATCGGGCAAGATTTAGAGTGAACTCTTATTAGCTAACCTCGTTAGCTAACCTAGCGGATTCTCAAAAGTTGTAATTCCTCATCTGTTTATCGACTTGAGAAAAAGACTGGTGAAGAAGGGAAACAAAGTTTGGATATGATACAATGGCTCCTAAATATTTGGAGCCATGCACCGATGGATTAGCCTTGGACTTTGATTCCGTGTTAATGCCATTTGTGTGTGTCATCCTTTTGGTCTTCTGTGCACTTATTTTCATTCCAAAGGCTCTGGATGTGGTTTCTGAGGTTGAATATCCCTGACAGATTGAACAAATCATAACTGAATAACAAGCAGGATTCAGGGCAATGTGAAGTACCACTGAATCCTGCTTGTTATTCAGTTATGATTTGTTCAATCTGTTGAGTATTATCTTCAGGAGAAATAGACTCAACGTTTCCCGGCGCGTCGTAAGAGGCGACTAACAGGGATGATGTCAGCACGGCATCACTGGGCTAAAGTCTTCTACACAGAAGTCACCGGCCAGGGCGGAAAAACCTCACGTTACTATAGCTTCAACGACCACGTGGTCCGGACCAAGGCGAGGCACACTACTTGTGGATTTCGGCTCTGGCCAAATACCTGGAGAGGATTGGGCCCCGCCAGGTCTTTCTTGCCCAAGACACACCCTATGATTAAAAGAGCTCGCTCAATACCGGATCGGTCGTCGCCCTAGTCACCAAGGACTGTGCCTTCCAATGGCCACCAGGAAACAAGTGATAAGTTGGTTACTGATGAACAACTTAGCAAGATCCGTACGAGAGACAACATCGTCAAAGGAACCTGGATTGTCAGGAGCCTAACTGCGAAGGGAAAATTAGAACTGGCTTACGACCTGGACCACTATCGATGGAACATTTAGGTATCAGCGGACTGCGCTAAAAAGGCCTTGGCGAAACAACGACCGACAAAAGCCACAAGCTTTAATTCGGCGGGAGAGACGATAGGCACGAACACGGCGTTGGATTCTTGGTCCACAAAGACATTCTAGCCACTGTCATGGGTTGCCACCCAGTCTCCAGTAGACTCATTACCATCCATCTGAGAGCATCCCTTTCAACATCATACCTATGTGACAAACGAGGAGAGATGAAAAATGAACACCTCACAGGGAGCTGATGCCTACCAAAAAATCTGACATCCGAAAAGATTAAGATATGTGCACAGCAACGAACAACTGGATAGAAGATCAATGCCAGGAAATAGAGAACTGACTGAACAAGAATAGAAGGCCTACCAGACTGTGAAGCGGCTGACAAATGTTAAACTGCCGCTGACAACCCAAGGTCTCCACTATCCAAAGACTGTTATGTCACACCAGCTCAATGCCTATGTGAGCAGCACTGTTTAGTGTTTCCATAGTTTGCTGGCTACGGGCTATTTATAGCTTGCCTGCACCTTCATTTCCAGTGAAAGGAAAGGAAAGGAAGCATCTGCAAAGCTATTTATAGCTAGCCTGGCTGACCTAACCTCACAACTAAAAAGCTTTGGTTGAGTCGCTGTGATGTGCCTTACAGAAGAACAAGAAGTCTTGGATAGATGGACAGAGTACTGTTCTCACTTTTACAACCACACACCAAATGGAGACCCATCAGTTCTAGCATGTCCCCAGATTAAGGTTTCGAGTGATTCAAATAGGCGTGTCCTAGATATTTAGAATAAAGAGACTGGTGAACTAAATTAGTTGCGTAGTTCGCTTGACAGTCTATATTCAGGTTGGTTTTATTTGTATATGGCTCAGGCGGATTTCCTGAGATCGGTTTATGTGAAATAAATCTGTTTCGTTGAAACCCATAAGTTGAATCATTCAGCAACATACATTTAAACAACGCAAATCCATCTACCTAGGCAGTCATGTCGTCCAGCTTCTTATATTGTCAACTACAGGACCGCTGAGCAACATGCTCGTTAGTAATAGAATCAACACACACAGCCTGCTATATACATTTAGCTTCCTCTTTGTCTTGATATGCTGAATTAACAACAACAACAACAACACTGAAGCAAGGTTAAATAATACTATATACCCTTATGTGTACACTGTCGATGAGGGACAAGGTGACGAGTGCTTGGATGCCACCAAGTTCAACAACCTGAAAAACATCATAAATATCATCATCATCCATCATCATCCATCATCATCATCATCATCATCATCATCATCATCATCATCATCATCATCATCATCATCATCATCATCATCATCAATCATCAATCATCATCATCAATCATCAATCATCAATCATCATCATCATCATCATCATCATCATCATCATCATCATCATCATCATCATCATCATCATCATCATCATTCTACCATAGTCGTCATCTACTGTCGTTATCATCATCAATTCTGCCCCCACTGCTAGGCTACTATTACTATTATATCACCACCATGATCTGAGGATGATGACGAGTTTCATAATCATAGTCATCAATATCATCATCACCCATCCTCGACCAATCAATTATCGTCATCATCATCCATCCATCCATCCATCCATACTCCTCCTCATCAGTATCATCATCAATCCTCACGTAGATAAATATAGTTATTTTAACTTTAAAAGATTATTTTACCTTTGTCACAAGCTTGGGATCGCGAGTTGCATTGGCAAGACCTTTGGCACTCTCTAGCTGAAATGGCTGTGAAATAAAATACAAATAATTCACCAAAACGTTCTCGGCTCACTTTTGCTAAGGCAAGAAAAACAAATGAGAAGTAGGAAAAGAAGGAAGAAGAAGAGGAAGAACAAGCGGAAGATAAAGAGGGAGAAATATGTGAACAACAAAAGATTACGAGTAAGAGCGCATCCGGTGGTGTGAGTTAGATCCTGTACCGGTCAGGGGAAATGAGGAAGTGGAGGAAGAAAAAAAAGAAGGAGGTAGAGGAGGAGGAGGAGGACGTGGAGAGGAGGAAGAGGAAGTGACTGATGACCTACCAAATTTGATGATCTGGATTTGGTGACTAGTTCCGCTACAGGACGACACACTTCACACACTCTCTCTGGTTCCTCGCACGCAAGCTGAGGCAGTGGCATCTGAAATTGTACATCCATCATCACTGAGACAACGGCACACGAAATTATACAGCAACAACTTACTAATTAGTTTCATTCCCCGGGCCAGTTTTCAACTGTCAAGTCTTCTCTCTGTGATATCCCCCCATGGGGTTTCTGTATAGATAGTATCCCCACTCTCTGGAATTTTAGTGCTTTAAATTCCCACTGTCGTTGTCTTTTTCCTTTGTTCTTTCTCATTCCTACACTTTGTTCTAACAATCCTCTATACTATCTTCTTCGCTAGACCAGTCCCTATCTTTTTTCTTGAAAACTCTTCCCAAACTCCCAATTTGTGTATGGGGTCTTTTGGGCCAGCTTGGGGATATTGAACGCTTTCTGCCAAATGGTCACTAGGGCTTTCTATCAACACGCTTCCTCGCCTTGCAAGGCAACTATTTCTATGCCCCTCTTACGAGGGATAAGTGAAAATAACAGTTCGGGTTGGGCCATGTTCTCAAGGTGATGGCCGAGATGTGGGAGTTAAATACTGCGCTCGGCTACAAGTGGTGCAGCGATCGGGATGGTGCAGGACCGTGGTAACAGTTGAAAGCAGTTCTTCACTGTTAAGTCAGTGAATGGTGACTGACTGGGCGTAGATAGTAGCGGTTCCAGACATATCTGTTTCGAACTAGGAAGCCATGAGGACATGGTTCGATCTGAGCTTTGGGATTTGTGGCGGAAAGGGAGACGACTGTTCAGACCTTGGTAAAGAGATTGTCTACCTTCCATTTGTTGGTTAGTCTAGTCTTGGGTGGCTCCTATTGTGCAGTATCCTTTGTTGTGGCCATTGAATTATGCAGGACAAGGCGACGCGACATATGTTCTCCCCGCCTGACCATTCGTATTCTGCTTTTGATGGTAAGCAGGACTACACTGTCGGCAGGCATTTTATGCAGGTTAATGGCAGTGACCTGCAGAGAGTGTCGTGGCAATAGTAGCTGGCAATCCTGTTTACACGCTTCCCCGCCTTGCAAGACAACAATTTGTATGTCCCTCTTCCGAGGTTATAAATGAAAATAACAGTTCGAGTTGGGCCGTGTTCTCAAGGTGGTGGGAGTCAAATGCTCCGCTCGGCTACACTATCACATTATTTAGCAATGTAGGCATTTTATATGTATGTGTTTTTACTATTTTTTTATAATGATGATTATATTCTATTTTGTTTTTGTAAACAGGGGTTGGATAAATCAGAGTATAGAATCAGCGTCGCCTGCGTGCGATGCCATTACTGTAAAGTGACTGGCTGGCGGATTGGCCTCAGTGTTGCCATAAGGGTTGTTTCAGCAGATCTTTTATACAGATTAGGGGCGAGCTCTCTTTCAACCAAGTTGTGGTCCTGATTCAGCTCTTTGCAGTCCGCTGGACCCTATAAACAATGACTAATTTATTTCTCTCTGTGATAGTAATCTAATTGAGAAAAGCAGCAGTTAATTATCAGTACAAGTATATGTGTATAGAACTAGTTGAGAGAGAGATTGGCTGGTGAAAAAGTTAACTAGGTAATGGTTGTGGTCGTTGAGTAAACTTCACAGAAGCTCATGATGACGAATTCACGCTGCCGAAACAACTTTAACGGGAAGTGATTGAAAAGATTCAATTGCCGAAGGACGTTTTAAAAAAAGAAAGCAATTTCTATAACCATAACAAAAGCTTAGGTGATATGTACACATAATTATACTGCTTTTATCTAGTAATACCTTTTCTTTGCAGCACTTTGAACAGAAGACGAGGCCACAGTATCTGCAGTGATGTTTACGTCTGATCTGGTTGAATTTGGCGTTGCAGCTTCCACAAGCCGACGCTTCTGCGTCTGATATCCATCTGCAAAAGTAAATATAAAACTAAACAAGTTAAAGAAGCAATCCCACCATTAATTTGACCCGTTAATCCCAACCATTCAAGTTGAAAAAAAAATCTTAACATTATGGCTCTGTCTTTATTTAGTCGTAAAAACATCCACAATATATAAAAGTACCGATATGAGAGAGAGAGAGAGAGAGAGAGAGAGAGAGAGAGAGAGAGAGAGAGAGAGAGAGAGAAACAAAGAAAGAAAGAAAGAAAGAGAGAGAGAGAGAGAGAGAGAGAGAGAGAGAGAGAGAGAGAGAGAGAGAGAGAGAGAGGTGGGTTGGGAAACACCGTTATAATCTGGGGATAGAGAGACAGAGACAGGCAGACATTATAATCTGGAAATACAATAAAAACAATATCTTCTCATATTAGATATAATTTTAGCTAACATAACGGACGCAAATTTCACCAACCTTGCTTTAAGAAGAACGAACTTTGGACACCGGAAGACGTCTGTGGTGCCCTCTACCTTGGCCGGATATACGTCACGACCTTCCAAACGGATCACTTCCGGTACAATGACGAGGCTGTGATTGCTTTGACGTGAAATTCGCCTTTGAAGATCACGATTTGGGTCCGCTCCGGTTCCGTTCTCAGTCGCCATTTTCCTTGATGTTGCGTTTTCTTTATGATTCTGTATTTGATAGAAAGAGAGAGAGAAAAAAAAACACCTCGCAAATGAAAAGAAAAAAAAGAAAAGACCTAAACACGGACTACAAACACAATTCAAATTGAAATTTAAAACGTCTTTGTCGAATCATATAGTCTTTGGTCTAAACGATATAGGATGGATTGAACACTTTGCCCCAGTCAAAACTGAAGAAATATTAGGCAGAAGAAGGAGTAGGAGAAGAAGAAGGAGAAGAAGAAAAGAGAAGAAGAAACACTATTTCAATTACTTTTGACCCAGATATAAAACAACCTATCCTAAGAAGCTGATGTTACATTTAGGCTATCTTTAAGCTATTCATTATGAAATCATTAAACATACCAACATTTAAATGTAACGCTCTATAATTTCCCCTGCGGCCGGGATCACAGGAGGTAATATTTTTGTACTGGTTCTTCTCCACTTTTGAATACAGAAGTAAACTTTAAAACAGCTAATCAAACTATTTCGCCTTAGATAAAAAGATCCGTCTTAATCAAGATCATTTTATTTTTAGATGGTCAAGTTTTAAAGCACTGCCGAAGTACATAAAACACAACAATTTAAAACTCTTCTTTTCTATAACCTTTACGTGTTATTTGAAACATTTTCTTTTTTGAAAGTCGCAGCAAGAGTAAACTGGTTTACAATAAATCTGTGATGGCTTTCGTGTTCAATTACAGTAGAGAATTACGCTTGTGTTAGCCAGAGAAAGCATGAAGCTAATACAGGATAAAAAGTTATGCTAATAAATGACGATGTCAAATATAGAAAAGAGTACAGCGCAATTGATTAAGGAGGTCCATACATGTATACGAGTTTAGAATACAGAATATACCTAGGCTTGCTACGTAATTAATATCTTGTGATCGTGAGCTTGTAAAATGCAACTAAGCAAAGATGTCGCAAAATGCAAGATACGTATAGAAATGGAAAATGAATATAGTTTTAATTTTCCTGATAAAATTAAAAAAAAAATTGGACGAGGATCCTATCAGCACCCCTCCTCTCTCACTCACTCCCAAAGCCCTCCATTTCCACATTCCACACCCTCACTGTTGCTTCTCCTCCTACTGCTGTTCCATACTGATCTGGTTCAGCATAATCATAAACAGCATAAACAGTTTATCAGTATCATAATCAGTATGATTGTTAAGATGACAAACAGCTGAATGCTTCAGCTTGGCAAAAAGGACATAGGCCTGCACACTGCAGTATACAGAAAGAGCTATGATTAAAAGGAGAGAGAGAGAAAAAAAAGTGTCATCGAAAAAGTCCTTGTCGACTGCAATTATGTATGTGGTTTGCTAGCACATTTGCACTCAATGGTGTCAGATATTGTGTATTATGTGTGTGTGTGTGTGTGTGTGTGTGGGGGGGGGGTGTATGGGTGTGGGTGTGTGCTTGTGTGTGCATGTCTGTGTTTTCTGTTAAGAAAAATACGTATTGAAGGCAAAAACACTAACGTACTGAAGATCGAATCAATGGTTTTCTCTCTGGTGACAAGTGGGCATTGATCACGTACATGTATATTTCTATCACCAGTATGTATACCAGGTATGGGAGTGACAAAAGTGGATTTCTAACCTGTTTTGAAGGAAAGTGTTAGGCGTCGTTATTGATATCAATAATAATTGGCCGCAATGGTCTATAATACTTGTGATGATTAACCTGTTGAGCTACACCCTAGAAAATCCTTTTTGGAAAAGAAAGAAAAAAAAACCCACTGCACAAACAAAATATTTAGTGTGCAAGTGTTTGCGTGTGAGCGCGCGAGATGGCGCCCGCTTGCATGCTTGGGGGAGCTCGTACTGCGTAGCTGAGACTAAACAAGGCCTTCTCCCTCCTCCATTCACAGCGAACGTTAAGAGAGGACTTCCAGTAGTCGCAGCGTGTGGAGTGAGCCATTTTGTTTCTTAAGCAACAATCAATCAAACAGCCATAGAAAATACTTGTATGTCTCGTACAGAATTCACTCCACCTCTCTCCCCCTCTCTTTCTCCCACCCTTTCATCCGGCAACCTCAGAGTTAATGTCTAGATACATGTACAGCTCACTACATCCAGCAAACTCGAACATTTCAACATCAGTTACGTATCATAACCTCGAACTGCATGAACGTAGCTGGCTGGACTAAATGTACTTTTCCCCTTGTCATTGTAAAGCTATTACTTTTGACGGCGTTGCCCTTGTCTGCTCTGGTTAATTTAAAAGCCGTGTTTTAATGTTGATAGCATGACTAGTTAATGTGTAAAGAACACTCTAGCTCACAGAAGAGCAGTGTGATGTGGAAATGTGTGAGGCATTAATAATAATAATAATAATAATAATAATAATAATAATAATAATAATAATAATAATAATAATACGAGAACTTATAACGCGCAACGCACACGGCGACTAAAGGCGCACTCCTACACATTCTTTCGCATCAGCAACCCCAGCGCACTTACGCATAAATACATGAAGATTACAAGGCAACAAAACAGAGATATGGCACTCAGAAATAAACATGAGAAAATTCCAAATAATAGTTATATACATGGCCAATTACCACAGCTCTGATTTAAGCTTGCGGGTGAGTTAGTTATTAATTTCTTACAGGGTCCAGCGGACTGCACAGAGCCGAATCAGGACCACAAAATCAAGACCACACTTTGACTGAAAGAGGACTCACCCCTGATCCGTATAAAAGATCTGCTGATTGATTGATTGATTAGGTAGATTAACGTCCCCGGACACATGGAGCGTATAGGGGACACCGACGAAGATCTGCTGAAACAACCCTAGTGGTAACACTGAAGGCACTCCACCAGCCAGTCACTTTACAACAAAGACATCCCACGCAGAGGACGCTGATGCTATACTATAATTTAGCGAACCCTTATTTACAAAAACAAAATAGAATACAAACATGAAAATAAAATATCAACAAAACGAATGCCTACATTGCTAAATAATAATATCATAGGAAGCCCTAGTGACCATTTGGCAGAAAGCGTCCAATATTCCCAAGCTGACAACAGGCGTCGCACACAAATGAGTTCTCTCCCAGAAGAGTTTTCAAGAAAAATGGTAGGTTACTGGTCTAGCGAAGAAGAAGACATTATAGTAGATTGATAGAACAGAACAGAGTAGGAATGAGAAAGAACAAAGGAGAAAGACAGCGACAGTGGAAATTTAAAGCCCTACATTTCCAGAAAGTAGGGATACTATTTATACAGAACCCTCGGCACCCCGACGGGGGAGCTTGCGGGTGAAGTGGGTTGATGATTGAGGGGGAGGTGATGAAGGAGGGAGGAGGTGGGGGAGGGACGGGGTGTAGCAGGACGCTGGAGTCTGCGGATTATTTAGGATAAAGAAAAGTTAGTCATTGTTTATAAGGTCCAGCGGACTGCAAAGAGCCGAATCAGAACAACAACTTGATTGATCGCCCTTGATCCGAATAAATAGAACTGATGAAACAACCATAATAGTAACACTGAAGGCACTACACCGGCCATCACTTTACAATAAAGGCATCCCATGCAGGAGACGCCGAGGCTGTACTCGAAAGCGTCCAATATCCCCAAGCTGACCCAACAGTTTTCAAGAAAAAAGGTAGGTGATTGGTCTAGCGAAGAAGATAGTAGATTGTTGTTGTTGTTGCATCAATTTTTATTCATCAGATTAACATAAGTTGTACTGATGTAACATAAACAATTTACAAAATCTAACATGCGCACATCATAGGTATTTTCCAAATGAAGTAATTAATTAATCAAACTATAGAGATCATCATACTACTAACATACACATACACTTTTAACAACATACATTCATTCCCTTGTAACAATTCATTGATTAAGAAACACACAAAGAAAAAAAAAAAGAAAAAAGAAAATAAAAACTTTCAACTTCACCTGTGAGTAACGAAGTACTTATAAATGTTATTTTGCGTCTTACAATAGTAGATTGATGGAACAGTGTAGGAACGAGAAAGAACAAAGGAGAAAGACCGCAACAGTGGCAATTTAAAGCACAAAATGTCCACGAAGTGGGGATACTATTTATACAGAAACCCCCGGCATCCCCACGGGTGGATGCTTTAGTTAATATGCAACTCTGGTAAATATAATCCTATTGTGTTTGCTGCCATTGTTTCAGTTCCCTCGATGCTTAAACTTCCCCAGTTCTAAACAGATCCAGGCACCCATTCACAGCCAGCTGTGTTGGGCGCTTGTTTCAATGGTTTTGTGTGTCGTTTGGTGACTGCCTTCCAAGCACGGTCACCCATCCAAGTACTAACCTGTCCTGATGTTGCTCAACATGAAACATTGCGAGCCTGTGCCCAAACCAATACACTACTGTTCCGCCCGATAGTCTCGTTGCTACATGCAATATCGTGACATTCATTATTAGCTTGTTGATACCCCCGTTGGGGTGCCGGGGGTTTCAGTATAAATAGTATCCCCACTTTCTGGAAATTTAGTGCTTTAAATTCCCACTGTCGCTGTCTTTCTCATTTGCTCTTTCTCATTCCTGCTCTGTTCTATCAATCTGCTATACTATCGTCTTCTTCGCTAGACCAGTCTCCTACCTTTTTTTCTTGAAAACTCTTCCGGGACAAGACTCCTTATTTGTGTATGAGGTCTGTTGGATCAGCTTGGGAATATTGGACGCTTTCTGCCAGGTGGTCACTAGGGCTTCCTATGATGTTATTATTTAGCAATGTAGGCATTTTATATGTACATGTATGTGTTTTGTTGATAATTTATAATGATGTTTGTATTCTATTTTGTTTTTGTAAACGTGGGTTCGATAAGTTGTGGTGAAGCCTCAGCGTCCCCTGCCTGGGATGTTTTATTGTAAAGTGACTGGCTGGTGGAGAGCTTTCGGTTTTACCACTAGGGTTGTTTCAGCAGATCTTTTATGCGGATCAGGAGTTGTCCTGTCCTGATTTGGCTCGGAAGAGTCCGCTGGACCTAAATCAATAATAATGTAATGTAATGTAATGCTTGTTGATGGTTGTTGTTATCGACGTCATCATCGATGAAGAAGAAGGAGAAGAAGAAGAAGAAGAAGAAGAAGAAGAAGAAGAAGAAGAAGAAGAAGAAGAAGAAAAAGAAGAAGAAGAAGAAGAAGAAGAAGAAGAAGAAGAAGAAGAAGAAGAAGAAGAAGAAGAAGAAGAAGAAGAAGAAGAAGAAGAAGAAGAAAAAGAATAAGAAGATGGAGAAAAAGAAGGAGAAAAAGAAGGAGAAGAAGAACAACAACACTAACCACAACAAGAAAAGCAACCACAATAAGAAGTAGAAGGAAAGTAGAAGTAGATAGAATATATTGCAGAATATGCACGATGATGATGATGATGATGATGATGATGATGATGATGATGATGATAAAGACGACGACGACGTCGACAGTGATGTGAAAGAGTGTAGAAGAGGAGAATGCAGGTTATAAAACAACTGCGTTCGTGGTGCCATTCCCTACATACACGTATAGAGATAATTGCTTGTTATCTGTCTTTTCACTGTACACACTCTCTCTCTAAATTAGAGTGTAGCCTGCGTGGGATGTCTTTATTGTGAAGTGACCGGCTGGTGGAGTGCCTTCAGTGGTAATTACCACTAGAGTTGTTTCGGCAGATCTTTTATGCGGATCAGGGGTGAGTCCTCTTTCATCGAAGTTGTGGTCTCGATTTTGTGGTCCTGATTCGGTTCTTTGCAGTCCGCAGGACCCTGTAAACAATGAATAACTATAACTTAAAGTTTAACTAACTCTCTCTCCCTCTCTATTTTATTATTATTATTATTATTATTATTATTATTATTATTATTATTATTATTATTATTATTATTATTATTATTATTATTTATATTTTTTTTTTAAAACAAGAAACAGTAAAAGTTACCAACGCACTGACAGTGTTTGCTTCACACAAGAAGACCCACGACAGCACCAACATTATTTATACGTATGCTACACAGTAGCCGCGTCGATCTGAGTGGAATATGTGGCTCACAGGGACACCAACAACAATGCGACACTAAGTGGGTGGGATCGCAAAATGACTGGTCAGTGGAGCGTAACTATCCCGGTCTGTCAAACGCGCATTCTTTTTCTTCTGTATTACGATAGCTGTTTAGTTTTCTATGTTTGACAACACAACCTGCTGATTCTGAAGCGTTTACGGCATCAGGTACTGAGGTAGTTCGTAATTTGGCTAACAACACTGTAAGAGTATCTAACAACCGCAAAGCACATTGAAGTGAACACAAAGTAAGTATTGCTCAAAGTAACAAAGGTGTAAGATTACCTTATAGTATGCAGTTTAATCCAAGGCACAGATCAAATTACACTGAAACAAACACAATCATAGCTTGGGAAAAGTTCTTTGGACACATTTCGATTGGGGGCGGGGCAGACTTAACAGTAGTTACGTCCCCTGCAGGGCAAGACATAGGCGCATGAAAAAAAATCATCCGGTCAATTGATTATCCTATCCCATCCTATCCTGTCCCGTAACCCGGAGGTCGTAGGGGATAAAAAAAAATAATAATAAAGTAAACTTTTTTTTTCATTTATCAAAATCTAATAAAGTACATTCAAAATATTCTTCTGCTGTTGAGTGCGCATGAATCATGATCCAACAGACCTTGCTTATAATCTTTAATTCACATACAACGACCAATATGAAGTTCCCTCTTTAATTAAGGAACTAAAAAACAATAACAAAGTGATCGCTTCGCATTTCACACCTGAATGTGATCATATTTAATGTTTGTTACCAGTGGATCTAATAGCATCTGTAGTGCATCCTGGCCTGTGCTGATAAAAACTCCTTACACAGAAAATTCAAAAAGCGAGCGGCAGTAAAAATTAAAGCGAATATAAGTTTTCTTTTCTTTTTTTTTTTTAAAATCTCAAACTTTTACACTCTCTATAGCATCATCATAAAAGAGTTTATCAATCCACATGCAGCCCTGAAAATAAAAAAAAGGTCCCACTAGCCTTTGGCTAGTAACTTAAAAATTTTACTAGCCAAACTAAAAACTTTACTAGCCAAACTAAAAAAAAGTTCATTTTAGCGCACTTGCATTTGGCGACTAAAGTTTTTTTTTCAGTCGCCAATTTTTTTTTTTACTAGCCATGGCGACTAAATTAGTCGCCATTTTCAGGCCTGACATGATTGAGTGGAAAGGTCTCCAATAGGCGTGTAAGCAGCTTAACTAAAGACATTGGGGTCCTCGATAACATCCCATGCAGAGCGATCCTAGCAAAGGGCCCTTTGATACAGTCATTATCTGGCACACAACACTCTTGCTTGGTTCATTCACAATGCCTTGGAGCATGTTTGTCATGCATCGTATCCTTCTGGTGAGAGTATAAACTGAAGTCTAGTCTTTGCACGCATGCATTCTATCCATGGATTTTAAAAATCCTGACGCTCATGTTGATGGAGACACATCACAGGCATAGGAGCTCGTGTGTCCAGATACAAGCACCTGTGGGTAGCACTGAAGACATTCCACCAGCCGGTCACTTCACAAGAAAGGCATCACATTCAGGGGACGGTGAGGCTTTTCTCTAATTTATGGAACCCCCATTTACATAAAACAAAATAAAATATAAACATCATTATAAAAAAATTAACAAAACACAAACATATAAAATTCCTACATTACTAAATAATAATACCATAGAAAGCCCTAGTGACCATTCGGCAGAAAGCGTCCAATATCCCCAAGCTGACCCAACAGTTCCCATACACAAATGAGGAGTTTTGAAGAAAAAAGGGTAGCTGACAGACATATGGAAAGAGTGAATACTGTAGACAACAGAAAAAAAAAGCTAAGGAAGAATACAAAGAGTGATAGAAAAGGAAATTGGAAGCACTAAATTTGCAGAAAGTAAGGGGAACTATTTATATTAACAGGAACACGTATTTATTTTATTGCATCTTTTTTAAATTGTGTGCATAATTAACGCAAGACTGCGTAATTGGGAACACTTAACATTTAACAAATATTAGACACACACACACAAGTATGAATATATAATCAAAGAGTCATTTCTTAGCCTGAATTAAATATTTTATAAGTTTTTGCGCAATACTCGATATCGACCTTAGACACACTGTAATGAATCCTTCATGACAGAAGAAAAGGTTAGTTAATTAGTTGTAATTGCATAAAGGGTCCAGCGGGATCCGGATTGCAAAGCTCCAATTGACCACAAAATCAAGACCACAACCAGAAGGAAAAGACTGATACGACAAAATAGAGGTCACCTTCTTTGGGTACTTCGGTTTCCTCCCTCCCTTCAATAATGGTATTGGATGCAATCAATCTAAAATTTAATAATCAAAAATTGGATTTCCTTTTCGTCTTCTAATAGCAGCGTTCCTTTACACCACATGTTTGAATGATGATTGTGTGTTTGTTGCGTATGTAGGAGTGTTTGTAACATGTTGGTTACAGATCGCCGCACTTTGAGTCTAATTTAGGAATAAGCTGCGTATAGCACCCAGTATTATTACTATTATTATACTGAGATGGGACAAGAAGGAGTGAGGTACAGCAACAGTGAGATACTCGACAATGTTAGGTAAGAGAGGATTATGTATAATACACATAGTACAACAAAACACACACACAATTGGAACTTCTTTAAAGTTTAGTTACCAAACTATCTTCCATTTCCACAGCATAATGATACAATAATAAACCATACTGCAATGGAAATACAATGGTTGCTCTTTAAAAACAGAAAGTCATTGGTTCACCATCAGAAGAAAAAAATCAACAAGAAAAAAACATACCCACATAACACTTAAAAATAACACAAACCATAATTTTTAAACCGCACACTATTTCTTATTTTTTTCTTTTTTTTCTATCTCTTCTCTTCTATATTCTAAAAATGTATACTAAAGTTTTAATGTTAAAACTTACAATGAACTACTTATGAATATATTCCAATCACAGGGCTTGTATCTGGACACGTGAGTGCTCATGCCCGTTAGATAACCAAAGGGAGACGAGTCACAGGCATAGGCGCTCGCGTGTCCAGATATAAGCGCCAGCGATTCCAATGAGCCAAGAAAAACTACTACTACTACTGCTACAACTACTTAACAGTATTACTACTATCCTATCCTATCCTGACCCATAACTCCGAGGTCATAGGGGCACCACAGATGATAGTTTAACCACCGTACTCCATCTTTCCCTGTCCTCAGCAACCCTGATTGTTTCGCTCAGTGTCAACTCAGTCCATTCTCGAATGTTATCCTCCCACCTCTTTTTCATTCTCACTCTTCTTCTACCTCCTTGCACTGTGCCTTGCAGGATGGTCTTTGCAAGACCTGATGATCTGGTGACATGGCCATACCATCGGAATTTCCGTTTTTTCAACACTTTTCACTCACAGAGGTGAAACAGTACTGGTATTACTACAAACTCTTCAAAAACTAAAGAACAGCCTAACACTCCCCAACTCCCCCCACAACTCCACCCCCCTCCCCCTAAAAAAAAGCATGACCTCCCCCCCCCCTCCCCCTAAAAAAAAAGCACGACCTATTTTGATCAAATAAAATAAAGCCAATTAAAAAATAAATTATTACATTACTAGAGAAGTAGCATACATTTATTAACCCTTACTGTGAACAGATACCCATTTAATTCTTTCCTTAATGAATGTTAGGTAATCATATCATGGTAAGGGTTAAAGTTAAACAAAACATTCAAATAGAGAAGGCTCGATAGATAAGGTTCAACAACCAATGACAAGAACTCTTACTAATAATATTACAGTACAAGGCATTATACAGGTCTGTCAACGGCAATAATAATAATAAAAACATAACCTTGCTTGACATGAGATTCACCATTATAAAATGCCAAGTGTGCACATCACAATAAAAAAAAACCACACACACCAACAAATCACGTCATGGTGACTGAATGAATGTTGTGTGTAATATTTAAAACATTATGCTTGATTCACAGCTTTGTATGTGCATCAGTGTGCACATGTAGCTTCACTGAAAATGTAAGATAAATTATTTTTTTTGACTGATTTGCTGTGAGTGTATGTTTGCATTTTAATTTTAAATTATGTGTATATATGCAGATGTGGCCTATAAAATGAGTAAAATTGTTTCTAACAACCATCGTCAAAACAAAAAATAAATCAAATAACACCCCGCAATCCCCTGATCCCTCTCCAAAAAACAACAGAAAAGAACTGGCATATGTAACACTGTATGGACTAACCCAGAGTATCTTTATACTGAATGGACAGCAGCAATGAGATGAGAAAGGTAAACTACTACAGTGGCAAGAAGCCACCTTTACTATTAACAGATGAGCTATTCATTTACCCAAGATCATTAAGATCTACATATGCATACAATGTATTCCCATTTTCCCAAAACCATTTGTTCATTTGAAATCCACATATTCCTTTTTATACTCCACGCCATTACACACACATCAATTCACATACCTGTGTTTTACAATGGATTTGTGAAGATTCCTTCATCGATAAAAACTCACCTTCCCACAGATAAAAAATTTGAACGTCAAATATTCTTGTGCATGCAACAGCGTGACGATGTATGCATGAACAGAGGGATGATGTATGCAAGTATACAAGGGAGTGTCGGTGTGTGTGTTTACCGTTTTCTTTTGGTTCATTCACATGCACTGTGATTTTCATTAACACATACATGTATTCATTCAGCGGCCAAATACATATTATGGTCAGTTTGTCACACAGTACCACATGAATAAAATAAATAAATAAATATATATATATACACACACACAAATATACTGTGGTCCTGATTCAAATCTTTGCAGTGGAGAGCTGGACTCTATAAACAATGACTACCTAACTACACACACAAACACAACACAGGTTTTCTTTCATTGAAGGAACATTTACAAGAACATATGCTGCCATTTTAACTGTTGTAGAATTTCAAACAGCTATCACATGAGCCAATTCATATACCAGTTTTCCTGTCATAGTATATATAATACCAATCTTGTACAATCAGTTTAATCACAGTACCCACAACAGCAACAACTCAGTGTTTTTACTGGAATAATGTAAAATAAATCTGTCATGGCACACTTTATTATATAAACCAAAATTCTTTCCTTCCTCATGTTCCTGTAGAAACCACTGTAGTTGGAGGGGGAGGTGGGGAATGAAATCTAGACATTTTGAGAGGATTAAACTGCCCCAGTACTCAAAATTGTTTGTTGACAGTGCTCTGTCAGGATGTGTTTATGTGAAACCACCCCAGCACAGTGCTTTCAAACATCCTTTGCTTCTAATGCTCTGTCAGACTTTAGTTTAGTGGTCTTCTTTAGAATAATACTGTATGACTTCCAGTTCCGAGCTGGGTTAACAAAAGATAACAAATCACAACTTCATATACTGCATTCATTGTCACAACCACACTTTCATTATCACTTAAGTATTGTGCACTCTACACTTATCTGTCATTATCAGTATCACCTATCTATTTCACTCCTCCTTTTTGCAATTGTACACATGTCATCAACCTCAGCTTACTTTCATATCACACTAGTTATTTCACACTATACACATGATCACATCAGAAGAAATGCTTGATTAAGCCAGTCACATATGTTGCCCATAGTGGAACCCTGCGATCAGCACGCTGAAACCTGTCGGCCGTCACAAACACTGATGATTGGTATATTCGCACATGCTCCTAAAAGACAAACATGTTTCAATTACAAATGTTACTGAATACAACAACAATAACAACAACAGCAACAACAAAGAACACATTTTTTTCTGAATATGTTTTCTTGTTTTACATATACAATTTCTGTCACAAGTTTCAATAATATACATCCTATCCTATCCCGTAACTCGGAGGTCATAGGGGCACCACAGATGATCGTTTAACCAGCATACTCCATCTTTCCCTGTCCTCAGCAACCCTGATTGTTTCGCTCAGTGTCAAATCAGTCCATTCTCAAAAGTTGTCCTCCCACCTCTTTTTCGGTCTCCCTCTTCTTCTACCTCCTTGCACTGTGCCTTGCAGGATGGTCTTTGCAAGACCTGATGACGTGGCCATACCATCGGAGTTTCCATTTTTCCACCACGGTGAACAGGTCAATGTCAATGGCTTGTGTGATGGTGTTTAGGACTTTGTCGTTGGTTACGTGTTGGGTATAGGTGAAGTAGATGTCAACACAGCTAGGACAGATGCCGCCACGGAGATCCTTTGAAAGCAACGGCCAAAGAAGAAGCTGTGGATCACACCTAAACTTTTGGACCTGTGTGATAAACAAAGAGAGATGAAAAAGAAAAAGAACACCTCACAGGGAGCTGATGCCTACCGATGACATCCGAAAAGGCATGCGCACAGCAAAGGAGAACTGGATAGAAGATCAATGCCAGGAAATAGAGAACAGTCTGAACAAGAACAACAGCTAGAAGGTCTACCAGACTGTGAAGCGGCTGACAAGTGTTAAACAGCCCAAGGTCTCCACGATCCAAAGCAAGTCTGGCATATGCTTAACAGAAGAACAAGAAGTCTTGGACAGATGGACAGAGTACATCTCTGACCTTTACAACCACACACCAAACGGAGCCCCATCAGTTCTAGCATGTCCTGAGAACGTAGAAGAAGAAGAAATCCTCCCAATTCTCTGGGAAGAAGTTGAGGCAGCAGTGCAATCGCTGAAGAAGGGGAAGTCAGCGGGAGTGGACAACATACCCGCGGAAATGCTTCAAGCAGGAGGAGAAGCGATGATTGACGCACTCACCATTAGCTGTAACAAAATCTGGCAGAGTGGGGAGTGGCCTACATCATGGACACAGTCGCTTGTCATCACTCTTCCCAAAAAAGGTAACCTTCAGGAATATGAAAATTACCGCACCCTCAGCCTCATCAGCCATCCCAGCAAGGTCCTCCTGAAAATAATACTCAACAGTTTGAAACACCAAGCTGAACAAATCATAGGTGAAGAACAAACAGGATTCATGGCAGGGCGAAGTACCACCGAACAGATTTTCAATCTCAGAATAATCTGCGAGAAATACTTACAGCACCAACAACATCTATATCATGTGCTCGTAGACTTCAAAAAGGCATTTGACCGAGTCTGGCTTGCAGCTCTGTGGGCAACCATGAGAGTGTACAACATCAGCCCTAACATTATTGAAGTCATCAAAAGCCTGTATGACAAGGCTACCAGTGCAGTCCTCCACAACGGCATCATCGGAAACTGGTTCAGAACAACAATCGGTGTGCGTCAGGGATGCCTACTCTCTCCAACACTCTTCAACATCTCCCTAGAGCGCATCATGTCAGATGCCCTTGCAGATCAAGAAGGCACAGTCAGCATAGGGGGAAGAGCAATCTCCAACCTTCATTTTGCGGATGACATTGATGGATTGGCTGGAGAGGAACAAGAACTTAAACAGCTGGTACAGGGGCCTGACACCACCTCCAGAGCCTATGGAATGGAAATAAGTGCAGAGAAGACCAAAATAATGACCAACAACACCAATGGCATCAACACGGCCATCAAAGTCCAAGGCCAATCCCTCAACACAGTGCATAGCTTCAAATATTTAGTAGCCATTGTATCTACAACAAAGTTTCAATATGCTGCCAAGAACTAGGAGGCTGTTGAAACTTATGTAAAGTCAAGCTAAAAGATCAGATCATGTTTGATAAAATGCTTTATAAATAAAACTATTAAGTAAATATTTGTTACCTCTCTCAGTTGTTCTTGAAGTTGTGGGTTCTCTGTTATTAGTGCTACTTGGCACTCAAGATCACGATACACCGATCTGTAGCCTGGAAACATAAGTGGGAAAAGCAGATAATAAACTAAAACACTATTCACAAAACTAATGTCAACACAGATTAATTCCAATGTCATGCAATATTTGATCAAAAAACATTACAGCAAAATAGACACTCATCTTCTGATGAACACTAGTACTTTATGGATTAGTTTTGGTTCAGCACAATTGCTGTAATATATTCATGATGCAGATAAACTGCAAAAAATGTCAAGCCCTGGTAGACCTAAAACAATTGACCTATCCCAGATTATTCTGAATCCAATAAAAATACAATTATCAACACCTGTCCCTCCCTAATCCCACGCGACGCATCTAAAATTAAACTGAATAATTAAATTATTCCATTTTTTACCAAAGTTTGGTGATCCCACTAACGTGAGAGATGGAAATGTCTGCTGTGGGAGGTAGTACCACAAACCCTTGACATGGAACGTCCATTTGTCTCTGAAGTATTCATACAGTTGTATCCTCTGGCCTTGGTTGTAGTGCTGCACCTCTTCAAAGAAACGGCGAGCGATGTAGATGTAGGCCACTGGAACGTAACCTGCTATGCCCCTTGCTCCGTAGAAACCGTTTACCTGCAGATTGAACAAATGAAACCACATACCTTGATTTGTAGTCCTCATTTACACAAGGCCAGGACAATTTAATGACTCATAATCATGCCATTCGCTTCAATAGCAATAGTCATCTATTTAAAACATCTAAAAAAAACAGAACCTGACAAATTTCACCCAATTGGGAAACAAACAATCTGTCAAACTTGAGCATTACAAATCACTCATCATGAACCTATCTACTCAGCAAGAAGTAGTAGTACTAATATTTTTAAAGATTTATCAGACAAAAGCAAACAATGAACATGCACCAATACTGTTTTGTACTTTACAAATTTCCTTGTGTTTTCATGGGGACAATAAAGATTCTGATTCTGAAACAAAGTCTGTTTTGCATAATGCTTTACACAATCAAAGCTTATTGGAACTGGATCAGTCACTGGTAGCTGAAACCATATTAGACAGAACTATGGAATTCAAAGTAGTCTTCCAATTCACAGACGACATTCTGCCTACCTCTGGTGAGGCCATAAGCAGACGGTATTTGGCCACTGACTCTTGCAGGATGACATCCAAGTAGTGGTCAGTTAGGTTGAAGTAGCCACTTGCCAGAAGAATCTCATCAGATTTTGAAGCCTCACGCATCAGATGAAGAGTGGCGTACTCATCGTAAAATATGCCAAAAGGACCCATCTGAACCAGAGGGTAGACCCAAGTGTCTGCCTCAGATGTGTTTGTGGGTTTTCCCTCTGCTGTGGGTGATGCTGATGGGGATTCCGGGTTTTGCTGCCTACCAAGATAAAATTCACAATGAAGACTGTTTACACCTTATGTTTAGTAATTTAATCAATCAATCAAATGACTCAATCAACATTATAAAACAGTCATACTGCATTCCTTATAGGAATTGTACATTACTGCTGGAAAAAAATGTCTTGACTGAATGGACAACAGGTCTTGACACTGCTAAATAGACTTAATTATGCAATATCTGGAGTTTAAAACTAGAAATTTATCCTAAATAGTGTAAAGAGAATGTTCAACTTTAAATTGGTATATCATATGTTTGTGTACATGCTGAATGGCTGTATGGTCTAAAATCACATATGTGAAAAGATGTTAAAAAAAATTATTGAATTGAAATTGAATTGAATTGTGTAAAGAAAAAGAATCCATATGTACTTTGAATTTTTTTTTTTAAATCTAAAAATTAGAAACCTGTAACTTAGGAAACTAAGTGAAAAGCAAACAAGGAAACGAACGTTCACTAACCTCAGTGTCCTACTTTGTGTGTCCATGTAGTTTGTCACTAAATATTCTACATGTTCCTTTGCCGAACATTTGAACTCTGTTGCACAACCTGAAATAAAAAGAAAACTTCTGCAATATTTCATAACAAGCTTTATTCTAATAAAATGTATTTTTCACCAATATCAAAATAACATCAAAGGACATTGTAAATAATTTAGGTAAAACCTATTTCAGAATCAGGGAAAATAATGTATTTTGTGTTCATGCAAAGAACACATTAAGCACATTCTTGAAATAACACCATTTTTAATGAATGAGCATTATAAACTTGTTCTTGGAAGACCATTGTCATCACTCTATTGGAATTTATAGTGAAAACTGGAAAATTCCAGGCAGTTAGGAATCGACAGTCAATGAGAATATTTCTAATCTTTGAATGTATCCAGATATTTTCAACAAAGGCAAAGCACAATGCGGATCTTTAGAGAACTTGAAAATAAAAAAGTATCTGAATATAAGTGAATTTCAAATTATTAAATTTTTGTCCTGCTTGTACGTTAAACAAAAATTCATGTAACACCTTCATAAGGGTGTGCTTTCCACAATGGGTGTAACTGAAGAGTGTTGTTGGTCTGAAGTTGGAAAGAAAAGGAGGACACTGTTTTCACCAGATCATCGAAAAAATCTGCCATCACTTTGCAGTCGTTGAACAAGATGTATCTGTCTTGCCTGTTGGTGAAATAGTCATTGCTCAAGTTGGCACTGAAACAAAAATGAGTGAGAATATATTTTCATGACCTAATAGCAACAATAGTAAACATAATACAAACATTGTAGAGTGATATAAAAACTTATACAATTCATTTAACATTAAAAAATGTACTGCAAGTAAAATAACTTTAACATTGAATAATAGTAACACTTAACTATTACTTACAACAACAAAAAAACATTGATGTAAATTTGTAACTCAACAGAAATATTCATGCATTCATCCTTTCCACAGAGGAGAGCAGTGCACAAGATTTGACGAGTTGATAAAGGAAAAAACCCAATCCAAATATTAAAACCATAACAACAAAATAGCTATAAAAATATATATTAAGAAACAACAATCAAAACAGTAAAACTTGAAAAGAACACTTGGTCTACAAAAACGTTGAACAAAATATGATTAAAACAACAAAACACACATGAACAACTTACCCACTAATGATAATACTGTCATCCACCAAGTATATCTTCAGATGGGTCAGGCCTATAACTTCGTTGAAACGCTCTGGCACTAAACGTCTCAGAACCCCTCTCAGATCTGGGGTGTGATACAAACTGATGTTTACTTGGTTTGGAAATTGGTTCAGCAGGCCAAGGAGCATTGTGCGTGAATTCACTCTGCCTCGAGATCCGCGTGTCATGTCCAGCAACACGTTTACTTTGAAGTCAGAGTTTTTGTGAGCTGCTGCATTGGAGCAAGCCTCATTCACAGAGGACACCTGTAAATATGAACAATCTAATTATTATTTTTCCATAGTTGTGTAAGTGTGTTGGTGTTTGTGTGTGTACATCATGTGTGTGTGCAGGTGAGTGTGTGTGAATACTTATATATATGTGTCACAATGATTACCAGCAGTACCTTTCGTTTACACTAGTAGAAGGCTAAGCCAAAGTCAAGACACTTTATTACCCAATGAATTCAAAATATAAATGATGTTTTGGTGATGCGGTAAAACATTCAGTCACTCTACAATAACAAACATTCTTCCACTGGACATTAAGACATTGAATGATCCAAGAGAAAAAGTTATTTTAAAAAGCAAACCATGTACATACGCACACACACACTAGCACACACATTCACTAGTACACAATTCTACATGGGTATATAAATTGAGGCATAAACATCATATAATGTGCATTAAAACATCACGAAATTGTGCAAAACTCATGCTCTGTGAACAACTGAGGTCACTGAACATTGCTGAGAGAGCAGCCTCGGGGAAGAAGCTGTGTCTAAACTGACTGGTTCTAACTTGTAATTTTCTTAAGTGTTTGCCTGACGGGAGGAGTTCGAACAGGTGGTTGGCTGGATGAGATGGATCGCCAATGATGTTGCTGGCGCTTCTAACCAAACGCTTGCTGTATATAGATGCGAAGGATAATAAATCGCAACCATTGATTTTAGCAGCATGTTTTACAATTCTTTCAAATTGAAACTTCTCGCCATAAAGGGGGCCTCCAAACCAGACACTGATGCTAAAACACAGGATATTCTTAATAACAGCGTGACAGAAGTGCGTGAGTATCGTCTGGTTAAGTCCGAGCATCTTGAGCTATCTCAAGAAGTGGAGGCACTGCTGGCACTTTTTGATGATGGACATGCTGTTGTTGACCCACGACAGCTTGCTAGAAATGATCGTGCCAAAAAATTTAAATGAGTCAACCTGTTCTATGCTTTCACCATTGATCATGAGAGGTCAAATTGGACTTTTATTCCTGCGGAAATCAATTACCATTTCTTTTGTTTTAGAAACATTGAGCTCAAGGTTGTTATCCGAGCACCAGCCAACTAGCCGCCCGACCCCCTCCTATATGCACTTTCATCTTCACTGGAGATTTGATAGAAACTCAAAACGTGAAGTACTCAAAGAAAAATGAACACCGATACCAGTTCTTGTTCCAGAGTCCCTGTTCCCAAATACAGGGATGCAAATGTGATCCGTTTCTGGGCTTTCTTGGTTTTTACCTGTAATAAGACAAATGGTTAGAAATTATGAAGAATTACACATTAGAGAGTAAACACAACAAGGTACACCAGACTGAAGTTCAACCTGGACAAACTGCAAGACCTGGAGGTGGCAGAAATATTCCAAGCCACAATTGGAGGGAAATTTGCACCAATGCTCATTTGAGAAGCTGGTGAAGTAGATGTTAACACCATGACCACCACCTTCAACTCAGCTTGGTGACAGATCCTTGGCAAGCACCGGCCAAAGAAGAAACTGTGGATCACACCTGAGCTTTTGGACCAGTGTGACAAATGAAGAGAGATGAAAAAGAAAAAGAACACCTCACAGGGAGCTGATGCAAACCAAAAAATCAACAATGACATCCGAAAAGGAATAATAATAATAATAATTAACATTTATATAGCGCCCTTTCTAATGAAAGCTCAGCGCTTTACATTCACATAAGACACTTCTTCTAAGAACTAAAATGATTAAACAATAACAATATAAAAACATGGTAAACAAAACATACAGAATGTAATTACATAATATAAACACGCACACACACACACACACACACGCCAAGTTCAACACGAATTTAAATTGTGATGTTAGCAAAGGAACGTTTGAACAGATGGGTCTTGAGGCCAGAACGAAAGGCAGCAGATGTTTGGGAAGAATGGAGAGACATGGGAAGGGAGTTCCAGACGGTGGGAGCAGAAATTGAAAATGAGCGTTTGCCAAAGGACTTGTTCACTCGTGGAATGGAGAGATTTTGGGCAGAAGAAAATCGAAGGGTTCTAGAGGGTATGTAGGGGTTAACCATGGTTTTGAGATAAGAAGGGCCGGATGAAGAGAGAGCATTGAAGCAGAGGCAAGCAATTTTGAACAGAGGAATATGCACAGCAAATGAGAACTGGATAGAAGATCAATGCCAGGAACTAGAGAACAGTCTGAACAAAAACAACAGCAAGAAAGTCTACCAGACTGTGATTGTGAAGCAGCAGACAAATGTTAAACAGCCCAAGATCTCCATGATCCAAAGCAAGTCTGGCATATGATATATGCCTTACAGAAGAACAAGAAGTCTTGATAGATGGATAGAGTACTACTCTGATCTTTACAACCACACACCAAACGAAGACATCAGTTCTAGCATGTTCCCAGAACAGAGAAAAAGAAGAAGTCACCCCAATTCTCTGAAGAAGTTGAGGCAGCAGTGCAATCGCTGAAGAAGGGAAAGTCAGCGAGAGTGGACAACATACCTGCAGAATTGCTTCAAGCAGGAGGAGAAGCAATGATTGACACTCTCATGTAACAAGATCTGGCAAAGTGGGGAGTGGATTAAACCATGGACCCAGTCGCTTGTCATCACTCTTCTCAAAAAGGGTAACCTTCAGGAGTGTGAAAATTACCGCACCATCAGCCTGATCAGCCATCCCAGCAAGGTCCTCCTGAAAATAATATTCAACAGGTTGAAACCCCAAGCTGAACAAATCACAGCTGAATAACAAGCAGGATTCAGGGCAGGGCGAAGAACCACTGAACAGATTTTCAACCTCAGAATAATCTGCGAGAAATATCTACAGCACCAATAACATCTATCATGTGTTTGTAGACTTCAAGAAAGCATTTGCCAGAGTCTGGCATGTAGCTCTGTGGGCAAACATGAGAGTGTACAACATCAGCCCCAACATTATTGAAGTCATCAAAAGCCTGTATGACAAGGCTACCACCAGTGCAGTCCTCCACAACAGCACCATCGGGAACTGGTTCAGAACAATAATCGGCGTGCATCAAGGATGCCTACTCTCTCCAACACTCTTCAACATCTTCCTAGAGCACATCATGCCAGATGCCCTTGCCAATTATGAAGACACAGTCAGAATAAGGGGTAGTGCAATCTCAAAGTTCCATTTTGCAGATGACATTGATAGATTGGCTGGAGATGAACAAGAACTTGAACAGCTGGTACAAAGGCTAGACACCATCTCCAGAGCCTTTGGAATGGAAATAAGTGCAAAGAAGACCAAAATGATGACCAACAACATCAATGGCATCAACACAGACATCAAAGTCCAAGGCTAAAATCCCTCAACACAGTGCATAGCTTCAAATATTTAGGAACCATTGTATCAGACAATGGGTCCAGACAGGAAGTCCTCTCGAGGATCGCACAAACTACTCCTGCCCTGACAAGATTGAAGCCCATTTGGAAAGACAGGACCATCAGTCTACACTCAAAGGTAAGGCTGCAGCGCTCCCTTGTCATTTCCATCTTCCTATATGATTGCGAAACATGAACCCTCACAGCAGATCTACAACGAATAATACAAAGCATGGAGAGAAGGTGCTATGTGCAGAAGACTTCTGAGCATTTCCAATACCCAGCTAATCACCAACGACGAAGTCCGACATCACACAAGCCATTGGTCAACATGATGATATGCTCACAGTGGTGAAGATACTGAAACTTCGATGATATGGCCACGTCACTAGAGCATCAGACCTCGCAAAGAGCATCCTGCAAGGCATGGTGCAAGAAGGCAGAAGAAGAAGACAGAAAAAGAGGAGGAGGGCAACATTCGAGAATGGACTGGCTTGGCATTGAGCGAAGCCATGAGGATTGCTGAGGACAGAGAAAAATGGAGTATGCTGGTTATACGGGCATCTGTGGTGCCCCAACGATTGTGGAGTTACGGGATAGGATAGGATAGGATAGGATAGGATAGAACATATGAGATCATTAGTTAAAGATATATTGTTCATGTTAATATCTTAATATTGATATTGTGACTAAAAAGAAAGAGGGAAAGGGATAGGGAAGGGCGGAGATGGGCTGGGAAGGTGGGAATGGAAAGGAGTTGCATGCTAATTAGCAATTACAAGAAGTTCATTGAATCCTTTCACCTTCTTCTTCTTCTTCCGTATATGCCCACAATCAATTTTGATTATTATGGCACTTTTTACCAAGGTGCATGCTGGGTGTGTTCTTGTTACCGGCACTCACCCGTCTAGGACATGAGCGTCAGGATCTTTAAAGTCCGTTATGATGGAATGTATGCGACACAGACTAGACCTCGGTTTATACTCTCATCTGAAGGAGTAGGAAAACAGGAGTAAAGTGTCTTTCCCAGGGACACAACACAATGGCCCGGCCAGTGCTCGAACCCGGGACCTTCAGATCCACAAGCCGAAGCACTACCATTAGACCACAGTGCACCTTGAACAGCTCTTGAGCTGGAAAAGGCTTATATAAAAATGTTAAAATAAAAATAATGTTAAGTACTGATCTAGCTAGAAAGGGAACATAAATAAATAATCAAATTAAATTAATTGTATAAATCTGTGGAAAATGTTTACAAGTCATCAGCTTACCTTCAAGACTTCATAAAACTGCGTAGGCTCAGTAAGCACCAATACTTGGTCACCTCGGATAGGAAAGCATGGAGCATAATTTGACATCCAGGCAAATTTCTGGTAGGTTGAACTAGACCAGCCCTCTGCCATTGCTGCCAAGCCCGAAGAAACCTGAGCTTCCACTGCAGATGAACAATATGTTGCAGATGCTAGCATGCACCTGTACATAAATATGAAAATCTGGCTCAATGCTTGATAATTTTAAACATCAACATTAGCACCTATCAGTTGTCATCTTGTTGCATCAATTAGTGTAAGTCGACAGTGCAACATTAGTGTAAAACACAGACATTTGCCTTTATTAGTCTAGTGGGGGTAGTGATGCAAAGATGTTGCTACCCATCTACTTCATCTGTGAGGAAGGTGTACAGAAACTACTAGAAAACCTTGATCCCCATAAGCTTCAGGTCCCGACGGCATCAGCCCTAGGATGCTAAAAGAACTAGCAGTCGAGCTCACCCCTGCCCTCACACTCCTCTACAGATCCTCCCTACTCTCTGGCGTGGTGCCCCAAGACTGGCACCTCGCGAATGTCACTCCTGTCTTCAAGAAAGGAGAGCGGTACCGCCCAGAGAACTACCGTCCCATTTCACTGACCAGCATACCCTGCAAAATCTTCGAGCACATCGTGGTGAGCTCCATCATGCACTTCGCCGAAATAAACAACATCATATGTGAACAGCAGCATGGCTTCCGGAGGAACCGGTCCTGTGAGACCCAGCTACTGGGGCTTGTGGATGAGCTGACAGAGAGCCTGGAGAGGGGCCAGCAGTGCGACGCCCTCGTCATGGACTTCTCCAAGGCGTTCGACAAGGTCTGCCACTCTCTCCTCGTCCATAAGCTACGCTACTATGGGATCACAGGCCAGGTGAATGACTGGATCTGCAACTTTCTTAGCGACAGGAAACAGGCCGTGGTGGTTGAGGGGACAAAATCCAGCTTCGTGCCTGTGGAGTCAGGAGTCCCGCAGGGATCTGTGCTAGGCCCCTGTCTATTCCTACTCTACATCAATGACTTCCCGTCCGGCCTGACCTCTGCTACCCGCCTCTTCGCAGACGACACCCTCTGCAAGAACATTTCCTCTACAAAAGACCAACAAACCCTCCAAGACGACCTCAACCGCCTTGCAGAGTGGGAAAGAGCCTTCCATCCAGATAAGTGTCAAATGCTCCACATCACCAGGAAAAGGTCACCCATGACTCACATCTACTCTCTGCGCGATCACCCCCTCCAAGCAGTCAGCGAAACGAAATACCTTGGCGTTACCATCACTGACGATCTACGATGGGACCTCCATATAACAAACACCACCAACAAAGCCAACAAGACACTTGAGTTCCTGCGGCGTAACCTGAAGGTTGGCTCCCAGCGAGCTAAGCAACAAGCCTACCAAGCCATGGTACGTCCCATCCTGGAATATGCAGGGACAGTCTGGGACCCGTACACAGTTAAAGAGACCCACAAGCTGGAGGCCGTCCAACGACGAGCTGCGCGCTGGACAGTGAAGCGACACCGTCAGACCTCCAGTGTGGATGACATGCTTGCAGACCTCAAATGGCCCACCCTCCAGGAGCGACGCCGGAAAGCCCGCCTGACCATAATGTACAAGTACGTCAACGGACTTGCCATCATCAACACCATCAACAAACCAAACCCAAATCCTCAGCGCAGGACCACATGTCAGAAACACCCCCTGACTTTCCAACTCCCATCCTGTCGTACACTCTACCGACAACAGTCCTTCTTCCCTCGAACAATCAACGAGTGGAACAAGCTCCCTGCCCATGTGGTCTTAGACCCTGAGCTGGAGAGCTTCAAATCTCAGCTGTAACCCCTCCTTCCCCCTTCTCCTACCTTTTTTTTTTTTTTTTTTTTTTTTTTGTGCCGTACTTTTATAAGCGCGAGGTACCATCTCTCCTAATGTTGGCTGCAGCGTCCTCAATATGTTGAGGTTGGCAGCCCCAAATGAAAGAAGAAGAAGCTAGAAGCGTACACATTTGTGGATTGCAATGTGGCTTCTTAACACGTATTAGGAAGGCAGCTCACGTTTAATCTCGTGCGTTTTAAATCCAAACTTAAGAAGTATCTGGACTGTGTAGATATGGGCAATGACTCGATTTTTATGTCCATTGTCTGAACTAAATATAATTAATGAAACAAATACTGAAATAGGCCTACGTAAGTACTGAGCCAACGGGCAGTAACTTTCAACGTTATGCTAATTAGTTTCCAAAATATGTGTAATTCACTAACTTGTTAATGAAATATAGTACAAGAAGCAAACCTTTTGAGGACAAACGTTGCTTTTCGAAACATCACAGCAAAACGATTTCTACGAAAATAATTTGACATTGAAGCTCTAAGAAGAAAACGAAAATGGCTCAGGGCACTTCCTGCTCAGTGAGGAGCTCTGAAGACGTCATCAAATTGAGCTCTTAAAAATAAATCAAAATAAGCAATGTTTAATATCTAGTCAAACATAGACATTCATTATTTAGAGCAAACACATCCAATATACTTTGATATAGACTATTCGCGAGAAAAGCTAGAAACTTCCAAATTCGCAGATAACAAAAATAAGTGGATTGGGTGGTTATTCGATGCAAACCGAAAATATTTTTTTCCCTTAAATAATAAGTACTATTATATTCACAATAATATCATAAAAGTTAAGGTAAAACTATGCAAATGAATTAATACATTTGATTTAACAATTAATTAATAACGGAACAGACCAATCCTCTAAAATCAAGTCTAAAATCCTGCTTAACATTTATATTAAAAGGGAGGTTAACCTACTTAGCAACCATCCATGACAACAGGCGCATAGTTAGACGCCACACAAACCCGCCAGTGTTGAGGGAGAGGGTACGAGCCAGACGTTGGAACCTCATACAGCATATTATACCCTCGTTTCGTACCTGTGGTAACCACTCATTCAGACCACTGCATCAGTGGGTCTTTTTTGTACAAATATTTGATGGTAGCGAGCAGATAAACCGCAAGAATGGCTGCAGAATTGGAACTCGGCGACAGCCGAGTAGAATACATGGCTGACTATGTCATAAAAACAATGAGGATAAAACCAGACCGTTTTGGCAAGATGTACAGCACAGATGAAGCTAAACAGATGTTCTTGGACTTTTTTGAAAAACCTGAAATTACCTCATTGCTGCTCATTGCAACAGCTGCCGGTGGTCTGAACGTGCAACATGAGTGGCCACAGAACCCCAAAGGCAAGGCATGCTATTTTGTGAAAAAGAACAAAGAAGCGATGTCAAAAGACAACTTCAAGACACACATTTTGCACGGTGACATGTCTCAGTCACCACTTGACCAGCTCTCTGCATTTGTTGATGAGGTAAGTTCCAAACTGACACGTTCCATCCAAATTATATATAATTGTCTACGTGATGTCTATCGTGGACCTATAAGATTGATTACAACTCGACCATATGAAATTGTGTGTATTGTGCGCATTGTCATATGAAACTGTATTTTTGTGAGAATTTATTACCCTTGATATTTCCTAAGATGGGTTGTGATTAAAGATTGAATAAGGAAATGGCATACATACATTAATTTGTTTCTGTTGCAATACAGCAACACAAATCATGCACAGAAATATATTTGCTAATCCAAGGTGCTGGTACCCTTGCTGACCAATGAAAAGAACCATGACCATTGGCCTAAGGTGGTCTCAGAGGATGTCAGACGCCATGTACATAACCTGAAAAGCAATGTCTATGTTGTTTCTGGACAAGCGAAGGGGAAAACGTTGCTTCCACTGCCTGTGGGGACTGACAGAGTTGAAGCCATGGAGGAGGATGAAAAGTAAGTTTCAGTTTGTTCCTTTTCTACAGGGATCTGGCTTATTATTATCTAAAAGGTTTGTAAATAAACACTTTCCATTGAATGTATAAACAGATGTTTATAATGAGGGTCACAAGTTTTGCTATCAGTGCCTGTATGTACATTGACACAAGAATTAATGAGCTATATGCTAACAGATCATCTGATTTTTTAAAATACAGTTTGTTTTGTTTTCAGAGAAGGGGTACACTGTACATGCATGACTGATTATCTCAACACTTAGTATCTCAATGCAAGCTCTTTTTGCTGCAAGCTCAAGTATTTGTTAAAATACATTGTAATATCGTTTTTGTTCTTGCTTGCTACATTTATCAGCCATCAACAATCCTAGCTATAATGCATTCAACATTTTACCTGTAAAATTGTATCTTTAACCCTGTTTCACCTCACACTTGCAAAAATATGTTTTGGATGTCACTGATCAGTTTTCTGTTCACTTCATTGTGTCATTGTTCAGATAAAATAAATACGATGACTTTTAATATAAAATTCTGCAGGAATGACTTGTTTGATCGCAACCTGGTGCATGCTATAGAAACTGTGATCATCGAATGGACTCATCAGATCCGTGATGTGCTGAAACGCGATTCTGCCCAACCAGTGTTAGAAGGTCTCAACCCATCTCCATTCGTGGAGATCAAGTTCTGGGAGAACAAAACACAGAATCTTGAATGCATCTATGAACAGGTACACACACATTTTAATTAGTTTAGTTTTGCTGTTGTTGTGATGACTGATAGCAGTATGCCCTGAACTAATGCTTTAATTTATCCATCATTTTTATTGACGTTTGTGTGATGGGAGTGGAGGTAGGAGCTGCATTAAAGTTAATACAGAGAGTCTGAGAGTGTATGGAAAACTGAAATAAGGAAGTAAAAATAAAGGAGCAATAATTTAGGGCAGACTGCTTCCAAATAAATTTTTGAAGATGGAGGATTACAAGTTTGTTGATTTCAGAAGCTTACAATGTGTGCTTTTTATTATTATTATTATTATTATTTTTAATAGTACTATGAATTTAAAGTTTTGTTCCTCTGTTATAGCTGCGAGATCCTAAAGTGAGAAAAATGGCAGAACTGCTGGAGAAAACACATAGCAGTTACTTCCCATCTTTCAAGAACATCTTCAGAGATGTTGTTGCAGGTAAGCTAAAATTTGTTGTTGTGCTTCAGAATTTTAACTAATTCAGATTTAGGACTTTATTCTTCTATTGTAAATGTAGAAATTTGCCTTTCAGCTGCACAGTTTTCAAGCAGTTATAAACTGCAGTCATTGAAAAGCAAAAGCATAAAAATCTGTACATTTTATGTTTGTTTGACAGCACTGACAGAAGCTCAGGACATTAACATGTATCTGAAACCTCTCCGTCATCATTTTGAGGACCTTGAGCAGGCAGAGTTTGATGAGTGCATTCCGATGCTGGGACCACTCATGCATGCGGTGTGTCTATTGTGGGCCAACTCTCGCTTCTACAACACCCCAGCCCGTATTGTTGTCCTCCTGCAGGAGATCTGCAACATGATCATCGACATGGTAGGCTTTCAAGCTAGATGTGGACTTTATAGCCATAATGTAGAATCTGTAGATTGCCTTTACTGTAGCAGAACTGACAAGAATGAGAGGGTGAGGAAAAGAAAGAGAAACTGTAGATAGTTTAACCATCACTGTATTAAACAAATTTTTTATGTTCAAATATCGTGGGTAGAAATTCACGCACATTATAAGTGAACTCTGCAAAGAAGAGGAACTCCTCTTGTTATTCCAGGTTAAACTGTGGCACAGAATTTATGAGAGTAAACATAAGGAGTGAAAAAACTGTATTTTGGAATCTGAGTAGATTATAATGGTACAATATTGTACATTAACAACTTATAATATAGCTGAGCAAGTGAAAGTATGTAGGGAAGAGAAAGATTATGAAAGGCTTGAGACTTTTGTCATTTAAGTTAATCTGGCAGATGGAAAGAGAAAATAGGGAAAATGTAGCAAAAATGTAGGTCTACAAATATATAAATATGGATGTGTGAGTGTTGGAAGTGTGTTAGAGGGAAAGATTTATTAAAAAAAATTTTGGGAGAGAGAGAGGTGAGTAAGGGGGGAAAGAGGGGAGGAAAGAGTGGGAAAAGGGGTATGCTAAATTCTGATAAATAGTTTAGAGAAATAATGTAGGCAGAAAAAAAAAAGATTCATTGCATTTCAAAATTTGCTAAATCACTGCAAGGTGTCTGTTACATGCCAAAAGATTAACTGCCTTACTGATTAGGGAAAAGTAAACAATGGGTCTGTATAGCAGCTAGCCCAGACAAAAACCTTTTACTGTTTTGGTTTCCATTGGGGTTTCCATAAACCTTGACTGAATGCGGACTTTGGACTGGGATATATTATATATATTTTTAATTTACCTGGCTCATGCAATCTTTTATAACAAACAATGTAGATTAAGCTTATGTATGCTAGCACATGTGTGTCTACGAATGAGAGGAGGTCAGGGGAGCTTGAGAGTTGAGAAGAGGGGTTGGGTGTAGGGTGGGTAGAAGCAAATGTATTTATTTGTATTTGTTTTCCTTGCATTTGAGTCAGTAGTATATGGTGCCATACCATATACCATGTATGTAATCTCATGAAATGTAATCAATAAAAACATACTGCACAATTCATGTCAAGACATTACTTTCATTCTTTACATTCTTTCGTTGTTTGCCATTATATGTAGTTATGTCTTTTTACTAACAACGTCATTATTCTTTTCTAATAATGCCATTACGTGTAGTGTTGAAGTCCTTAAAGTAACTCTGTCATGTTCGAGTAGCGTTACAACCTTTAATAAGATTATGTGTAGTGTTGTACACGTAACCTCTACTAACAATTTGTATTTGCCCTTCAAGCTTCAGGAGCGGTCCAACTAACATGGTTTTGTACAAGTCTCTGCTTGTTTGTACCTTCTTGAGGAACTCTGCAAAAAGGGACACAATTCTGCATTTGTAATCCTTTTCAGGGTTGTGCACCTTGCCAACGTTTTCTTCTACCTCACCAGCCTTCTTTTATTTATTATCTCCTTTATATATAATATATATTATTATTTTTTTTTGGGGGGGCGGGAGGGGGGGGGAGAAATAATATTTTATATTTTATTTTATGTTATTTTATTTTAATGCGTTTTACAACTTATTTTAACTTGTGGCTTGAACAACTCTTATGGGTTTGGGGCTTTTTAATAAACACAAAGGTAAATTTACATGAACACTTTCCAAAATCGTTTATGAAAAAGGAAACAGAATATGATAATTCTTTCCTCAAAACCCCCCAACAGTTTCCAAATCGTTAGCGTTTTGCAACGCCCTTCCTCCTTTTGCCCCCATTAAGCCTTTGTTAGTTGAATTCCATTGCTAGAATTTTAAAACATCATATTAACATATGATATCATAATACATTATTAAGCACACGTGTGTTATTGCATCTGATACCGCAGGGGTGGATCATGCTCTTTATGAGTGGGTGGGCGGGTGGGGGTGGTTCCTGATTACATTACGTGATACTATTAGACTAATAATAATTATATACTGCTGCGTAATGCTACAGCCGATTTTTGTTGTCCACGAAACGGCAAAAAAGAACAGCGGTTTGTTTGCCCTTTTTTCTTTTTTCTTTCTCTCTAAGAATGAGAAAGAGCAAATGAGAATGACAGAAACATTGGGGATTTAAAGCACTAAATTTCCACAAAGTGGGGATACTATTTATATAGAAAACACTGGCACCCCAACAAGGGGGATTTTAAAGTTTTAATTATTGTTCAGAAGGAGTTTGAAATCACTATACCTATTATACTAAAACTCCTTGAAAAGATTGTCCTGCAACAGTTAAATGAAGCCTTCTCTGTTCATTTCTGCCCGCCTACCATTCTGATAATTCTACTGAAACTGCTCCTCGTCCATATTTTAAATGACCTCTTGTTTGCCACCGACTATGGGACACTTTCCCTTCTCACTCTTTGATCTCTCTGCTGCCTTTGATGTCATCGAACACACTATTCTCCTCCAACGTCTTCAAAACACTTTTGGGATTTCCAGCTCTTCACTCAAATGGTCCTCTGCATCTTTCTGACAGGTTTCAGACAGTCTCCGTGAACAGTTCCAATTCTTCTCCAGTCCTACTTACCTGTGGTGTTCCTCAAGGCTCTGTTCTTGGCCCAGTTCTTTTCACTCTATATACCTCCCGCTTTGAGTGACTCCGGCAGCTTGGCCATGGCAAAAGTTTTTTTTTTTTAAGTGCGTTTGTAGGGGTACGCTTGGGTCCTATCCTATCCCGTAACTCGAAAGTCGTTGAGAAATCCCAGATGATCTACTAGGCCTACAACTTTTTCTCTCCTCGGAAAAGAACGCTTGGGTCCCTTGGTGACAAACACTCTCTGCACTGCTGTGACCATCTGGCTGAATTCGTCGTGGAATTCTGTTTCTGACATGTCAGACAGGTCTTGGCATCGGATACTTCCTTAGAGGAATTCAGCCGTCCATACACAGAAACGTTTATTGGCCCATCGACAGAGACGGTCAAATTCCTCTTCAGAAGACAGTCCGACGCACTTCTGGTCGAATACTCCACCAGATAGGCCCCAGATCGCAGGTTCTTCACATCCTTATAATCCACCGTCGATATGACCTGGAAGCCTTTGTGTATAGCAAACAGGGACAGCTTGCCAAGTGGCATAGCTGGATCTGCCTCCTCCACAATCAAGAAACGGGGACATGCCCCATTAACTCCAGCGCTACATGCCTTCTTTATAGTTTCAATGTCTCTGTCCCTGTCCGATCCGTCCTCGTTTAGTCGTTTTTGTGATGGATGCTATGTGTTTAATTATTTATTCGTCCCCATTGCTCACCACCTACACCACCTACCACGGAGTCCAACAAGGGGATGCGTCCAAGAGGTAAATCCAGCAAAGAAACGCATCAGAAATACAGGAGGGGTGTACACTCAAACAAGTCCGCACTGCCACTACGGCCTTGCTCAGGTTTGACCCATGAGCCGCAGCCTTGTAGCAGAGCTAGGGCAATACACGACCAGCCTGACTGACGTGGGCCACACCAACCTCCCGTCTAGGAGAAGTCCGGGCTGAAAAGGTGTCTTGGTTTGAAAGACCGCAGTCCTGCAGTGACCTCATTATCCTGGATCCCATTATCCCCCGAAACGAGTTGCCCTGCACAGCAAACGCAAGGACCTAAAAAAGGCCACAGAAAATAGTGGAAAGGGATTGATGAAACACGCACACACAAGTGAATAACATACATTGAAAAAGTGAATACTGTAGATATCAGAAAAGAAAAGCGATGGCAGACATATAAAGAGTGATAGAAAAGAGGAAGTTTAAAGCACTAAACTTCTATACTGAAAGATCTCCCGGTATCCCCACGGGGGGAAAACGCTGTACAACGTTAACCTTCTCGGCTTCAAATGCATCAACGGTTCTGCAACTTCCTACCTTTTAGAATGCATCCATCTGTACACACCATCACGCAACTTCCGCTCAGCTTCTGATCCTCTGACTCTTCCTAGAACCAGAATTGTTTCTGACGGATTCCGCTCTTTCTCTGCCTTTGGCGGGACCATCTGCTTGAAATCAATTCTCACTTTCTCTTCGCAGCAAACCCTCAATCTCCTCCTTCAAACAGAACTTAAAAACTCATCTCTTCTTGTCTTCCTTTGCTCATTAACCATCTTCCACAACAATGGTCTGTTCCGCATGGTCTCTAACACCCCACATCTGCCAGCGTGCATGTGTGTGTGTATCTCTCTCTCTCTCTCTCTCTCTCTCTCTCTCTCTCTCTCTCTCTCTCTCTCTCTCTCTCTCTCTCTCTCTCTCTCTCTCTCTCTCTCTCTCTCTCTCTCTTTTCTTCTATTTGATGTATCTTTTTTAAATCATTTTTAAAAATCGTAATGATTTTTCTTTTCGGTGTGTGAACGCTTGAGAATTGCGCTTTCACCCGATTTTTTAATAGGAAAAAGCGCTTTATAAATATCCTTATTTATTATTATTATTATTATTATTATTATTATTATTATTATTATTATTATTATTATTATTATTATTATTACAACCTAGCATGATCCTGCTTCTATTGGACTACCAGAAAACCCTGATTACAAAAAATGAAAATAAATTTAAAAAAAATAAAAATAAAATACAGGTGGGTTTACAGATGTATGCATTGTGAAATCCACATTCTGCTTCTGTTGGCTCTTAAAACCTGGACAGAGGATTACTAGGTCTACAGTCACTTTTGCATTTTGCTAATTCAAGCCCAAACATTGTCGGTCATTCCTCACCCAACCTGAACGCAAAGAGATAATAATCTAATGCAATGGGATGAAATGAGGACATGGAGAGTGATATAAGATTACGTCATCAGAGAGTAAAATATCTATGTCAGTCATAGCAAGGCTACATCACTGGTCAATAGGCTAACTGGGTACCAGAAATACGCTAAGCTTTTCAAAAGCCAAATTTAAAAAATCGTAATGATTTTTCTTTTCGGTGTGTGAATGCTTGAGAATTGCGCTTTCACCCGATTTTTTAATAGGAAAAAGCGCTTTATAAATAAAGCGCTTTATAAACATGGGTGCAGAATTTGACGTCGTGGAACACAAATATGAAAGGGACAGAACCTTAATATCCTGAAGTTTTACCGCAATCTTATTCAAAACATGAGGACTTCGGCCAATAAAATGGTGAATGCCGTAATGGCATTGAGGATTTGAGGGGTGGGGGTAGGAAGGGGAGAGGGAGGAGAAAGGAAACGTGTGTGTGTTTTGTTAGTGTGTGGGTGTGTGTGCGTGTGTGTGTGTTTTATTTTATTTTATTTTATTTTATTTTATTTATTTATTTATTTTGCGGGGTTTCCGTGCTCCCTAGGACCCCCCTCCCCTTTCCCCCTCCCCATAATCTGCCCCTTATACCTAACGCATTCTACATTAATTTGTGAATCCTTTGTGTATCCTAAAGAGTCCCGTTCGATGTGTCTTTGAATTTCACACTTCATTTTTATCTACCATAACCAAACCTGGTAACCTGCATCTTCGTAGATTGCACCACCTTGTAGTCTTTGCACCTCCTGTAGACCATGACTTGAAATCTCCTCTAACGTACCCCCTAAAAGAACGAAAACAAAGGAAATTATCTTTTGAGTCCTCTGCTACCCCCTGAACAGGCCCGCAACTTTCTGAACCCAGACGAGTTGTTCAAAGGCGAGGTAGAAGAGACGATTGACAAGGTGCACAAGGCTGTGAAGGTCTTGCGCGCTTTCCGCAACTTGTATGACGAGCACCGCGAGAAGCTGGCCACCTACTTCAAGGAAGGCCAGGAACCCAAGCTCTGGGAATTCACCTCAGACCTCGCCTTCGCCCGCTACGACCAATTTGTGAAGCGCGTGGAGACTGTCGAGGTGAGCTTTGTAGTGAAATCTACTAGAAAAGTGGAAAGGTTAATACAATACTACACATGTTTATTACCTCAAAGAAGGAACTGATAAAAGATTGGAACGATGGAAGAGGATGTAGACTTTATCATTGTTTAGAGGTAAGCGAAGAAGTAGCCAAGATTACTAGTGACACAGTGAAAAGGGAGCGTTATATCACGGACGAAAGTGAAAGTAACATTGAAAGGGTGGTACTTTACAGGCAAAGAACGACACAATTATTATTAGCGAACTGAAAGTAGTTGGTCAGCTATCCAAAGGCAGACAGTATGGAGGATAACACACTGAAATGCAGCCATTTAACTCCCAGTTTGTGGAGGGACCTTGCATTTAATGCTAGAGCAGTCCATTTAAAAAAAAAGGTGGCATTTGTGGTAGGTAGGTGGGTGGGTGATTACAGTACAATATTCTTTATAAAAGGAATTGAAGGCGGTCGAGACTGAGATGGCCGGGGATAACTGTTGATAGAATGAGGAAAGTCAGTGGAGAATTGTTTACTTCAAGGTGAGAGAGATAAAAGAGGAGGTAATGTGGAATTAAAATCAACACGAACAACTGAACGAAACAAGGAGAGCAACGTTTTCCTGGAACAAACAAATAAACAATATATACTAACTAACATAAACAAACCAACCATGTACCAACTAACTAACCAGCCACGACTAAATCCAATTAACATCTACAACCTCACTTTCCGTGCATTGCAGACGTTGATGGAGACCTGCCTGGAGTTCATGAAGCTGGAGAAGATTGAGCTGGGCGGTGTTCAGGGCAAGTCCCTGTCAGCCCAGGTCGTCAGCCTCTATGAGGAGTTTCAGGAACACTACAAAGTCTTTTCTGAAGGAAAATTCGACTGCCTGGATCCTGCTCAGCCTGTGAGTATTGTGAAAGATAAATATTGAATTAACTTGACAATAAAATATCCATCCACTTACCATTCCTGCACCAAAAACTGCTAGTGGGACAATCACCCTGTCTTCATGTATGGTTCATTGGTAGAGCTCATATCGAAAGACACGCTGAAACAAGTGTATACATTGTATTATGAAAATCATCTTTGCCCTGGCCTAACCCAAATCGAATCAGCTGTTGTAAATTGCTCCAGTGTGTGTGTGATGCTGAATAGGTTGGCGGTGTACAATATATAGGTTTAGTTTAGTATGCAACAGTGACTAATGAGATCCATCAAATTGTCAAATTATTCATTATCACATCCTAATTTTGGTATCCATATTATTACAAGAATACTAGAAGTTAGTTTAAAAAAAAAGTTTTCTTACGTTTTCAGGAGTTCATGGAAGTGTATGAGAACTTCCAGGACAAGATTAGCGATATCGACAGACATATGGCCACCATCATCTGCCAGGGCTTTGACGACTGCTCTGGCTTGGAGTCCACGTTCAAGGTAAGTTATCGCAGAGAAACAAACTTAATTGTATATTGCTTCTTTGTTGTACTTTAGTTATGTTTAACTAGGCCTGTAACTCAACGCAGCCATTTCAAAGTCCAATAACATAAGATTCAAGGTAAGAAAGAAATAGAGAATCACAGTAACAGTTATTATTGCAACTCTGTGGGTCTATTCAATAACTGGTTTGTCAAACGTGCCTTCAGTGTTTTAAGGGTTCTTCTATCAACTGACTACTCTGTCTTTGTAACTGAAAAAGGATGTTCGCAGTATTTGTTCCACGTGCACATATGCAAATTACAATTTTGGGGGTTGGTTTCAGCTGATCGACATCATGGGTGGACTGTTGGAGCGTCCGACGATAAAGAAAGACTTTGACCCAAAGTACCCTGTGGTAGTTGAAATGATGAACAAACATTTGGATGAGGTTAAGGCCATGTATGATCTGCAGGTAACCCACCGTTCATTGTATAATGTAATTCTTCTTCGAGTAAAGAGCTTTCTAGAAAATCGCACATAATGTAGAATTGCCTAAGCCTAGCTGACCATAAAGAAAGCTCTGTACTTGTTTCCAGAGACTTTCATTTGTGTCTATGATTTTTGCGTTGTTCTTTTGTGGATGGCAACGAGGGAAGCTCCGCAATGAATTTGAAAGCTTTTAGTTTTGTTAATGCTGTGTTTATTTTAGCACATGACAATGAGAGAAGCTCAACCTTTGTTTCAAGAATTTTCAAGTTGTGTCTAAACTTTTTTTTTTGGTGGGGGGGGGGGGGGGAGGGGGGGGTTGCTTTTAAGCAAACGACAATAAGCTTCTTCTAAGAGCCTTTCAGATTCTTATGCATTATTTATTATTACCTGTTTTGGCGTGTTACAGATGGAAAAGAAGGAAGCTCAAGGCTATGCTCCAGTGCATAAGAATATGCCAAAAGTGTCTGGAAGCCTCCGATGGGCTAAAGAGATTCGTGATCGTATCTCCGTTCCCATGGGAAATTTTAAGCACATTGAGCACCCGTAAGTTCACATGGACAATATACCTATACAGTTATGAGCAAGTAGGCGGAGTCTCAGTTTTTGAGTCTATAGATAGCATGAAGGCAAACTTGTTTCATATGCTAACTTTTAACACGTTTGTGAATAAGTTGAGATGTCTCATTCTGAAAGGGACGAAACGTCTTATGTGCCATAGTCTTCACCAAATTAATTTTTGCGATACGTTTTTAGCAAGTTCAGCGACAACAACGACCCTAATGACGACGACGATGACAATGACTAATGTACCGCTTGTTTATTACAGATGCATGGCCACCGAAGAAGCATTATTGGTGTTCACCAAGAATGAGCAAATGATGAACCTTTTGGCGGAGTATGTATCTTATTCTGTTTACAATACCTCCACCCTATTCCCTTCCATTTACTCTTTTTTTCTTTACAATAAATGCCACACCCACCCACCCCACCCTTTAATAACACGTGAAAGAAACCAAGGAACTTTAAAGTATTACAATGCAGTATTGCAGTATTCTTATTGTTCAATAGCGGCTGCTGGTTTGTTCCTGAATTAATAATTGAGCGTGTATGTTGGTATAGATCGCCGCGCTTTGAGCCTGAATGATTTGGGGAAAGGCGCGTATAGCATCCTGTATTATTATTATTATTATTAATCAAACTATTCTTAACCTATCTACAGTTCTAAACTATAAATGCTCAAAGATTAAAAGAGTGTCAGAAACGGTTCTCAGTGCCATAATGAAGATTGAGAGAACGAATCAGCATTATAACGCGTAGTGACAATCTGTGATGTGCTGTTGTGTGCAGATGGGACAAACAGATCTACGAAGAGTGGTTGAAAGGAGTAGACGAGGCTTGTTCATTCAACCTCAGCCAGCCTCTTCTATCCAGAAATGAGGAGACTAAACTCATTGCTGTCAACTTCGATCCACAGGTGACCGACTGTTTAATCACATTGATTGATTAATCAACCGAACGGTTTTTTTTTAAAATAAGCTTACTGATAAGCTTACATACGATTGTGTTGATCCATCAGAAAATTTACAATGCATTATCCCTCTAATATCCATGCCAATCGTAACCACTACAAGCACATCGAAAAAAAGTAATAATGTTCTTCTGCCTGGCTTTACATAGCTGGTTGCCGTGCTGCGTGAAGTGAAATACCTGGAGATCCGCGACCATGAAGAGATCCCGAGCTCTGCTTCAGCCATGTACTCCAAGAACGACACCTTCCGCAAGTACTTGGCCAACCTTAACATCACGGCGCAGTGGTACAACAAAATCCGCAAGAACATCTTGGAGGTGGAATATCCGCTCATTGAGAAGCAGCTGGAAGAGATCGACGTTCAGCTCAAACAGGCCGAAGTGTCCCTTAACTGGGAGAATGCAAGTAAGTAATGACGTCAATCAAGATAATAATAGAGAAGACAGACAGGCTCTAACAGGCCGACTCTTACAGGCCGAAAAGTACCTAATTGAAAGTAAGTTACTGTGCTAGTCTTTTGTCACATGTCCTAAGGGCAAGATGTAAAAAAGCAAGGCCAGTGCTGACTTTTTTACCCTTGTTAAATAAAATTGTTTTTTTTTATTTTAAATCATAACTTTAGCTCAGATAATGAATCTGAATCTAAATGACTAATAAAAGTGATACTATTTTTTTCCTGGTGGTAAAAGAACCTTTTTAAAAACGAAAGTGTCGCTCAACGTTTTAGTTACAAAACTTGTTATCATAGATTGACGGACAAAACGAAAATCAGAGAAGTATAACTGTACGCCTCCAGCGAAACAATTGAGTTCAGTCCATGTGGCTTCCCCCTCTATCCCTGAAATGTATTCACATTCACGAACATTCTCTAGACCTTTTACCTCGCATTGAATCACAATATTTAGTGAGATGCGTGCGCATTCTGAATTCGTATATGATTATTATTATTATTATTATTATTATTATTATTATTATTATTATTACTACTACTACTACTACTACTACTACTACTACTACTACTACTACTACTACTACTACTACTACTACTACTACTACTACTACTACTACTATTATTATTATTATTATTATTATTATTATTATTATTATTACTATTCTCTCAGATGTGTGGGAGTACATTGAGAAAACGCGCGACATGGTTCACGACCTGGAGGTCAGAGTTCAGAAGGCCAAGGACAACGTGGAGGAGATCCAGACTATCATGACAACGTGGACGAAACAGCCATTGTTTGAAAGGAAAGAAGAGAAGTACGATACACTGCTCAATCTGGATGACCGACAGGAGAGAATCAATAAGCGTTACACCGAGATCACTACTGCGGGGCAAAAGATCCACGAACTTCTCAAGGTAAGCAGTTTGTTTAAGCTTCTTCTTCTTTTATTTTTCATATTCTGTTATCAGTGGTGTACAAATTTTAACAATAGCTCATGCCGTATCGGTATTGACTAAGAAAGAAGACTACGCCTGTAATACAGGTTATATTTCAGTTTAACCCACATTATATAGTTTTACTTAATTAGCTCGAGTTTCTCGTAATATTATTCAAGTTGGTAGCTTTGTGGTAAGTAAGTAGGCCTACTTAAAGCGCACAACACGTAGAAGAAAAACCAAACACCAAACGTTAATCTCTCCCTGGTCACCAGCTGTGAACGCATGGATACCTAACTCTCTAGGGAACTGGGGAAGGTTAAACATTAAGCGAAAGGAGATTAAAACCGCTACTGAAGGGTTATTACAAAACCATAAGAACGTTTGAAACAAAACATTTGAAGTACATTAACTGTACCTTTTGCATGAATTCGTCTCTCTCGCTTGCAGCAAAACCAGGAGTACTTCAAGGCGGACCCCAGCACAGACATGTGGAAGGCGTACGTGGATTACGTTGATGAGATGATCGTGGACGGCTTCTTCAACACCATCAACTGCAGTCTGCAGTACTTGCTGGTCAACACAGATTCCAAGCAGGCCGCGACACCACTCGCTGAGTCTCGCATGGAGCTACAGGTCAGTGTTCAGACGACATGATACCACGAGCAGCAGCCACACCTCACCTCACCACTTCTACTTTAGGATGTGCTTTGGTTTGATTGTTTATACGAAGTTCAGTGTAACATGCACGTAACTCAATTTGGAGACTTTACTGCATGCTCAGTTCAATCGGCTGTTGTAAGTGTACATGTAAAATGTAATTTTACCTCTACTTGACTGTTCCCATAGGTTTACTCATTCCCTTTAGATTATCTCAAAATCTGTAATATTCTCTAACATAGTTGGTCTATCAGTGTAGGTCTAAATGCTTATATCTAACCAAAAACAGTAACTGCATTGAATGAGACCTGAAAAGCGCTGCCGTTCTCTCCACAAAACAACAATTATCTATGTTTCTGGATTCTGATAATTAATGCAAACTGTCTCTTTCTTACAGACTTCTGACATAGTGTTTATCCCACCTCTGGACAGTGCTGCTGCTGACGGTTTCTACGACATGATCGACAGCTTGGTGGGCGATATATACAAACAGTCCTCTCTCATTCCCAGGCTCGCCGCTCACTCGGGTCAGGAACACTATCAGGTATGTATTTTGCATTTTTACCAATGGAAGTATACAGGTTCTGTTAGTACTGTGTTTGACCTGGACCTTTAGCCTTTGGATACAATGTTCACAATGGCTCGTACAGCTCTTGCTAAGTATTGGGATGCAAGAATAGCTCCGTCTTTAAAATGGCTCTCCAGACGTGCAGGAGACCCGCTGAGTTCCAATCTTCACGATGACCAGATATTTTTCACAGAAGTCGACTTTCTGAATGTCTTTTTGTAGGACGTTTTATTTTCTCTTCCTCCACTCCTGTGTCACCTTTGTGGCACGTTTAAGAACCGGGTTAATCTGTGTAAAAGGTACAGATTACAGTCTCAAATAAAGATTATACAGGTGCTGGTAGATTGGTATGACAGAGTTATCCTTGAGTTTTGATAGTGCAGTTGAAGCAGTAAGGCATAGGTTGGGCTGCATGAGTTCGATGCTGATTGTAGCTAACGCCTTTAGCAGCTCTTTGGCCTGGCAAATGCGCTATATAGAATATTTATGTTTACTTTACCGCCTGACAAAACTGCATCGTTTGCTTTGTCATCTCTGTTTATAAGTCCTTCTCTCCCTAAGCAAGCTATATCAAGATGTTTTGGCACTTTTTGATTTTTGTAATAAAAAAAAAGTATAATAAATATTTTCAACTACTTCTCTGTCATCAGCCTGATCTGGAAGAGATGGACGACCTCTCCGAGATGCGCAATGAGCTGATGGAGCGAGTCCAGTCCATAATGACCAAGGCCACTGAGTACCGCAACTCCTTTGACAACTACTCCTATCTGTGGGTGGACGACCGCAAAGAGTTCATGCGCCAGTTCCTCCTCTACAATCACGTACTCACGCAAGAAGAAATTGAGGCTCACGCCGACGAGGGCGTTCCTGAGAGCCCGCCAACCTTGAAGCAATTCCAGGAACAGGTATATATTATGAGGTTTATTCTGAATGTATGTTTTTATGCATAGTGCTTTGCTCTACTGCACAGTGTTTGAAATTGTACAGTCAGTAGAAAGTGGGTGATGTGTTGCACCTTGCAGAAAGATTAAATCTCACTCTCCTATTCTGTCCTATCCCGTAACTCGAAAGTCGCTGGGGTACCACAGACAATCGTTTAACCAGAGTACTCAATCTTTCTCTGTCCTCGGCATCCCTCATGGCTTCGCTCAGTGTCAAGCCAGTCCATTCTCGAATGTTGTCCTTCCACCTCTTTTTCTGTCTCCTTCTTCTGCCCCTTGCAATGTGCCTTGCAGGAGAGTCTTTGCAAGGCCTGATGATCTGGTGACGTGGCCAAACCATCGGAGTTTCCGTTTCTTTACCAATGTGAGCATGTCATCGTGTTGTAAAATGTCTTGTGTGATGGTCTGTCGGACTTCGTCGTTGGTGATGTGCTGGGTATAGGAAATGCCCAGAAGTCTTCTGTATCACCTCATCTCCATGCTTTGTATTCTTCGTTGTAGGTCTGCATACAGACTTTTGATGACTTCAATAATGTTAGGGCTGATTTGGTACACTCTCATGGTTGCCCACAGAGCTGCATGCCAGACTAGGTCAAACGCTTTCTTGAGGTATTTCTCGCAAATTATTCTGAGGTTGAAAATCTGTTCTGTGGTACTTCGCCCTGCGCTCACTCTCACTAAGGCTAAACACGAGCACTTTATAGCGCTTCAAAGAACTCTTCTAACTGGTTTACATTATTTTATGCTGTAGGTCATGGGCTACGTTTCATTCTTGTCCCCAGATCGACACTTACGAGAAGATCTACCAGGATGCAGAAGGTATCGAGGGCACTCAAATCTTTGACCAGTGGTTCCGAGTAGATGCCAAGCCTTTCAAACAAGCACTGCTCAACATCATCAAGCGCTGGAGCTTCATGTTCAAGCAGCATCTCATCGACCACGTCACAAACAGGTAAAATACTTATCACCTTTGGCTTTGAGGCTAATTATTAAACACCCAGTTTAAATTGTTGCTACCAGTAATAGAATATTGAATGCCTAGTGGATCACACGCTAGATATTGAACATCTACTGATTCTGACATAAATTATGAACGTTCAGTGTCTCACAGGTTAAATATTGGCTAATTTTGAACAGTTTCTCTTCTTATTTCATAGCTGACGCCTTGACGGTACTTATATGTGAATCGTGCGCCGTGTTCCATGGTATAGAAACACATTTCAATCCATTCTGAGAGAAAAAATTGTTCACAGGCTGCAGGTGAAAATTCTGGCGAATTACTGACATTGGATGTGTCACTGGTCCTGCAGGTTGGTTAGAAAATTTGGCTTTCAGCACATCAGTTTGTATATGTCCAATATAAGTAATATACAGCTCACATCTCCATGCAAAAAGGACTTGCTCCTGAACCTTGAATGTTATTTCTGCCCAGCCTGAAGGAGCTTGCGGGGTTCATCAAGGTAACTGACGCAGGCCTGCAGCGAGAGGTGACGGAGGGAGACTATGACGGATTGGTCTTCGTCATGGGCAACTTGGGCGCCGTCAGGGAGCGCCAGGCCACCACGGATGAGATGTTCGAACCTCTGAAACAAACCATTGAGCTCCTCAAGACCTATGGTCAGGAGATGCCCGAAGAGGTCCACCAGCAGTTGCAGGTGTGTGCCTGAGAAATTTGTTGTTTAGCATCAAACAATAGCACAAGGTTTATTCGAAATACACTACAGGTAAGGAAAGAGCATTCGTGTCCTATAAGCTGACGCATTGCGCTACTCTGTTTCTTGATGATGATGATGATGATGATGATGATGATGATGATGATGATGATGATGATGATGATGATGATGGTGGTGGTGGTGATGACGATGATAGAGTTTTTGGCCCCTTTTCCCAACACGGTCAAGATATAAAAGAACATTTTGCAGTGGCTTTCCTATTACCTATTTTTTTCTTCACGCAATTGTACATATCCTGCAGGAGCTGCCGGAGCAGTGGAACAACACAAAGAAGATCAGTATCACCGTCAAGCAGCAAGTGGCGCCACTGCAGGCCAACGAGGTGGCCAACATCCGCAAAAAGAGCGCCTCCTTCGACGTTAGCCAGCACAAGTTCAGGGAAAAGTTCCGCGGCATCCTTCCCTTTAGATACGACTGCGAGAGACCCTACGCCAAGCTGGACAGTGTATGTCATCTTTTAGTAGATTAAGCCTTGTACAAGGAAAATTATTTTACGCAGAAATTGACCTAACGCACCACACTGTTTTATTTCAGTGGTTGAGCGATTGTCTCCCTGCTCGATAACCAAACTTATTCTACACAAATGTTTCTGGTCCTCAACGTTTACATAGACCACAAGGAGTAGGTTTAGAAAAGGCAGCGAAATAATTTTGAACAGTTTATAATCCTTTATTAGATGGCAGCCCACAGAAGGAAGTTGGAATGTCGATGGGAAAGATACATCTGCGGACAGTTTTTATGTTGCAATTGTGAAATTTAGTTATAACATCTCATGGCCATTTCGCTGCGTTACGAGTGGCCTACAGTAGTACTAACGGATGTTCAGGACAGGTAAATACAATTCTTAGAAGTCCTTTTGAAAATCCTCTTCGTGCGAAAGAGGGATCCCTAAGTTCACTGGCTGACCACAGAATTCAGAAGGGACCTACGTTTTTCGAAAGGGAGTTAGTTAACCAAAAATATTAATAATAATAATAATAATAATAATAATAATAATAATAATAATAATAATAATAATAATAATAATAATAATAATAATAATAATAACGAGCTCTCTGAGGCGAAGAAACACCGACGCAAAGCTGAGAAAAAGTGGCTCAAATCCGGTTTAGAAGTCAGCAAGCAGATTTTCACCGCTGCAAAAAAACGGGTCACTAAAATAGTCCAGACTGCCAAAACCCGGTACTTTAGCGACAGAATTAGCAGCAGTGAAACTTGTAAACAGTTGTTTGACATTTGCAATCAGCTAAGGGGTAAGAGCAATGCAACATCACTCCCATCCACACATCCAGCATGTCAGCTCCCAGATGTATTTTGTAACTATTTCACACAGAAAGTTGCTGACATAAGGGCCGCTCTTGATAGCCATGAGATCCCACTCACTAACCCATTCTCACCCTCCCTCACCACCGCAAAGATGGAAGTTTTTCAACCAGTAACAGAGCAAGAGGTCAAGAAAGTCATCTTAAGCTCAAAACCAACATCTTGCTCTCTCGACCCCATTCCTACCCCCATGTTGATAGAGAATCTTGACCCTCTACTCCCGACCATTACCCACATTATCAACGAGAGTCTGTTCTCTGGTGTTGTTCCGTCTGTGCTCAAAGCGGCTGTCATCAAACCCCTCCTTAAAAAGCCAAGTTTAGACAAAAATAATCTAAAGAACTATAGACCTGTTTCAAACCTCTCCTTCCTGTCCAAAGTCATAGAAAAAATTGTTCTCAAACAACTGTTTGCCTACCTATATGATAACGCTTTACTTTGCCCCAACCAGTCTGCCTACCGACCATTCCACAGCACTGAGACAGCCCTCCTAAAGGTAACCAATGATCTGTTGCTCGCCTTAGATAATGGCAACGTCTCCGTTCTCACCTTATTAGACCTCTCAGCCGCCTTTGACACAGTCGACCATCACATTCTCTTTAACACTCTTCAACACTATTTTGGAATCTCTGGCTCGGTCCTGGCTTGGTTCCACTCATATCTTTCTGACAGATCACAAGCAGTCACTGTCGATGGCTGTTTCTCCAGCACAGCAGACTTGGTGTGCGGCGTGCCTCAGGGTTCCGTTTTAGGGCCGGTGTTATTCACTCTGTACACCAAGCCACTGCTTCTCCTGCTTAGAAAGCATGCTGTTGAGAGTCAGTCATTTGCAGACGACACACAACTGTATAAATCCACCGCCCCCTCTCTCATTAATTCCACTGTTCAGACCTTGGAGAACTGCATCACAGACATTAAATCATGGATGACACTCAACAAGCTTAAGCTTAATGACGATAAAACCGAAGCCCTCCTCATTCACAAGCACAACACCTCCTCCTCACTCTCGCCTCTCCCAACATCGCTTACAGTAGGGACAACAAACACTCAGTTCTCATCCTCTGCAAGAAATCTCGGCTACATTCTATCCGATGACCTGTCCCTCAACAACCACATCTCCAACGTCTGTCGCTCTGCATACACGGCCATACGCCAAATCAGCTCCTTTCGCCACTATCTTACAGTCCCGGCCACCAAAACCCTAGTCTGCGCTCTCGTCCTCTCTCGTCTTGACTATTGCAACTCTCTCCTTGCTGGCTCCCCGAAACACATCATTGACAAACTACAAAAGGTTCAGAACTCAGCAGCTAGACTAGTATTCCGAGCAAAGAAACGTGATCACATCACACCTCTGCTACATTCCCTTCACTGGCTTCCTGTGCAAGCACGCATAGAGTACAAACTCTCTGTTCTCTGTCACAACTTCTTCACAGATTCTTGTCCTTCCTACCTTGCTGATCTACTGTCTGTCTACGCCCCTTCACGCACTTTAAGATCATCTGCTGACACTCGCACACTCAAGGTTCCCGTCACCCGCACTAAGACATACGGCCAACGTGCATTCGCCTACTCCGCACCTAAGCAGTGGAATTCCCTTCCCTCCCATATCCGCAACATACAATCAACACAAGCATTCAAAAAGGCCCTCAAAACCCACCTCTTCAAACTGCATTATTCAGACTGATTTGTGTCCTGTTGCCATTCTCTCATCTCTTGTCTATGTCTGATCCGTAAGTGTATACACGGCTGTAAATATTTATACTGTTTTCCTTCCTGGGCCTAACCGGGCATATAAATAGCTGTGAATAGGTTTTTGCTATTCTACTTTCTGTCTTTTTTGTCATTTGTGTACATAGTTGTAAATAGTATATTTTTGTCTTTTTTGTAATTTATGTACATAACTGTAAATAGTCTGTACCTTTACTGTCCCGTCTTTTGGTGTATTGTAGCAATAGTGATGTTTCATTGAGTGCATGTATTTATATGTTATGACTATGTAAAGCGTGGTGAGTCTGGTCATAGGCTGGAGTACCCGCTATATAAAAATCCGTTATTATTATTATTATTAATAATAATACAGGATGCTATACGCGCTTTTCCCCAAATCATTCAGGCTCAAAGCGCGGCGATCTATACCAACATACACGCTCACCTGTCTCATCCACCCTCACACACACCAAACACATATCCATCACTCAAACAGGTGGTGTAAAGGCAGGGAGATCGCTATTAGAAGGCGTAGAAAAAGAAAATCGAATTTTTATTTTTGAAATTTTTATATTGACTGCGTCCTGTACCATTATTGAAGGGAGGGAGGAAACCGGAGTGCCCGGAGAAAATCCTCGGTGACCTCAATAGTCTCGTACCTAAGTCACATACGTTCGCCCCTTGCGGGAATCGAACCCGCGACCTTCGGCATAGGAAACCGGCGACTTATCCACTGCGCCACAAGGCCACCCATTACTAAATTGTAGGACTACAGTCAAGGTAGATTTATTGAAGGACGCAACATAACTAATAATTCCGCCCCCTTCATAACAGAGCAGATGCCTATTATGCAGATGTATGTTTCTCGGCAGTCAGAACTTCGGTTTACCCTCTTTATTTAACTTTTCAGTATAATACTGAGATCAACACTATGGAGAAGGAGATGACTACGCTGCTGGAGTCTGCCCAGCTGTTCGAGGTGAACGTGCCGGACTTCAAGCAGCTCAAGCAGTGCCGCAAGGAGCTGAAGCTGCTCAAGCAGCTGTGGGACGTCATCATCATCGTCAGGTCCTCTATCGACGACTGGAAGACCACACCGTGGAAGGAGATCAACGTCGAACAGGTTGGTGGATGGATGAAACCGAAAAATGGTTTGTTAAAGGCTCGCAAAACAGCTTGTTTTAAACCTTGAGATACGTATGGTAGGAGAGGAGATGTAGGAAAACAGCAACAGGATTATTTAATATTGATCGAAGCACTCTAGACACTGGAAATACAATTAATTAGCGTAGGTTTGAAGGAACCAAGCAAAGTTATTGATAGCATGTTATCTGACAAATGGCTACACTCAATGAAAATATAAATATTAAACAGGCTTTTCTTGATGAAAACGTAAAAACTAGCACGCATCTGTGTGTCATCTAGATGGACCTGGACTGCAAAAAGTTCGCCAAGGACATCCGTACCCTGGACAAGGAAATGAGGGCGTGGGATGCCTACCTGGGAGTGGAAAGCACGGTGAAGAACATGCTGACCTCTCTGCGTGCCGTGAGCGAGCTGCAGAACCCTGCCATCCGAGACCGCCATTGGCAGCAGCTCATGCAGGCCACGAAGGTTAGATACATTGTTTTGATTAAAGTAATTGTTCACCATGTTGATAGAATCATTGTGTTGATTACAGATACTCAGTTCCCTTTTCCTGTAAATGGTTCACGAGTACTGGTTCAGAGCCATGAAGCATTTTAAGATAACATCATAGACCACAGGTTTTCTTTATCAAGAGTATGGAATCAGATAATCTTTGTGTAAGGTCATCTTGCTGAAGGTTCGCATATTATTGTTAGAAATATTTGCTGAAAGCTGAATTCAGTATTTTATGATAGCCAGCGTTACATTCGGAAGAGTTGATCTTATTAATTTGTTTTGGGCGCACATGAAAACTCGCTATATAGCCTGTCACATAAAATATGAGTATCCTCAGATCAAGTTAAAAAAAAATCTTACCTTGTAGTAAATACAATACCGGAAGCATCCAAGTAACATTCATTTTCAACTGTGAAATAGTAAATGAGCAAGCTCAGGAGCCTACACCAGTCCTCTGTTCTGCTATTAATTTAAGATAGCAGCCTCACTAGTTATTAATCTGACGTCTATATAATTATGATATCCTGCCTGTTGGTGCACAGGTGAAGTTTGTGATGGACGAGAGCACGACGCTGTCAGATCTGCTGTCGCTGAACCTTCACGAGTTCGAGGATGAGGTGCGCGGTATCGTGGACAAGGCAGTGAAGGAAATGAGTATGGAGAAGGTGCTGAAAGAGTTGGACGCCACTTGGGCTACTATGGAGTTCGAGCATGACAAACACCCAAGGACCGGCGTCACCCTCCTCAAGGCCTCAGAGGAACTCATCGAGACTCTGGAAGACAACCAGGTAAAATTAGATTGAAATGCACGATTTTCTATTTCAAAGCGAGTTTATGATACTAATTTTAATGGAGAGGCATCTAACAACAAAGATACATGTTAAACGTGTTAGTAGAGGCGTTGCCTGTTCGGCCATCAGACTTATGCATTTCTCTATTCCTAAATCCTGTCCTCTTCATGGTATTATTTCTGCTCGTGTGTTTGTAAGCGTCTCGCATATCGGTATCATTTCCATTCTCCAGGTGCAACTTCAGAACATGATGACGTCCAAGTACATCGCTCACTTCGGGACAGATGTGTCGTCCTGGCAGAAGAAGTTGTCTACGGTCGACCAGGTGATGGGCATCCACTTGGAGGTGCAGCGTACCTGGTCCCATCTGGAGTCCATCTTCATCGGTTCCGAGGACATCCGTAACCAGCTGCCGGAAGACTCCAAACGTTTTGATGGCATTGACTCAGACTTCAAGGTAAGCACATTTTGGGTATCTAGACGCTTGTTTAGCACGTTTTGTTGTTTAGCCTTTTTTCAGTGGGTTTCTCGAGGTAGACTATATTGTGTCATGCTTTTTTTTATAGTTATGTATAAAACATAATTATAGCACTCGGATGTCGTTCTATGCATTGCGGCTTTGCCGTATTCAGTACAGTAATATGAATGCAGCTTACCACTGATAGCCTTGTGCTGAATAGACTAACTTCAAAATATAGTTCAACAGAGTTTCTATTATGCAGATGATGACTTACCTAACAATGAAAGTTTCTTCTTACGATGTCCACAGGAGCTTGTGAGTCAAATTGAGAAGACGACCAACGTGGTGGAATCTACCAATCAGCCCAACCTCTTCAACCGTTTGGAAGCCATTCAGGCATCGTTGGCTCTGTGCGAGAAGGCCCTGGCTGAGTATTTGGAGACCAAGCGCCTCGCCTTCCCCAGGTTCTACTTCGTGTCCTCGTCCGATCTGCTTGACATCTTGTCCAACGGCAACAACCCTGTCTCTGTGAGTTTTCATTTATGTATTTATTTGTGTAACACGAATCGCATACGGGTTAAACATACACGTATTCAACAGAGACACGTATGCAATATTGGAAGTGAAAATATTAACAACCAAAATTATTATCATGATGATAATGACTAAGTTCTACTTATGTATGTCTCACCAGGTTGCTCGCCATCTTACCAAGCTGTTCGACAGTATGGCCAAACTGAAGTTCGAGAAGGACTCTGCCGGAAACGAAGCCAAGACGGCCAGCGGCATGTACTCCAAGGACGGCGAATACGTCGACATGGACAGCCAGTGTGACCTCGGTGGACAGGTAAGCTCGGGCAGCAGCAGTTTGCCGCCACAGAATCTGAATGGCAGTGAAACGGCATAGGAACGGCACTTAAGTCGATCGCATCCTTAAAAATTAAAGCTTGCATGTCTATATTTGCTGAATAGCAGCAAACCTGCAAACAGTGCCTAAGGGTTTTTTTACTCACATGCAAAGCAATGTGAGTCTATGTATTCACCACTCATCCACCCTTCTCCCTCCAAAAAAGAAAAAAACAAATCCAGATTTGTGCAAACCTGTGCGAGATGAGTCCTAAATAGTAAAAAAAAAAAAGATGGCGCCTGGCTGTGCAAAATTTGCAAGTGGATTAATATCTCAAAACCTTTTTGAACTATCACAACCAAAGTTGGTAAGATGGTGTGTACCCATGAAACCTCATAAATGATCAGTGAATGAATGACTTCTCTTCAAGGTCAAGGTAACATGGTCAACAAATGTTAGTAAAAAAATGACACTTTTTCGCAACGTTTCGCTTTTTTTTTTCTTCTAAGTTATTAATATTGAAGTTTTGTTTCTTGGATACATGATAAATATCAATGAGACACACATACTTTGCAAATTTGGTCAACTTCACTCCCAAGTCAAGATCACTGGAGCTGTCCAAATCGGTTTGTTAAAGTATTTTGAAGTGACCTTGACCCTAAACTATGAGTGATATAAAGTCCAAACTTGTTGTATTTAGAGATGATAGATTGATCTTTCATATATGCGTTCCGTTTTTGCGTTGATCTTGAAGGTCAAGATTGTCACTGCCACGACTCCCCCTGGGTAGACACCACAAACAAACACCTTACACACGCAGACAACCCAGACAGAATGACAGTTTCCCGCAGACGTGAAGCGATGATAACACAACAATTATATATACAACTTTCAAACTATTTATTCATTCATACCACACACTCATACACATACAACATTTACACATGAAACGAGAAAAATGGTGATGGAACAATCAATGGGTCGATGAACAATGAAATGGAAATGTCAGATGAACGGGGGTTGCTGATCAACCACGTCTAACTAACGACTGTGCAACGCCAATGTCCGGGCACAGAGGGGGCAAGAGTCAAGAGGGGGACAAATAAAGAACGAGCCGACCTGATAGTAGGGTGTCCCCGTTGATGTCTCCGAAAGGTAGCTGCCTCCTCGTTGTGGTTGACGCTGGACTGTCGCTGTTAAATCCAGGCGCTGTGGTGTCGCCACTCCCTCCGCCGCTGACGATGACGATGATGATGATGATGATGATGATGATGACGCTGTAGTTGCGGCGGCCCTGCCGCCGTCGACGCCTCTCAGCCTGACTCCTCCTGTCGGCTACCTTGTAACGCCGAGGCTAGGTCCCGCAACAGGCGTCACGATCACGCGGGAAAGATGGGGTTGTGGAACGATGAGGATGTTCACAAACGTGGACGTGGACGAATGGGTGGTGATGATGATGTGGGTCCAACGACCGGATGTCGTCGTCGTCGTCGCGCTGAAGAGTTCGACGAACTTCCGAGCGACGAACAAAGACTTTCGAACCTGCAACATGCTTGCCGTATTGTTAATGTCAAGTCCACCCGATTCTGTCCCCCTCCCTCCTCACACTCTCCCCCCTTACTACACTAACTAATTCCGATACCTTGAGGAAGCGCCACTGCTGTTCATTTCACTTCCCTTGACTACTTTTACTGTCTCTTGTAATCAACACATGATTCAAAAACTAAATGACATTATGAATGCATGAAATGAACAATGCTGCAAATGAATACATGAAATCATCAACACATTATCCATCTTGAGCAACCGCAACCTCAACAACAGCAACCACTTCCATCCTACCTTCATCACACTTCACCCCCATTCTCCTCCCTCATTCTCCCTCCTTCAGTCGCACCCTTCCTCTCCTCAGTGCAACCATACTTCCCCCCAGCCTCACGCACAGCTATCGTTCAACACCCCAAACAGCCGGCCATTGGTCATTAGCACAGTAAAGGAAAATCACCATCACACTCACCCAACGGCTCGATTGTAAAGTACCTGTAGCTAGCGACTTTCCATTGCTCGCCTACACAGTACTCCAAGTAAGGTATCCAAAGCGTAGTAGTTTCCGTTAGTGGAAAATGACCTCGACACTAACCTACCACAAACTCACAAACTTAGTTATTTGCTCACACTTTTCCTTGAGCTTGCTACTACCACAGTAACATTTCCAACTAAGCTTTCCCTAGAACCAATTATTATTTACGTTAATAAATGTTCCAACCTTACTTCCAGAATCACAATACCCAGAGAACTAAGACCGTACGTCTTGTCTATCACTCTGCCAAACGTGTTCTGACTAACAGTGAACACATTCCCCAAAACTGGCTGGCCAAACTATGCCGTTCAAAAATCACGCTTCCCACGCACATAACCATACAACGACTTCGCGCAGTTACTACCCCAACTCATTAACTCCCCACCCGCACTTACTACTCGGTTTCAACACAGGCTGCCCTGTGACACACCCCCCTCCCAAGACGAAACTACGGAGAGTTCAAAACTTAATATTCCACAGGGTCAGATCTGCTGAGGAAATCCGCTTCGATGTTGTCTCTTCCTGGAATCGGTCGAACTGTGAAGACATAGGCTTGCAACTGCATAGCCCATCAGGTGAGTCTGGCACTGTTGAGGTGCGTCCGTCCTCCAGATGAACTCCCTATCCAAGTTCGGTAGCTTTTCTACTGGCTCACTCGTCAGCGCTCTCTTCATGTCATCCAAGGCTTTCTGGCAGTCATCCCTCTTGTTGACCTCTCCCTTCTTCCTTACTCGCACGATCGGTGCTCTGTACGGCGATGTACACGACTCGGTAACGCCCAGCTCCAGCATCGGTTCCACTTCACTCTTGGCGACTTCCATCTGCGAAAATGGTAGCGGATGCTGTCGGTTACGTTCAGGGCTGTCGTCGGTCGACATCACCTCGCACACGTCCAGCGTCGGTGCTCTCTCATGTAGCGCAGATAGCTCCGTGTCTATCCGTATGTCCACTGGCCCTTCGCTCGCTTGAAGCGGTATCAGTGGTACAGCGCCCTGGTTTGCTGATATCTGTGGTTCCCTCTGTCTCAGTTTGGTCCAACACGACGGCCACCGTCGGTTCTGGTTCTGCTCGGCGTTCCTCCTCATAGCTCTTCCGCACGATCGTGTGGTACGGCTTCCTGTTCCTGCCGACTCCCTGCACACGCGCTTTCCTGATGCGCCCCTTGGGTGTCGTTCGTTGACATGCGTCGCATGGAGTACAGTACTTCCGGACATCGCGGCACATCCCTGGCCAGTAGTACTTGGTCCACACCTGATCTAGGGTCCCCTTGGCTCCTCGGTGTCCAGCCATAGGCGTGTCGTGTCCCACGCGTAGCACCTCCGGTCGAAGCTTGGCTGGTACCACCAACTGGCTGCGATCCACCTTGTCCTGTCCTGTGTACTCGCGGTACAAAAGGCCCCGCTTCCAGACAAATGCCACTTGCCCTTTGCCTCGTTGCTCCTTTCCTGCCTTCCGGTCCGCTAGCTGTCGCACCTTTGCAAGTTCGTTGTCTTCCAACTGTAGCCGACGAATCTCCTTTGGCGTCGCGACGATGCTCTTGCTTGGTCCGACTACCAATGGTTCCGTAGCGACTTGGTCCTTGGCAGGCTTCGCTCGCGTCTGCACAGCGCAACACTCAGCACTCCCCTCGGCAAACACTGGCAGTGCTGTATCACGTTGCTGTTCTGTCCTCGCCCAGTTGCCGATCACCACTGGGTAGATCAAGTCCGGCACCACCACCACCTCCACTCTCCCGGCGTAGAATGGTGACTCCAGCTGTACCCATGCTGTCGGCAGTGACTTGGATAGCTGGCGAACGGCGAATCCGACACGCCGCGTGCGTCCCGTGTACACAAGGTTGGCAACCTCTCCCTTCCCCAGGCAAATCAGGTCAGCTCCCGTGTCCCTCATGGCCGTCAGCGGAACACCTTCCACTATCACTTGGCTCTGGAAACGCGAGTCTCCCTTCTTGCCTGCCTCCTTCTCCTCCTCCAAGACGCGCAACGCTGCTCCAGCTCTCTCGCTGCGTTTCGGGCAATTCCGCTTAAGGTGCCCCTTCTGCCCACAGCTGTAGCACTCTCGCTTGTCCGGCGAGTTGGGTCGCGGTCCCGCTGGCTTGCGACCCTCGCTCTTGTCCCTGGGTGTAAAGGGTTGACGTGGTGGGAAACGTAGGTTCGTCCCCGCCCTGGCGTCGACGTACTGCTGTGCTAACGTCGCGGCCTCCTCCACCGTTGCTGGGTTGCGCTCGCGCACGAACGTGACCAGTTCTGGTGTCAAACCGTTGACCATCTGCTCCATCAGCACTAGGTCCAGTAAGTCCGCATACGTGGCCTTCTTGTTCGCAAGTCCCATCCAGCGTTCCAGGAACAACTCTGACTTCCGCAGATACTGTTTGAAAGTCTCTGGTGGCTCCCTTCGTAGCTGGCGAAACTTCTTCCGATACGTCTCGGCCGTCAGGTTGAATCGTACCAACAACGCTGCCTTCAGGATCTCGTAGTCGGCAGAGTCGTCCTCATTCAAACCAACGTAAACTTCCCTCGCCTTCCCCTTCAACAAGGTCCCCAAGCGAATAGCCCACGTGTCCTTCTTCCAGTCTTGAGCCTTGGCGAACCGCTCGAACTGGCACAAGTAGGTTTCTAGGTCGTCCTTATCCTCGAAGAAAGGTAACCTGAGCTTGACCGTCTCGAACTCGGGTTGACGGTCCCTGCGGTTCCCGGCGCCTTGCGACGTCAGCTGCGCCATCGCTAGTTCGTGTTCCATCTCTCTCTCTCTCAGCGCTATCTCTCTCTCCCTCTCTCTCTCTCTCCGGTCTGCGTCTTCCCCCCTAGCTGCTTGGTCTATCGCGTAGTCTAACGCTGCTTGACCCTTCAGTCCTTCGCGCTTGGCGAGCCTCAAGATCCTCTCCATCGGCGTCTCATCCGCGAACGGTCCTGTCCTCGGCGTCGGCGCCGCCTCGACCTTGTAGACTGAACGGTAAGGATTGGTCTCAAAACTCTTCAGCCTCGTTGCGTCGCTCAGACGATCCTGGTCTCCGTAGAAGTCGGTGCCTGCTGACATCCCGCCGGTCGCGCCAAATCCCGCCACAAAAGGATCACTCACTGTGCCTCTGGCCTCAAACGTCGTCAACTCGTCGTCTGCTGACCCACGACGCGATGACCTAACCGGCGATCTCCGCTGCTCGGTCGCAGAAGGTAGATCGGTGACTCCCGTATCAGCTGCTGCCGCCGTGCGCTCGTCCATCGTGACACCCACGCGAGAACGCGTACGAGCCGCGATCGGTGACACTCCTTCAGTCTCCTCGATCGATGCCATCCTGAATAAGGAAAGCAACAACAACCAACGACAACAAGTCAAAGTCCCACAACCCTACCTAACCTAGCCTAGCCCTAGATACTAACCTACCTATCTAAGCTAACTTCCTTACCTATCACCCACCTCCTCCCACTCAAACAGTGGAATCTGGCCTGCAAGGTAGCGAACCGGTTGGAGAGTGCAATGGCCCCTTCCCTCACGTGTGGTCGAACCCAGGCCGGCTGTGAGCCTCCGCTGAACAGCGACCTGACTCCCTCCAACCACCCGCTGGGGTGCACACTCTCACCGAGTCACGCCTCACACACTCGGACACCACAAGACAATTACGAGACAACTTCACGTCTGGGCACACTCACACCGTACCCTGCATCTCCACCAAATGTCACTGCCACGACTCCCCCTGGGTAGACACCACAAACACCTTACACACGCAGACAACCCAGACAGAATGACAGTTTCCCGCAGACGTGAAGCGATGATAACACAACAATTATATATACAACTTTCAAACTATTTATTCATTCATACCACACACTCATACATATACAACATTTACACATGAAACGAGAAAAATGGTGATGGAACAATCAATGGGTCGATGAACAATGAAATGGAAATGTCAGATGAACGGGGGTTGCTGATCAACCACGTCTAACTAACGACTGTGCAACGCCAATGTCCGGGCACAGAGGGGGCAAGAGTCAAGAGGGGGACAAATAAAGAACGAGCCGACCTGATAGTAGGGTGTCCCCGTTGATGTCTCCGAAAGGTAGCTGCCTCCTCGTTGTGGTTGACGCTGGACTGTCGCTGTTAAATCCAGGCGCTGTGGTGTCGCCACTCCCTCCGCCGCTGACGATGACGACGATGATGATGATGATGATGACGCTGTAGTTGCGGCGGCCCTGCCGCCGTCGACGCCTCTCAGCCTGACTCCTCCTGTCGGCTACCTTGTAACGCCGAGGCTAGGTCCCGCAACAGGCGTCACGATCACGCGGGAAAGATGGGGTTGTGGAACGATGAGGATGTTCACAAACGTGGACGTGGACGAATGGGTGGTGATGATGATGTGGGTCCAACGACCGGATGTCGTCGTCGTCGTCGCGCTGAAGAGTTCGACGAACTTCCGAGCGACGAACAAAGACTTTCGAACCTGCAACATGCTTGCCGTATTGTTAATGTCAAGTCCACCCGATTCTGTCCCCCTCCCTCCTCACACTCTCCCCCCTTACTACACTAACTAATTCCGATACCTTGAGGAAGCGCCACTGCTGTTCATTTCACTTCCCTTGACTACTTTTACTGTCTCTTGTAATCAACACATGATTCAAAAACTAAATGACATTATGAATGCATGAAATGAACAATGCTGCAAATGAATACATGAAATCATCAACACATTATCCATCTTGAGCAACCGCAACCTCAACAACAGCAACCACTTCCATCCTACCTTCATCACACTTCACCCCCATTCTCCTCCCTCATTCTCCCTCCTTCAGTCGCACCCTTCCTCTCCTCAGTGCAACCATACTTCCCCCCAGCCTCACGCACAGCTATCGTTCAACACCCCAAACAGCCGGCCATTGGTCATTAGCACAGTAAAGGAAAATCACCATCACACTCACCCAACGGCTCGATTGTAAAGTACCTGTAGCTAGCGACTTTCCATTGCTCGCCTACACAGTACTCCAAGTAAGGTATCCAAAGCGTAGTAGTTTCCGTTAGTGGAAAATGACCTCGACACTAACCTACCACAAACTCACAAACTTAGTTATTTGCTCACACTTTTCCTTGAGCTTGCTACTACCACAGTAACATTTCCAACTAAGCTTTCCCTAGAACCAATTATTATTTACGTTAATAAATGTTCCAACCTTACTTCCAGAATCACAATACCCAGAGAACTAAGACCGTACGTCTTGTCTATCACTCTGCCAAACGTGTTCTGACTAACAGTGAACACATTCCCCAAAACTGGCTGGCCAAACTATGCCGTTCAAAAATCACGCTTCCCACGCACATAACCATACAACGACTTCGCGCAGTTACTACCCCAACTCATTAACTCCCCACCCGCACTTACTACTCGGTTTCAACACAGGCTGCCCTGTGACAAAGATCATTTTTGGTCTTGCAAAAACATGCAAAAAATAAGCAATCGTACAGCTACAGTAGAATGGCTGTATATTTACCCCATAGTATGCGTCAGCATTGGGTTATTTGATCAGACATGCATGAGAGGTCATGTGAAGGTCAAGGTCATCCAAATGTCAAGGTCACTGAAGGTCAAGGCCATTCATGGATCACCGTTTTTGGCATAATACAGATTTTGCTGTAATTTACTTAATAGTACATGAGTGTATTTGGAGCCGGAGACTAAGGTCATCTCAAGATCAAAAGCATAGAAAGATCAAAGTCGGTATTACTTTGCAATGTAATGCCACCGTTTCATTTTGTTTTTTTTCTGAGCACTCATTTTCCTGTTAAATACTGCGAGTTCCAGAGTGCCCTTCTAGTTTGTTTGTTTGTGGGGAGGGGCGAAGGAGGAGGGTGGAGTGGGGAGGGGGGTGAGGGCTGGGGACGCATTCACCTAAATCCTCCTTACCTACCAATCTTCCTGCCGCTTCAGTATATAACAACGATTAAATAAATAAGTTTCGCTGCTATTTTCTATTTCTTCCACAGTTGTTTTATTTTTTTAGCGCAGTTCTCGTTCATTCACAACATCAAACACATATTTTGAATGTAAAAAAGATACCCCCCCCCCCCCCACCAAAAAAACAAACAAAAAGAAAATAAAAAAGAAAAGAAAAGAAAAAAAAAGATAGAGCAATGTAGCCTCGTCCTGTGGTCAGCGATGCCCCCAGTAAGCCTAACAACTTATTTTCTTCATAATCGTTCTTGAAACACTTTGAATAAGTCGTGCAGATAACGCTGTTCTGTATTCAGCCACAACTCAATTCAACAATAGGCTGAAGGTGTTTGGGTCCTTTTCGTTTGGGTTTAGGCGAGGCGATTACATTAAATATTTGTGCTCTTCTTCATACAGGTCGAGGTGTGGCTGAACCGTCTGCTGGATAGGCAGTGCGCAACAGTGCGTCACGAAATGACCGAAGCAGTGTCCGGCTACGAAGAGAAGCCGCGTGACCAGTGGCTGTTCGACTACCCAGCTCAGGTAGCCTTGTGCGGTACACAGATCTGGTGGACCACAGAGGTCAACATCGCCTTCGGACGACTGGAGGAAGGTTACGAGAACGCTCTCAAAGACTACAACAAGAAACAGGTAGTTATTAAGCTTTGCCTATTTCTAAAAGTGACATTAATGATTAATTAAGCAAGTTTTACGAAACACATTTTAACTTCTTTTTTTTCAAAACCGGTCTCATTTACATCTGGTCAAATGACATTTCTTGAGGATAAACATGATAAACATAATCAAGATGGCTGCTATTCAAATAGGAAACTACTTCCCCTGATCTCTCAAAATGACTCAATACCGGAAACAGGACTAAAAATTAAAAATACATAGACCAGTCAGGAAGTGTGTAATAATAGAGGAATCTGATTCTCAATAGGCCTTATTCGGAAATGGGAGGTAACTTATAGTTTTGTTTTGTTATTAGTTACTTTGGGTTGGTTATCTGGGCGGACATCCTCATGAGCATGTCGTCTCAGAACACTATAAAAGCTATCCCGAGCTGCAAGCTTTTCTTCAGGAAAGATGGATGGTGGTTGCTGGGCAGTGCAAGGCCGAACTAATGGAGCTAGCCAGGATTGCAACTGAAATCAACCTTTCTATTGATCCGGAAGGTTTGATAGAGGACAAAGCAGAAATTACAGGCGAGAAACTGTTCGTTTGCAAAGAATGTCCGCCCAAAGTCAGACAGCTCTGTGCGCAACATGCGGACAAGGCGGCCAGAGTTGTTTCCCCTCGTATTTCCGAGCGTGGTCGATTGCCACACATACATTACATTATTTATTGATTACGGTTGCTACAGATCAACCAGCTGAACGCCTTGATCACCATGTTGCTGGGAGACCTGTCAGCAGGTGACCGTCAGAAGATCATGACCATCTGTACTATCGATGTGCACGCCCGTGACGTCGTCGCCAAGATGATCACCCAGAAGGTAACATATTAGATTTGTCTGAAAGAGGCTAAATATTATTGAAATATGATGTGTTGATATAGTTCATACGAAGACCGTGAAAAATTTGTAACTGTAGAATCCGTGCTTTTAAAAAATTTTAAATTATGTATTTATTAATAGATTAATATAAGTTGAGAGTATGGAGCAGCTAACACGTTGGTGATGATGATGCCACTTTTGACGAGTATAGCGACGAAAGCGATGACGAAAGCCATTTTGTGGTGGTTGTCGTTGGTAATGATGAAGATGATAACGAAGAGCTGTATTCCTTCTCTGTGTTTGATTTACTGAACCAGATGAATAATTCAGTGGGATTTTTTGTTTTGTTTCAGATCGACAGCTCTCAAGCTTTCTTGTGGCTGTCTCAGCTGCGTCACCGTTGGGACGACCACGAGAGGGACTGCTTCGCCAACATCTGTGACGCCCAGTTCCGTTACTCTCATGAGTACCTGGGCAACACTCCACGTCTTGTCATCACACCTCTTACTGACAGGTGAGTTAATTATGAAGGCATAATAATGGTGATATTACTACTACTACTTCTACTACTACGACTACTACTACTACTACTACTACTACTACTACTACTACTACTACTAATACTACTACTACTACCACTACCGAATAATAATAATAATAATAATAATAATAATAATAATAATAATAATAATAATAATAATAATAATAACATGGTGGTACTTGTAATTTTAAGCAAAAACCATCTAAAGTATTAGTTAGAGGGTAGTATTATAAACAAAGTCTACGCTTATTTAGATAGAATTCTTGGTCTGTAGGGGTCTACTGACTAAAACTAAATTGTTGTTTTCCGAGTCCCACCGAACACCTTATTCAGTATTGTTGCCTGTTTTGACCAGAGGATCTGCTTCTACTTTTTGATTTGTGTTCCATTTCAGATGCTACATCACACTGACCCAGTCTCTCCATCTGGTGATGAGCGGAGCACCAGCTGGTCCAGCCGGTACAGGCAAGACAGAGACTACCAAAGATCTGGGTCGTGCCCTGGGTATTATGGTGTACGTGTTCAACTGCTCCGAACAGATGGACTACAAGGTGAGAAGAAGACCAAGAAAAGAAGAAGAAGAAGAAGAAGAAGAAGAAGAAGAAGAAGAAAAACACAGAAGAAATATTTGAAAAAAGGTGGGGCGAGGGTGGAATATCATTTTTTTCGTGATAAAACAAAGACTAAACCTTTTCACGAAAGCTGAGAACTTACAATACTTACTTGTAGCCATCGGTATTCTTCCAAACACCTTATAGCAAAGTGATTGATGTGATTGGAAACTGACTCAGTTCGTGCGATCTTGAGAAGAACTCACTACAGGGGCAGGAAGTGTCCATGTTGTGGATTGCTTTCATGTTACACGAGTTTCGGTTCGGCAGGAACAGGTGTGAATAGATCTGGCTAATCCCAGAGTCTTAGAAAAGTTAGAAACCCGTTCTGTATGTCAGTTGTGTTTCTTGGTCAACATTTACAAAGGTCTGACTTTAGCGCTGAATCTTTGAGGTTCAGAAGTCATTTCTGAAGTCTTGTTTAACTTTCATTTCAGTCCGTGGGTAACATCTACAAGGGACTGGCTCAATCCGGCGCCTGGGGATGCTTCGATGAGTTCAATCGCATTGCTGTGGAGGTACTGTCTGTGGTGGCCGTGCAGGTGAAGTGTATCCAAGACGCCATCCGAGACAAGAAGGCCGTCTTCAACTTCCTGGGCGAGAACATCAAGCTCAAGACCAGCACTGGCATTTTCATCACCATGAACCCTGGCTACGCTGGCAGAACCGAGCTGCCAGAAAACCTGAAGGCCCTATTCAGGTGAGAATGGGATTATCGGTGTAGGCTGCTCCTAGGCCTAATTGTGATTCCGTTGCTGCTATAGCGATACATCGTCAGTTATTGAAACCAGGCGCTAGCCGCAATCAAACGCGCTAAACAAATATTTTGATGCATTTTGCAGACCATGCGCTATGGTGGTGCCTGACTTTGAGCTCATTTGTGAAATCATGTTGGTGGCTGAGGGTTTCCTGGATGCTCGTCTGCTGGCTCGCAAGTTCATCACCCTGTACAGCTTGTGTCGTGAACTGCTGTCCAAACAGGACCACTATGATTGGGGTCTCAGAGCCATCAAATCTGTACTGGTCGTCGCTGGTGCCTTGAAGAGGAGTGATCGTGGCCGACCTGAAGACCAGGTAACGTTGTTTTGCTGGTGATGGCGTGCGTACTATAGAGAGGTCGACTATAACCTGTATAATTTTATAATGTTTTAGGGCCATTACCTTTAAGGTAGTCATTGGTGATCGAAGTCTCCCCGAATATCGAGTATTTGTGATGCATCCATTATAGGTTTGTTATCTTTATTCAAGATAGAACTATCGAACCACGAAATGCCAATAGAAGCACATACCTCATACTCATTCATCTTTTATTGTTCTGGTGAGAGAGAGTTTTACTAGAATATATGCCAAATTATCATTTAATAGAACCTGCTGCTGAAACCTGCGACGTCCAAAATTCTCACGCTAAACTAATGTCATAAAATAAAACTTTCAGCCAATTTCTGCATGTTACCAGATTTCTGTGTTGAGGTTCTATCTATAGTTTGCCTGCAAACCAATTGTAAATGCATGTAGGTCTATTAAGACGTATCAGTGTTTTTCAATGTTAACGCGTTCTGTTGTAGGTGTTGATGAGAGCGTTGCGTGACTTCAACATCCCCAAGATCGTGTTGGACGACATGCCCGTCTTCATGGGTCTGATCGGTGACCTGTTCCCTGCTCTGGACGTGCCTAGGAAGCGAGACCTGGACTTTGAGAAGCTCATCAAAAAGGCCACCATGGACCAGAAACTGCAGCCCGAGGATAACTTCATCCTCAAGGTAAGATGAGATGAAAGGAGAGGAAGTAAGAAGGAAATTCTTAAAAAGTAACTTAATTAGGAAGGGGAGATGAAGAATGGAAGAAGAAGGGGAAAGGAAGAAAAGAAAATAGAAGACAAGAAAGAACAGAGAAGAGACTGGAAAATAAAGAGAAGAGAATTGGGGATATGAGAGGAATGGAAAAGAAGAGAACAAAGGAGAAAGGGAGAGCACGATTTAAAATGTGAATGACTATTTTTAAAGGAGATAAATGAATAAGAAAAACATGTGATGTCTAACGTCAATCAAAACCTACTTCTGCAGTAGCCTTTACTTTATATTTTCCTTTTTGTAGGACGATGAAAACAATTGGTCGTACGAGCGCATTTACTAGCATAATTAGTCACTGAAGGCGATTTAACAATGCTTTTAACAGATTTGTTTTGCCTTCCATTCTGTCAACAGGTGGTACAGTTGCAAGAGTTGTTGGAAGTGCGTCATTCCGTCTTCATGCTGGGTCAGGCCGGAACGGGCAAATCCAAGATTTGGAACACGTTGCAAAGGACATACAAGAATCAGAACCGCAAGCCCACAGCTGTTGACCTTGACCCCAAGGCTGTCACGAACGACGAACTGTTCGGCGTCATCAACCCAGCCACCCGAGAGTGGAAAGACGGTTAGTTAAATCACTAAATCTGACATTGTGCGTCTTACGCCTAGTGTCGTAGACTACATTCTACCGCATTAGCATTTTGTAAAACTCTCTGAAGTCTTGTGTCGTATATCTTAAACCTGATATTGTATGAAAGTGCATGATTGTTGTGCTATTGTCGCCATGCCACACCAACATCCTGTAATTGTTTTACGTGATTAATAAAGTTCTTATGTCTTTTGTGTGATTGTACGACTTAGATCTATGTGACAGGCCTGTTCTCGGTGATCATGCGAGACCTGGCCAACATGACAGGCGACGGTCCTAAGTGGATCGTCCTGGACGGTGACATTGACCCCATGTGGATCGAGTCTCTGAACACCGTGATGGACGACAACAAGATCCTCACCCTGGCATCCAACGAGCGTATCCCGCTCACCCCCTCTATGAGGTTGCTCTTTGAAATTAGCCACTTGAGGACCGCCACCCCTGCTACCGTCTCCCGCGCCGGTATCCTGTTTGTCAACCCACAGGACCTCGGCTGGAACCCGTGAGTAAAAAACTGTATTCATATTGATCTGTTTTGCCTAGATGGCTTATTCCCACATCTGAATTTTATAAAGCTCATTTCCCAATGCAGAGAGCTGCACAAGGCGCTGTCCACCAAGATCCATACACAAAATAATTTGCTGGGGTCCAGATATATCTCACGTCAACCATGATGCAAAGTAGCGCCGAAGAACTCTTAAATATTCTGCCAGAAAAATCTTCCACTTCTTGATCAGATTTATTTATTTATTTAATCGTTCTTATTTAGCGCATTTCCAGCTCAAGAGCTGCTCAAGGCGCTGGCCGATACAGGATCTACCTCAAGCCTCTCGAAGCGCCCACTTTCAGCCTTTGGGCGCATAGTCTGACGGACACTGCATAAATCATTTTCGCATTTTGACTGCTCCATCTCCGTGTACTATAAGATCATTCTCCTTTACTACTCCATGAATAATAAGAGGTTCACAGGTAATTGTTCCTAAATTACTTACTTAAATTAGAGACAGATATGACCAGCTCTCCGATGTTCGGTTTCACAGTTACGTCCTGTCCTGGATCGACACACGCGAGCTGCAATCAGAGCGTGCCAACCTCACCATCCTGTTCGACAAGTACGTCCCGACTTGTCTGGATGTGTTGCGCAGCCGCTTCAAGAAGATCACACCCATTGTGGAGATCTCCCACGTGCAGGTCAGACAAGCAGATTATTTTTGATGCAATAATTTTTAAAGCAGGTCGGACACTGTTTATTTTTGGGGTGCACTTTTTTTTTAATAAAAAAAAAAAAAGATGAAAACAACAGAGCTTTGTAATCATATACGCTCATAAATGCTAATATACAATTGTTATTATGTTTTAAAAATTGATTTATTCAGAATGTGTATGTGTCTTTGTGATTTACAGATGCTGTGTCACTTGCTAGAGTGTCTGCTGACAGAGACCAACACACCGCCCGACTGTCCCAAGGAGCTGTACGAGTTGTACTTCGTCTTTGCCTGTGTCTGGGCCTTCGGCAGCTGCATGTTCCAGGATCAGGTGAGATGGTTTTACTTGGATGGGTGGTATTCAGACGCAGCAAGAGACAAATCTTTGCAAACAACCTCCCCAGTCATTCGTACTTGGATGGGTGGTATTCAAACGTAGCAAGACAACTCTTCGCAAACAACCTCCCCAGTCATTCGTACTTGGATGGGTGGTATTCAAACGTAGCAAGAGACAAATCTTCGCAAACAACCATCTCAGTCCACAATGTTGTAGGGCTACCTAGATCCATTTAAACTGGACGAAGAAGGGTAAAGCTACGAGGGAGAGGGAGATGGGGCATCACCATCATGAACAAAAAATTTCTCTTCCCTTTGGGAACCGCCCTCGATCAAGAATAGAGCTGGGTACCGGTATTACCGCGGTATTTTTAGGTCGTATCGGTATTTGGTACCGGTATACCGTGATTTTAAGTTATAAGTGTTACAATCAAATAGGATATGGCACTGACAGTAGTGACCGACGTAAAAGAAAGATTGTCATACACTTCAAAACAGTTTCAAAGAACCACATTTCCATAGAAACTGAAGCTTTATTATTGCTTTAACGCCTTCAAAACAAATAATGATAAATCACTCTTTAGAACATAAGCAAACTTTAAACCACAAAATCAAAATAAAACAAAAACTTTCAACGGGAAAGGTCTTTAAGAGCTGTAAGAGTTCAGAAGGATTGGCGACTGGTACCATGCTCAAACACGTGGATAAGCTGCTGTTCTTATAAGTTCTTCTTTAAGAACGGCTGCCTATCCACGTGTTTGGGCTTTAGGCTCGCTCTCTGGGCGGACAAGATGTCGCCCACTGTCGCGTTATGTGTTGTCGAGATTTTCCAGTAAACCGGACCTTGGACACCCAACCGGTATACCGTACCGTCGCGTTTCCGAACCTGAATACAGTTACGTATCGGTAAAACCGCCCTGCCCTAATCAAGAAGCTGCATGGCTCTGATGAAAGTGAACTAGGTCCCTATGACCTCTTTTCTCCTACGACCGGGCCGAAGGTTGTATGAAAGTGACCTTTATTTAACACTGATCTCCGTATGTCAAATATTGCTCATGTATTTATCATTCTGTCACAGCTGGTGGACCACAGAGTGGAGTTCACCAAGTGGTGGGTCACTGACTTCAAGACCATCAAGTTCCCTACTGCTGGCACCGTCTTTGACTACTACATCGACCCGGAGACCCACAAGTTCGAACCTTGGACCAAGAAGCTGGTGAAGTTCGAGTACGATCCTGAACTCCCACTGCAGGTAATGAATTCTCTAGTAACATTCGTCTTGAAAGGTGCGTGGGCTGTGCGGGTGGTTGGGAGACTGTGCTGGGGATTAGCGACAATAATGGTGTTGATGAAGTCTCTCGGACATGGCCCATATCAAATCTAAATAATTATATCCTATTGGAATGAAAACAAACTGAAAATAACAGCAACATAACACGTCTTCTCTGGAGCCAATCAAACAACCTTGGGATAATGTTGTAATGGTATTTCGGTGTTTCCTGACAGGTTGGAATGACAGATTCGATGGTTACTTGCCATGCTTTGTTTTAAACTAAATACATGTATATCCATTTGTGTGATGTTTTGAACAGGCTGCCCTGGTACACACGCAGGAAACAACTCGTGTTCGTTACTTCCTGGACATGCTGATCGAGAAGCGTCGCCCCGTCATGCTGGTCGGCAACGCTGGTTCCGGCAAAACTGTACTCATGCAGGTAATGACGTCATTCTTAAAATTTACGTCAGAATGTTATCAACGCTTTGAACATGCTATTTGGGGTGGATACATTCCTTGGATATTAATCAACATTTTAATGGCAAATAAGTGGCGCTCGTTTGCATGTAAAGGTTATTAAAGAACTATGGGATGATGGTGACCATAGTGATTGTAGATGAGATTATATATAGAAAGTAACTATGCTGATGGCCACGATAACGATGATGGTGTTAGTAATGTTGATGCAGATGATGGCAACGATCACCATCCTGCTACTCATGATTATAGTGGGAAGAAGGTGGAGGAAGTCTGAGAGGTACATTTTAAAATCCCTGTGATAATGAACGCAGTCCTCAGTGAACAAGGTACTTGTTCTTAGTTCTATTTACTGCTCTTTCAGGCTGAAAGAGCTTTTTAAGGCGTAATATCTGATGATAATTTATGTTAATAACTATTTGCAGGACAAGCTATCCGGTCTGTCAGAAGACTTCATGGTGGCCAACGTGCCATTCAACTTCTACACGTCATCTGAAATGCTGCAGCGCATTCTGGAGAAGCCGTTGGAAAAGAAGGCTGGTCGCAACTTCGGTCCTCCTGGCAACCGACGTCTGATCTACTTCGTCGACGACATGAACATGCCAGAGGTGAGATATGGAGATGGAATATGTAATCGTATAAATAATTGAATCATAGAGAGATCGGATTGCTCACCCAGCTGAATGACTACCGGCCTGTTGCGCTCACTTTTGTGGTCATGAAGGTTTTTGAGCGACTACCCCTCACCTACTTGATGGCATGTAGTACTACGGGTCACCTTCGGGACCCACTCCAGTTCGCCTACCAGACAAACAGGTCAGTCTGTCGCTCTGGCCTTCATCACATCCTCCAACATCAGGTGAACTCGCGTACATACGTTAGAGGAGTACTCTTTATTGATTTTAGTTCTGCTTTAATACGATCATCCCTCATAAATTGTTTGATAAATTGGCGTCGTTGAACGTCCATCTTTCCATATGCATTTCGGTCCTTGATTTCTGTTGGACCGACCACAGGCTACATCATGCTCTCGTATTCTCAATACTGGGGCCCCACAAGGTTGTGTTCTGTCACCGCTTTTATTTACGCTTTTCACACACGATTGTGAGTCGTCAGATCCGTCTGTGCCAGTTGTCAAGTTCTCTGAGAGTCTTATCTCCCGTAAAGATGAAAGTGCATATCGTAAGGAGGTCGATCGGCTGGTTGGCTGGTGCTCGGATAACAACCTTGAGCTCAATGTCTCTAAAACAAAAATGGTCATTGACTTCCGCAGGAATAAAAGTCCAATTTCACCTCTCACGATCAATGGTGTAAGCATAGAACAGGTTGACTCATTTAAATTTCTTGACGCGATCATTCCTAGCAACTGTCGTGGAATAAAAACCACATGTCCATCATCAAAAAGTGCCAGCAGCGCCTCCATTTCTTGAGACAGCTCAAGAGGCTCGGACTTAACCAGACGATATTCGCGCACTTCTATCACGCCGTGATTGAGAGTACCCGGTCTGGTTTGGAGGCGCCACTTCGGGCGATAAGTTTTAACTTGAAAGAATTATAAAACGCGCGGCTAAAATCACTGGTTGCGATTTACCATCCCTCGCGTCTACATACAGCACGAGTTTGGTTATAGAAGGACCAGCAACATCATTGGCGATCCATCTCATCCAGCCAACCACCTGTTCGAACACCTCTCGTCAGGCAAACGCTTCAGAGCATGAAAAGTTAAAACCAGTCGGTTTAGACACAGCTTCTTCCCCGAGGCTGTCCTGTGTCTTAGTATTAGTATTACATAATTTAATAGTAGGCCTTCTCACCAAGTCAACACGGCAGCACGTTGTGGCTCCAAAGTGACAAAAAAATGTCTCGTTTTGTGGGTTTATACAGGTGGACAAGTACTTCACAGTGCAGCCCCACACGCTGATCAGACAGCACATTGACCACGGTCATTGGTATGACCGCTCCAAGCTGACGCTCAAGGACATCCACAACACACAGTACGTGTCCTGCATGAACCCCACTGCCGGTTCATTTACAATCGACTCCCGACTGCAGGTGAGATGAAAGGAGGAAACTGCTTTTTATTGTTTGCATTTAGAAGCAAAGGGAGAGAAAGCAGGCCAACCCAACAATATAGAACAGAGAAGAACGACAAACGCAATAATATTGACCACTTGATTAAGGGGCAGATGGGAAAAGAGAGAAGTTTTTAAAAAACAACAACAAAAAAAAAAACGCACTCAAAAACAAGCTGTATCTGAAATGCAACTGACCCGCTAGTGGAGGGTTTTAGATCGAGTAAACTGTTAAATTTTTTTTCAACATATTTTTATTTGTCATAATCCTACACATGGATGCAATTTCCATTAATGAATTGATGATTTATTATGACCTTTTTTTTCCGTATGAAAGTGATATTACAAATTCAGACGCATAATTAGAGAGAGAGAGAGAGAGAGAGAGAGAGAGAAAGAGAGAGAGAGAGAGAGAGAGAGAGAGAGAGAGAGAGAGAGAGAGAGAGAGAGAGAGAGACAGACAGACAGACAGACAGACAGACAGACAAGGAACAGCCATTGAAAAGCACATTCGTACCCAGCGTGGTGCACAAACCCATAACCCCATCTTCCTATACGCTTGCGAAACATGGACTCTCACAGCAGATCTACAACGAAGAATACAAAGCATGGAGATGAGGTGCTACAGGATATTTTTGGGCATTTCCTGTACCCAGCACATCACCAACAACGAAATCCGACAGACATCACACAAGCCATTGGACAGTATGATGACATGCTCACAGTTGTGAAGACTGGTCCTGATTTGGCTCAGAAGAGTCCGCTGGACCTCAAGCAACAACCATGTAATGTAATTGTGAAGAAACGGAAACTCCGATGGTATGGCCACGTCACCAGAGCATCAGGCCTTGCAAAAATCATCCTGCAAGGAGGCAGACAAAGAAGGAGACAGGAAAAGAGGTGGGATGACAACATTCAAGAAAGGACTGGTTTGACACTGAACGAAGCCATGAGGGTTGCTGATGACAGAGAAAGATGGAGTACGCTGGTAAAACGATCATCTGTGGTGCCACAACGACCTTTGAGTTACGGGATAGGATAGGATAGATAGAAATAGGCCTAATGATGTACACGCATGTTAAGAAGAAAAAGGAGAGAGAGAGAAAGAGAGAGAGAGAGGGAGAGGGAGAGAGAGAGAGAGAGTGAGAGAGAGAGAGAGAAGGAACAGCCATAGAAAAGCACATTCGCACCCAGCGTGCATAAACCCATAACCCCAGTTTGATGTAAGACATTACATTACATTATTATTGCTTTAGGTCCAGCGGACTCTTCCGAGCCAAATCAGGACCGGACAAACCCCGATCCGCATAAAAGATCTGCTGAAACAACCCTAGTGGTAAAACCGAAAGCTCTCCACCAGCCAGTCACTTTACAATAAAGACATCCCACGCAGGGGACGGTTGAGGCTTCACCCCAACTTATCGAACCCCCGTTTACAAAAACAAAATAGAATACAAACATCATTATAAATTATTAACAAAACACATACATATAAAATGCCTACATTGCTAAATAATAACATCATAGGACACCCTAGTGACCACCTGGCAGAAAGCGTCCAATATTCCCAAGCTGATCCAACAGACCTCATACACAAACAAGGAGTCTTGTCCCGGAAGAGTTTTCAAGAAAAAAGGTAGGAGACTGGTCTAGCGAAGAAGACGATAGTATAGCAGATTGATAGAAAAGAGCAGGAATGAGAAAGAGCAAATGAGAAAGACAGCGACAGTGGGAATTTAAAGCACTAAATTTCCAGAAAGTGGGGATACTATTTATACTGAAACCCCCGGCACCCCAACGGGGGTGTTTGATGTAAGACGTGCGGTAGGTGGTGAATGGTGATGTGTATGGAAGGTGGGTAGAGAAATGTAGATGTGCTGATGTAAGACATTTCCTTTCTATTTATACAAGTCAATCTATTCCTTTATCACTTTAGGTTATTACTATTATTTTTTCATAAATATGTAAATTTCTCATCTTTGTTTTGTAAATGGTAACGTGTCTTTTATTACGTGTATACTGTTTTATGTCACATGTAGTAGTCACTGCTCTTGTGTGTATATGGCTAGTTAGTCATTGTTTATTGGGTCAAGGCGACTGCGGGTATTCGTTGTTTAGCTATGGGCCTGCTCGTTGTGTGTGCGTGTGGTGTGTGGTGTGCGTATGTGTGTGTATGTGTGTGTGTGTGGGTGCGTGTGTGTGTGTGTGTGTATGTGATTAATGTATATTATAAGCGACACGCACATTTTCACTGCGCCTTTTGTGAACAAAAATTTCCTGACTTGACCACACACATACTGTTCGGATGTTAATGATTTGATGACACACGCACACACCCCACTCACTCTGTCAAATAAGTAGGCCTATAGCTTCACAACTACTATGCACGACCGGGTGTACACATACCATTTACACACCCAGTTATATAAGTCAATTCTTTGTAGAACAATTGCAAACATCAAACATGCTTAAGCGTGCAACATTTGTAACCGGGCTTGGCATACATACAAGAAAATAATATACCACCTCTTTCAAATAAGAAGAAAACAAAGAAACAACACATTAAAGGAAAAAACCATACAGTTCCTGTACAATTGCATCAATGCACGCTTGCAATACGTGTATAGTCAATCACAATGTTTTCATTACAATGTTTTACTGTACACTTGCTGACGTGTTTTCGTTTTACAATGTTATTGCGACTCAAGGAGGCATACATATATCACATGTTTACATTCAACAAACAGTCGTGGCAAGAGTAACGATCAACATGGAACAATACTAAAGTAGATAAGCCCTATAACTCGATCATCCAACGTTTTTTTAAATTTTTATTTCTCCCTTCTTTCCCTCTCTCTACACAATCTTAATTCACACGTGTTCAGGTTAATTTTTGTTTGTAACTACCCAACAGCCTTCATTTATCTATCCACTTTGAACTGCCTTCCATTGTTTTAATTCTGTGATGACGATTGCTTAATTCTGAAGATCCTGAAAGCGTTGAGGGAGGAGTTTGGCTGTGTAGCGAAGGCTACACACAATCTGGTAGCTTTTTAAGTGCTGACTGAAAGTAGGTTATCGTCCCGCTCCGATCACACACACACACACATAGCTATCAGTTTTGTCTCATTTGTCTAGCATTTGGTTGCAGGTGGAGTCGGTGTTATATAACAGTTGAGTGACAAGATTTTCCATGTGTAACTTCTCATCCTTCCTGTCCTTACTCAATCTGTTCCAGCGTCACTTCTGCGTGTTCGCTATCAGCTTCCCGAACCAGGATGCTCTGAACACCATCTATACTTCCATCCTGGGCCAGCACTTGGCTCTCGGCGGCTTCTCGGCCCCAGTGCAGAAGTACGTACCCCAGCTGGTGGCTGGAGCTCTGGCGCTACACACCAAAATCACCACCACTTTCCTGCCCACTGCAATCAAGTTCCACTACGTCTTCAACCTCAGGGACCTCTCCAACATTTTCCAGGTGGGTACCGAACACTGAACCGTTCAATGGGATAAAGGTTGTAGGCTCGATAGCCTAGTCTTACAACCTGTCCTAATGCATGTGGAGATCGGTACAAGTAAAGAATTACAGAAACAACGACATCGACAATAGCATTTGCGGGCCTGCGTGTTTTGTCAGGTCTCCGGGTTTAACCCTTCTTTTCATTCACGAAGGGAAGCGCCGATTCCGACGAAAGTTACGGATAGCAAAACTTCCCTTATCTGTGTTTTAATATTTCCTTGACACTGAGGCAGACTCGTCTATAATTACGCTCTTTTTTGGTTTCTTGTATTGTTGTTGTCTTGGAAGGGTAGGGCGGGGGAGGAAGGGAAGGGAGTTGAGGGCGGGGGGTTGCGGGTGGGGCTTTCTTTTTCTTTTGTTTTGTTTTGTGGGATTGGGGTGGGGATGGTGACTAATAGTGATACAGTGGTTAAAAATCGGAAATTTTAATATTACCATTTCTTTGGAGTTTTATTGATTCCCCCTCCCTCCCCCCCCCCCTTCATTCGTTAATTAATTCATTTGCTTTCTTTCTCTGTCTCTGTCCTTCTGTCTGCCTCTGTCTGAATCCTTACCAACCAAACACCCAACTTGTTGTTTTTAGGGTTTATCCACCGATCTGCAATATTATGCTTTTGTCATTCAGTGCGTACTGTTCACGGGACCAGAAACTGTCAAGACGCCTATGGACCTCATCCGCCTGTACATGCACGAGAGCGAGCGTGTGTACCGCGACAAGATGGTGGATGAAGAAGACATGGCCACCTTCGACAAGGTTCAGAAGGAATTAATGAAGAAGTCCTTTGAAGATGCGGACGAGAACGCTATGTTTGCAAGACCTCTCATCTATTGCCATTTTGCCCAAGGAATCGGTGACAACAAGTATTCCCCCATCACCGGTTAGTGAATGAGCGATTCCATTGGTAGTAAAATCATGCTTTACGTCATAAGAAACAACATAGTTATAAAAACGCGTAAAACGCTGAGCTAACTCTATTCGGTTAGGCCGAATACAACATCTTTTTTTTTTAAAGTAAGACTTTAAACTCAGAAATAAACTGTTCGACTGCCAAATAACCTTTTCACTCAACAAAATGACGACCTGGAACTAAACACCCTCAGCCGCTACCAAACAGTGCCGAATCTTCACTGCCGTGAAGTTTAATTTGCCTTAAGATGTGTATAGTTTCTTTGTTTGGCCGAACACCAAAATAATGCCACATTAAAAAAGACAAACGTTAACCTCCAAAACTGTTGTTTGTGACGTGGGAGTGACGTTTATGTAAATACCATACCTGATGTTCTCAAGTACAACCTTGGAATAAATCAAATTACAGAATTTAGGCGAGCGTTGTGGCCGAGTGGTCTAAGGCAGGGCTAACTTGCTTTGTCTACATGTCAGAAACTAATGGCCCCTGGCAGGTATGGGATCGATCTCGACTCTTGGCGTTATGTTTCTCCGAATATTATTTACTTTCGACTCGGGCAACGTCTCGAGTTTTTCCCCGGGTATTCAGGTTTGCTAACTCAGCAAAATTTCAACCCAAAACATGATCCCAAGAAATTTGTTTTTCCAAAAATTAATATTAGGTAGGTTGGGTTTGGGTACGCCACAGGCCAGCTGCGACAACGCCGTCCCAAGGGAAGGCTGCCCAGGATTTCCCGATAAAAAGGTACAATAAAGTGTCAAAATATCTAAATCATTTACCTTAAGACATGAGTTACAAATTGATCCTAGACTAAAAAAAAGAAAGTTTCCATGTTTTGTGTAGAATAATGAATTTCTGATTGGACTTGATGGGATCTGGCTATTTATACAAAGCAATGCGGTAATGAATGTATTGTTTTTGCAGGATGGGACACATTGAACAAGATCCTGGTGGAGGCGCTGGAGGGTTACAACGAGCTAAACGCTGCCATGAACCTCGTACTCTTCGAGGACGCCATGATGCACATCTGCCGTATCAACCGTATCCTGGAGTCACCGCGCGGCAACGCTCTGCTCATCGGTGTGGGCGGCAGCGGTAAACAGTCACTATCCAGGCTGGCTGCCTCCATCAGCAGTCTTGAAGTCTTCCAGGTCAGTGAAAAAGAGAAATATTCTTTTATGCTTAGTTGTGAAGTAGAATGGTACACGCAAAATTTAAGTTAATTTTAACTGCAGTATCTTAAGAATCAAGAGCGCTCGTCATTCCATACGAAATACAAGTATAGAAAGAGAATGGTAATATGTAATCGCGTCACTTGAATTGCTATCAACATAATCATAATACTTTTTTAACCTTGCAAACTTCGTTCTCAAGCTCAAGCACGCGCAGGGTGACGTGGTGTGTCCGTGACAGACATCATGCACGACACCATATAAACATCTATGGAACGCCAAAGCGTTGCGTTGGTCTCAAGAGTTGACCCCAGGAGTTAGCGATTCAGAAGCATCCAAAGCAACATACACAGCTTTAGTGTAACAAGTGTATCCTTACAATTTCCAGGCCACGTCTTTAAGTTAATTTGTATATCAACTTTCAGATCACTTTGCGGAAAGGGTACTCCATCGCCGACTTGAAAGTCGATTTGGCTGCCCTATATCGTAAGGCTGGCTTGAAGAACGTGGGCATCGTTTTCCTCATGACGGACGCTCAGGTGTCCAACGAACAGTTCCTCGTGCTCATCAACGACTTGCTTGCCTCCGGTGAAATCCCTGACCTCTTCCCTGACGACGAGGTGGAGGAGATTATTGGTGGTAAGTTGTAATGTGGAAGAACGGTGTTTTTTTCCACATCAGTCGATTTCTTTAATAACCCATGTTCCTCGTCGCCTCAACGACATTGTAAAGAACCCGGTCGTGCTGTCAAAAGTAAAGCTCTAATGAACACTTGGGCACTAAAATTGAAGTTTTGATTTTTGATCAGATCCTTCGGCAGCTCGTTGAGCCGAAAAGTTGCACTAGATAAGAACAATTCCTTTACTTTATATTACTTCCCTTACTTTCTCCTTTTAATCTTTAAAAAAAAGTGTTTTAAAACTAAGCTTATTCATTCATTTCAATCTCTTGGTGACCAGGTGTGCGAAACGAAGTGAAAGGTCTGGGAATGGAGGATACACGAGAGAACTGCTGGAGATTCTTTATCGACAAAGTCCGCCGTCTGCTCAAGGTATGTACATCGATTTAGCTTTAAGTAGCTCTACCTTGTTTCATTATATAAACCAGGACAGACAACCCACGCAAACAAATCATCAGTATCGCTAAATTTACTGGAACGGCAACTCACCGCCTAGCTACGTCAGCGACGTTTTAAATACTAAATTGGTTCAGTATGTGTGACCGTCTGAGCTAGGACTTTGTAGTTATACTTGGAACTTGGAACTTTGTCCTTTTATTACACAAAACGTGCACAATTTTCAAGAAAATATTAGGCTCATAGCCCAGTTGACATTTTAGCCGAATGGTGAGATTAGGGGGACGGGGTTAACAAAAATATACATTTAGAAAAACAATGAACGGCACATACAGAAACTAAACTGATCAGATAAGTCACTAACAAATCACGGAAAGTCAAACACTTAAGATGGGGAAAAAAAAATACACGGAATCATACAGTAAGTAATAAATAGAAAATAACGCAAGCATGCAACCCAATCTAAAAACATGTGTAGATCAGATGATTAGGAGATACATAAAGCAGCACATTAAATAATGAGTGACAATACAACTCCAATAAATCGGCTTAAATTCAACAATATGTTCTTTGATTTGGTATTCATCAACTTATAAAATTTAAAAACGTTAGGATGATTCCAGAAGTACTTTGAAAGAAGGGAAGTTCTGTTCTGTATAAGTACAACATTTTTTCATGTAAATAAATATTGAAACTCGTCACCAATTTCATCCAGTTCAAATATAGTTCACAAACGTTCATCTCTTGGTATATTAAGGTATATATTAAGGTATCTTTGTGATTGAATGGGTAATTTATGACAGTTAATCTTGAATTTCAATAAATTCCTTATAAGATAAGGTAATTAAAAAGTAGATAGTTTTCAAAACAAAACTGATCTGTAAAATTCCTATATGTAGTCTAATGCAGTTGCTAGTTTCATTAACACTTTGATGCCAGGATTGTAGAAACAGATATGTCAGGCGTCGCTTAACGAGATGTTTTTACATCGGGGACTTTACCTCTGCATAGTATCAGGTTGAAAAGCATAGTTATAATACTTAACATCATTGGTGACGATGCTTTTAAGAATTCCTTTGAAATCAAGTTGATGTCACTAGCTTTATTGTTCTTTAATTTACTAATCGCTTTTTTAACTTCATCCTGAGTTATACCAGAATTGAGATAAACATTATGTAATAAATTTATACCGGGGTCTATTTGATCTGTGGGGTTAATAATATCCTCATCGTGCACATTACCAAGTTTTTCAAAATAATCAACAAAATCATCATGAGTAGGCATATTTTGTATTAGAAAACGAGTTCTTTTCGGAACGATCATTTAACAACTTCCAGTATTCCTTCGGGTCCATACATTTCATTTTGCGTAGACTTGCATGCAACTATTTATAGACACTGTTCGTTTATATGTTTTTTACGCTTGTTTCCTAACTTCTTTCGAAGTCTGATTAGAGGCGCGTTCATGTTTACGTTTAGCTTTACGAAATACTCTCCTTTCTGTCTGCACTCCGAATCAAACCATGGTAAATTCTTCTTTTTCTTACATTTGGTATTGTTTCTATTACTTACTATACTATAGCACATTTCCCTCCAATTGTGGCTTGGAATATTTCTGCCACCTCCGGGTCTTGCAGTTTGTCCAGGTCTGGTGCACTTTGCTGTCAGTCTAGTGCACTTTGCTGTGTTTACTCTCTTCAAGTGGAGCCGGAAAGACATCATCACGAGATCATGTTCACCTCCGATGTCTGCTCCTGGAAAAGTGCGTGTCCTGCCAATGTTGACGCTTGATCTGGAGCGTGTCTTGACCATGATGTAGTCGATCTGGTTATGATGCTCCCCACCGGGACTGTATATGTACCATGTCCATCTTCTGGATTTTCTGTGGAGACCAAGCGTGTTTGCCAGTCTCAGATTGTTGTATCTGGCAAACTCCAGTAGTCTCAGACCTCTGTCATTTGTCTCATTGTTGCAATGGGGTCCGCATGTGTCTCCCCAGTTGTGATACGCATCTTGGCCAAACTTGGCATTCCAGTCGCCTTGCACTTTGACTATGTCCATCCTCGGCACTTGGTCAAGGACAGCCTGCAGATGTTCATAGAAATCCTCGACTTCGCTGTCGTCATAGTCTGATGTTGGGGTATAGGCCTGGATGATGATGATGTTGAAAATGGCTACTAGATGGATGGTAATGAGTCTACTGGAGACTGGGCGGCAACCCATGGCTAGAATGTCTTTGTGGACAAATTGGTATACTATTAGTATTAGAACATAATGTGTCATCAACATCAGTTTTCCAATCACCATAACCATAGGCATAGCTAGTCTCAAGATTACCATTAGTAACAGGGTTATTAGTAGTTTTATCCTTCATAACTAAATTGTCTGCTATTGCACAAGACTGGGCACTGCTGGCATCTTAAGCCTAGGTCTGACGACGAACGTTTTGATTGCAATCATAAGGAAAATCTTGACTTGAGTCACTGATTTCGTGAGATTCATCTCAGTCAAATCAGTTCGCAGCGTGATTTGCGATGATTTTCCACGTTTAAAACATGCTCTAATTCCGACGAACTGATTGCGAGTCATTTAGCATGGGAACCAATGAAACGAGCTACTTTGATCACGTGATCTTGCGGAAAATGACAAGACCACGACCGGCCCGCTAGGAACATTGAGTATGAAAAATACCTGTGAAGTAATATAGATGATACAGTCCCATGAATGTTTATGGGATATTGTCTTTTTCGCTGAACTTAACAAATGAATTGCTAGCGTTGTAAGAATTATTCGTCGCTGCTTTTCACACATTTTGACTTTCGGTGCAGCAAGGGTAACAACTCTTGTGCTTTTGTTTATGCACTGTGACTGTGTGCATGTTTACCAAAATCAAACGTTTTAGTGTGACTACTGACGACTCGCACTGTCAATCCTCCCATTCAGGTCATGACTCGCAAACATCTACTATCATTATGATTGCAGTCAAAACGTTTGTCGTCAGACCTAGGCTTGTGTCACCATCGACTGTGCGACAGATCATGCTGTCCAGGGTCAAAACATATTCATAATAATTTCTGGGAAGATTTATTTCAGTGTCATGTTTACAGTTATTCTCATATTCACAAGAAACACCAGAAGAATTTGAAAATTCCAGTAACTCCGAACGAGGCATATTTTCATGTTCATAGTGTGCAAGCTATTTGTCATGTTTGTGAATGTTTTCAATATGCTCCTTGATAAGGTGAGGTACAAACAACCAATCACTGTAAGTCATCATCACCTCTACATTATCACTGCCGTTTAGTTCAACACGTTGAGCAACAAAATTACTATACAAAAATACCTTCCTCATTTTCACCTATGCAGGCTGTATTTATAGGCAAAGCACAAAGGCCAAAATTTGAAATAGAGGATTTCGTGCAAACCCATTGATTCAGGATTTCATATCTGTATAGCGTTATATTCTAGTAGTTCTCTTTAAGTACTTCTCTGGGTATCTTTATTGAAAAAGTGTGGTAGTATTACTGTTTGAAAATGTATTCATTTTAATACCCAAAGGTGGAATCAATCGTTGTTGCAGATAGTATATTGCACATTAATAATCCACAGTCCAGTCATAATGGAACAATTCATTCTTTTGTTGCATTTTACAGGTAGTGCTGTGCTTCTCACCTGTCGGATCCAAGCTGCGCGTGCGCAGTCGCAAGTTCCCCGCTGTGGTCAACTGCTCCTCCATTGACTGGTTCCACGAGTGGCCAGCGGATGCTTTGATCTCTGTCAGCGCCAGGTTCCTGGAGGAAGTGGAACTACTCAATGTAAATGTTTCGTGATTTATTCATTATTACAGCTTTCACAGCAGGCTCATGCAGCCCATAAATATTGATGGTATCAGAGTAACGATTTGCAAGAATTATCGTGGATGTCGATGGAAAGAGAAGACTATAAACCCAGATCATATCTGTAGACTGTAACAACGCTCAGCGCCTTGAGCTGCTCTTTAAGCTGATAAAAGCGCTTTTAGAAAACAATGAGGCAACGCCATACCACTTAAGTGCACACACACACACAGACACACACACACACGGGCGCGCGCGCGCACACACACACAAACACACACACACCACACACACACACCACACACACACACACACTAAAGGCGTGTTTGGTAAGTTTAGCAGAAACCAGTTTGCTTGGAACATGGACGGGTGACATTCAAACGCTGAAAGAACGCTGAATCTCACAAGAATCCCTCCAGTCTACCCAACGGCTCTTTTTAAAACCTGGTACTGTAAAGCAATGGAAGAGAGATGAACCCGTCTCACAAATGTTGCTCTGAGAAAAAGAATGAGCATAAATAAGTCTCTCTTCCCTAAAACTGAAACGTTTGCGAAAACATTTGTACCTTTTTCAAGCTTTTCACACATACAACTCCTCAGTGAGAGGTTTAGTTATAACTTTTAGCTGTGCTTTGTTTGATGAATGGTTGGAACTAAAATATATAACTGGCACATTAAACTTGTCGTGGGTTTGTTTTGGGCAGCGAAGATACTGATGGCTTAGAGTACTTTTGATGCATTTAGTTATCAGTTTATATACTATAACAAAACTTGATTTTGATTGTTTCATTACAGCCCGAGATGCGTGAGTCCATCTCACAGTTCATGTCTCATGTGCACAAGTCTGTGAACGAGGTGTCACAGCAGTACCTCACCAACGAGAAGCGCTACAACTACACTACCCCCAAGTCCTTCTTGGAACAGATCACTCTCTACCAGAACCTGCTGACGAAGAAGAACGCTGAGCTGCAGGCCAAGATCATCCGTCTGGAGAATGGTCTGGAGAAGCTCAGGAGCACCGCCTCGCAGGTACTACATGCGTGTTTGTAGTATTTAAGTACTGGTCATTTAGAATGTGAAGAGTTCGTCGTTCTCATATAGAACTTTTCCAGATCAAGAGCTACTCAAGGAGCTGGCCGATGGAGGATCTTACTCATTAAGCTGCCTTAAGAAGCCACTTGCTTCCTGAAGGGCATCATCTGACGCCCAGATGACATTAATTCAGCTTTTGTGTGTAATTTAAGTAAAACAGTTAGGTATCACATAAAACTTAAGCGCATGTCATTCCAGACTGCGTGACTTAGAACGCACCGTCCGAGCGACGCTTCGTGTTATTTTGGTAGTGGATGTATGTTATGCAGTTGTCGTACCCGGGAAATTAATTAGGGTTTTGCTATGTCATGTTGTTTTAAATTCACCTCTGCTCTGGTGATTAGGTCTCTATTTTTCTATTTCACCTCTGGTCAGGTGATTGCACATTTTCTAGTTTCTCCTCTGCTCAGGTGATCACACGTTTCCTATTTTCACCTCTCCAGGTAGATGACTTGAAAGCGAAGCTGGCCTCGCAAGAGGTGGAGCTTGCCCAGAAGAACGAGGACGCCAACAAGCTGATCCAGTTAGTGGGTGCCGAGCAGGAGAAGGTGGGCAAGGAGAAGGCCATCGCCGACGAGGAGGAGGAGAAGGTGTCCAAAATCACGGTAGAGGTCGGGGCCAAGGCGGAGGACTGCGCCCGAGATCTAGCCAAGGCTGAACCTGCCCTCAAAGCCGCCGTGGAGGCCTTGAACACACTCAACAAGGTATGGAATAGTTAAATGAATGAAAGAGGGACGAATGGACACATTCAAGTGGATCTCACCTATATTTTGAAGCAAATTTAACCACAGCCACGTTTGTGGTACTTGTCAGTGAAAGTAATTTTACGGCTATGATGCCCGACAACCGTCTCTATGGGCCCGTTAGCGAGATCTGAATGTAAGCGCTGTAGTGAAACGCTAAATTGGAAGCCAACACGGATTTTCCCGTTTGTGATGTAGAGAAGAAAATCAAGATAGGTTGAATATGTACTGTTTGTAGGTGTGGAATTTCATTCAGTCACAAGACATGGTATTAGCGAGCTCTGGCAGCTATTACACAAGGCAATGGATCAATTTCTATCAAGACCATCAGTGACTTTCAGAGTTTGTGACGTAAGAGTGGAAATTCCGGTTATTACGTTGCGTTTTCAATCGCACTCAACAATCTCCGGAAGCATGAACTTTTACTTGGGGTGTTGGTTGGCCCGAGTGCGGTTCTTAAAAAAAAGGGTACGCGTTAAGATTATAGTTTCAGTTTACACTTGAACCCACAAAACGTGTTTCTGACGGGTAAGAAGCCCTTTAAGATTGGTGTTTGAAATACTGCTATATTATGCACCCTGCAAGAGCTTGCTCATTAACTGATATTGGTAACTTGTCAGAGTGCATTGTAATATAGTAAATGTATTTACTGTTCTTGTTATGATACTGGCAATACTCAACGCATGAGAAGAAACATAAATACTGATTTGGGTCAAGCTGAAAGACTATTATCTGTTTGCAGAAAGTGATCTCGGCAGTCACATACTTTGTAATCGATTTTGCACTATTTGTATTAAATGACGTATTGGCGTTTTTAGAACAATCTGACCGAGTTGAAGTCCTTCGGCTCTCCTCCGGCTGCTGTGACCAACGTCACGGCTGCCGTAATGGTGCTGCTGGCTCCTGGCGGCAAGGTACCCAAGGACAGGTCCTGGAAAGCTGCCAAGTCTTCCATCATGAACAAAGTAAGATTTGACGATGATCAACTTAGTCTCTGTGGATAGTTTTCATCATCCAGTCCTCTTGCTTTATAATCTTTCTTTTTCCTTGGGTACCCAGCGCATCATGCTCAACAGACGTGTGTATTATCTGCCGCATTAAAAGCGACAATCGCCATCATCGAGCTTGGTCCTTTTGTCTTCTTATTGTCCTCTTCCTTCTTTTCCTTCTTGTGTCTTCTTAGAATGTTGTGATAGTTATGCTCACTCGGGTCAGTGTGACTCACTGTGACTTCTAATTCAGACTTTACATTAATAACAGTTTAGTATCGTTTGTGTTCTTTTGAAGTCAAGAAATTTTGTTTTCCACGAAAATAAAAAAATAAATTATGTTGGTGATAAAAGTGGAATGTTAATGGCCACAATGCATATGAGAATATAGCATGACTGGATTTATTTTGAATTTTCCATCTTTCACTTATTACACGCATTTCTAAAACAGCTCCCCCCCCCCCCTCCTCCCTTAGTTTATTGTATAGATTATGTACTGACTATCTCACAGAATCAAGCACAATTCCGCTTATCATGATTTGTTTTACAGATTGACCAGTTCTTGGACAATCTGGTGAACTACGACAAGGACAACATCCACGAGAACTGCCGTAAAGCCGTGCAGCCCTACCTGCAGGACCCTGAATTCGAACCCGAGTTCATCCGCAGCAAGTCCTTCGCCGCCTCTGGTCTGTGCTCGTGGGTCGTCAACATCATGGCTTACTACGAGGTCTACTGCGATGTGGAGCCCAAGCGCATTGCCCTGAACCAGGCCAACGCTGATCTCAGCGCTGCTCGAGAAAAGCTCAGGGTCATCAAAGCCAAGGTAAGCAGCCGCTGCTGTTATATGACTGTGGTCTGCAGTAGCCACTATATTCCCACAAATCTTACCATATTAACCACCTGCCTTGGAAGGAATGAATCTCACTACTCCGCCAAATATTACCCTGTTTTGACATCTCAAACGATTTTATTACTTTACTTCAAGATTCCAAAAGTTGCCTTTCAGCTTCATTTTACCCTAAGCTGTTTGATTCGTTTATTACCACCCCTTGGGGTCATGAGCAATCTTGCCACTGTAGATTGTTCTAACCTATAAAGGGAAAAGTGAAAGCCCCAGTTGAAAACCTGTCTTGCCTTTATAGGCATGACCGATTCACTGCGGCAACAGTACCCCCGTTGGAGTGCCGGGGGTTCCAGTATAAATAGTGTCCCCACTTTCTGGAAATTTAGTGCTTTAAATTCCCACTGTCGCTGTCTTCCTCATTTACTCTTTCCCATTCCTGCTCTGTCCTATCACTCTGCTATACTATCTTCTTCTTCGCTAGATCAATGACCTACCTTTTTTCTTGAAAACTCTTCCTGGACAAGACTCCTCGTTTGTGTATGAGGTCTGTTGGATCAGCTTGGGAGTGTTGGACGCTTTCTGCCGGGTGGTCACTAGGGCTTCCTATGATGTTATTATTTAGCAATATAGGCATTTTATATGTATATGTTTTGTTGATAATTTATAATGATGTTTGCATTCTATTTTGTTTTTGTAACCGGGGGTTCGAGTAGTTGGGGTAAAGCCTCAGCCGTCCCCTGCGTGGGATGTCTTTATTGTAAAGTGACTGGCCGATGGAGGGCATTCAATTTTCCCACTAGGGTTGTTTCAGCAGATCTTTTATGCGGATCGGGGGTTGTCCGGTCCTGATTTGGCTCGGAGGAGTCCGCTGGACCTAAAGCAACAATCAATCAATCAATCAATCAATTCGTTTATTACCAGTGGATTTGATGTATCGCCTTTTTACTGAATTCGTGTAAAGCAGTAATCTAGCGTTTCTCCAAATCCAATACTTTGAAAAGTTGAAACTCTTATCATACACGATTTAACTTAAACTAACGTTGTTGTCTTACTTTTTGTATCATGTTATAGGTGGCAGACCTGGAAGCCACTCTAGCCAAGTGCCAGGCCGAGTTCGAGAAAGCTACAGCCGAGAAGCTTCGCTGTCAGCAAGAAGCCGAGACCACAGCCAAGACCATCGAACTTGCCAACAGATTGGTAGGAGGCTTGGCCTCTGAGAACGTGCGTTGGGCAGACTCCATCAATATCTACAGGGAGAACGAGAAGACACTGCCTGGTAAGTAATAGGAAATAGTAATTTAACAAATGCAACGATGTATGGTAGCTTAGCAAAATGCTTAGCTCATGGATCTTCGAGGATTATACTTCCTAAAAGCTGAGAAGAATTCAGCTTGACAATTACATGGAACACTGCTGGCACCATTTTGATCTCATTTGAACACTGGAATAGAATACTAGTATGCGGAATATAGAGGTTCAAAATCAACGTCTTAACATGGCAGGCTGATTCTGTTTTCTCCGAGGGCATAGGTTATTATTATTATTATTATTATTATTATTATTATTAGTAGTAGTAGTAGTAGTAGTAGTAGTAGTAGTAGTAGTAGTAGTAGTAGTAGTAGTAGTAGTAGTGTTAATTATAATTATAATTATTATAATACTGGATAATATTAGAATACTACTGGATGCTATCACGCGATTTTTCTTCAATCAAAATTTAAAACGCGGCGATCTACAGAAATCGATATAGAAATACATTTTTATTTTTGAAATTTTAGACTGACTGCATCCAATACCATTATTGGTTATTATTAACCATGTACAGTTCACAAAGATATTGTTGTGCAGACCTGATGCAAGAGTTTATGCATATATCATGGAACAGTAGTAATCTTACCCTAATAATTTTGCCTTCTTCCATGCATAGGCGACGTGCTGATGATCACGGCTTTCGTGTCCTACGTGGGCTCCTTCACCAAGCGCTACCGTACGGACCTGTTCGACACCTACCTCATGCCGTTCCTCAAAGGTCTCAAGTACCCCATTCCGGTGTCCGAAGGCCTGGACCCCTTGACCATGCTGGTGGACGACGCTGACATCGCCTGCTGGAATAACGAGGGGTTGCCTAGCGACAGAATGTCCACGGAGAACGCCACTATTCTGACCAGCTGCGAACGCTGGCCCTTGATGATCGACCCCCAGCTGCAAGGCATCAAGTGGATCAAGACCCGCTATGGAACTGAACTCAAGGTAAAGCCCAACCCCCGTTCTTTGATACAGCGGACTACAACATTATTTAATGTTGACCATTTGTCTAGCTGGCCCTCAACCATTTGACCTGTCATCTTAGCTCATTACATGAGTTTTCACTGAAGGACAAGTTTTATCTACAGTTCTTCATAGCCGGTTTACTGCAGTCTCAACGTTTTAAAGATACCTTCACTTTGTCCTTATCCAACCGTTCTTTTTGCCTGTTCAGGTGGTGCGTCTGGGCCAGAAGGCGTACCTGGAGACCATCGAGCGCGCTTTGGCTAACGGTGACGTGGTCTTGCTGGAGAGCCTGGGTGAAACGATGGACCCCGTGCTGGATCCTTTGCTGGGTCGTAACACCATCAAGAAGGGTAAGATCAGTAGCTGAGTGCATTTTTGGATAGGAGAACGTCGATTGATTAGACCTTACACTTGGAAGTCTTGTGCTGACATCGAATTTAGATTGACAAATATTGAGTGGACACCTGACAAATCTTGGTTAGTAGCAAGGAGTGATAAGATACTGCCGGCACAAGAATAGTGTAAACAAAATTCGTTCACTGAATAGTCTACTTAGCAAAGGATAGCAAATAGCACAAGAGAACTGGATAGAAGATCAATGCCAGGAAATAGAGAACAGTCTGAACAAGAACAACAGCAAGAGGGCCTACCAGACTGTGAAGCGGCTGACAAGTGTTAAACAGCCCAAGGTCTCCACGATCCAAAGCAAGTCTGGGATATGCCTTACAGAAGAATAAGAAGTCTTGGATGAATGGACAGAGTACTGCTCTGGACCTTTACAACCACAAACCAAACGGAGACCCATCAGTTCTAGCATGTCCAGAGAACAGAGAAGAAGAAGAAATCCTCCAATTCTCCGAGAAGAAGTTGAGGCAGCAGTGAAATCGCTGAAGAAAGAGATGTCAGCGGGAGTGGACACCATACCCGCGGAATTGCTTCAAACAGGAGGCGAATCGATCATTGACGCCCTCACCATTGTTTGTAACAAGATCTGGCAGAATGGGGAGTGGCCTACACCACGGACCCAATCGCTTGTCATCACTCTTCCCAAAAATGGTAACCTTCAGGAGTGTGAAAATTACCGCACCATCAGCTTCATCAGCCTCCCAGCAAGGTCCTCCTGAAAATAATACTCAACAGGTTGAAACCTCCAGCTGAACAAATACGTAGCTAAAGAAAAAGCAGGATTCTTGCAGGGCGAAGTGCCACTGCACAGATTTTCAATCTCAGAATAATCTGCGATAAATATCTACAGAACAAACAATATCTATATTGTTGTCTCCAGGTCTGGCATGCTCAAGATGGCGGCCGTGTTTTTGTTTGAGGAAAAATAATGCTAAACTTTTGATGAAAACGGCCTCCAAATCTAAATTGTTTTCTAAAAATTGATAAAATCAATTATATTTTGTGGAATAAGTTCCAGATAAAATTATTATAAGAAATATACTTGTTCTTGACCTGGTATAGTTCTACTTACCATTGCCAGATAGATCGCTCACCTCCATTTTCAACTCACCTTTCGGACTTTCAGTTTGTGTTTAATACTTACTTATAATATTTCATATTCCTGTATTATTAATCTTTACTTACGTTGGTTTCTTTATCTTGCACTTTGTTTAAACGAGCACGGATGTTTTGTAACAAGAGGTAAGTAATTTTGTTGATCATTTTAGTGGTGGATCTTGAAAAATAAGTGTACTTGTAGACCTGTATACAATTAGTAAATAATTATAGAAGGAATTACTAGCTTATTATTTTGAGTTATTAAGCTTGGACACAGAGACAATCAAAGTTATGACAAACAAGGGGCCTAAAGGGCGTGGAAAAAACGGAGGGGGGAGAAAAAGTAGTCAATTGGAATCAGGGATGGAAGATTTAGAAAAACTAATAGGGGAGCAAGAGCAGGGTTCTATATGTGCAACTACTGCGACTCAGCTGCAGAGACAGATGATGACGGGGTGCTTGAATGTTTCTGCTGCAAACAGTGGGCACGTAGAAAATGTGCAAAGATTACTGATAATAACTTTCAGCTCTTGAAGAATTCAGATGATAGTGTACAGTTTGTGTGCGACACTTGCCGTTCTGAGAAGGGAGAAAGGAAAAGTAAGGTTGAGGCACAGTTGGAGGAGTTAACAAAGCTAGTTCTAAAAATGAGTCTGAAATTAGGGAACCTGGAAGCAAGCTGCACTGGCAGTAGCCTTGATGAAAAAATAGAAAAAATGGTGGACAAAAAACTAGCTGAGGCATTTGATGAAAAGTTTGAAAGAGACATAAGACATAAGACATAAGACATAAGACATAAGACAATTTATTTCGCTTCAACTTTTACATTGAAGAAATCTTGGTGCGCATGGGGTACTCAGATGTGTATAATTATATGTAATTCGCTTATGTTTAAATACAGAAGAAAAGCACACAATAAATTTTAAAAAAAGCAATACTGAATGACAAACGCAATCATACATACACATTCTACCTGCATACAGCCTTTGACACTAGGGTGGTTAAATCAATTATAGATTAACACAATGTTCATCAGGAATGACTAGAATTGACAAATTTGTGTATATTAAAAATTAGGCCTACATTGCTCATGTTTGCACACTTTATCGCGCGCACTCACGCTTACACGAAAAATAACATTATATATAACATAAATATTATATGTATTATTTGTCACTAAACTGTCTCTTTTTCTTTCTCTCTCACTCTCTCTCTCACACACACACATACACACGGCACATATTACACATCATTGTCCGACTCAGAAAGCGGTACATTACTAACACTGCTACCGATATTTAAGAGGGGAGCCAAAATACTACGAGGCTGCTAAGTCAGCAGTAAAAGGGGAGGGGGGGGGGGCGATAAAGCGTAGCTGGCCTGGGGTGATTACGCAACGCTTCGTTACGATACTTGGGAGGCCCGGCAAGCAAAGAAGGTTGGAGAGGGGGGTAACGTAGTAGTGAAGGGCGGAAAGTGAGAGGGAGAATTAGGTGGTGATGGGAGGTATAGGGCTTTTGTGCAGAAAGGGAGGGGTGGTTGGGGAAGTAAGTTAGTGCGTTTAGGGTTGGGGGTTGCTAGTGGAGTGCAGCTATGGTCGCAGTGTGTGTGTGTGGGGTGGGGGGTGGGGGTGGTATGGTAGGGGGGTGATTTTCAGTCATGTTTACTATTGAGTACAGTGATAGCAGAGGGCACGAAGGTCCGCTTCATCCTCTCAGTCCTGCACTTGGCAGCGCGGTACCTCCGTCCCGATGGTAGGAGGCAGAACTCGCTGTGGAGGGGGTGAGTTGGGTCGTTGGCAATCTTTTGGGCTTTGTTGATTGTCCTCACCGTGCCCAGGTGTTCTAGGCTCGGTAGGTCAGCACCGATCACTTTTTCAGCCTGCCTCACCACTCTGTCTAATCTGTCTCTGTCTTCTGAACTGCACGCATGGTGCCACACTGTCAGGTTAAAAGTCAGAATACTTTCAATACTAGATCTATAATACATGGTCATAATGTCCGGACTGACCTTAAACTGTCTCAGCTTTCTAAGGAAATACAGTCTGCTGTGACATTTGCTGATGACCTTGTCGATGTGCTGGGTCCACGTGAGATCAGCGTTGAGGATGGTGCCGAGGTACTTGTATTCCTCGGCTCGCTCAACCTCTTTCCCAGCAATGACAAGGGGGGCGGGGTTGGTGCTCTTCCGCCTGAAGTCATACAGCACCTCTCTTGTCTTCTCCACGTTGAGGTCAAGGCTGCTGTCCTCGCACCACCGCACAACATGCTCCACGTCTGCCCTGTAGGCCGCGTCGTCGTCGTTGGAGATCAGGCCCACCAGAGCAGAGTCGTCGGCAAACTTGGCCAGCATATTGCCCTCTCTCTGTGCGACGCAGGCGTTGGTGTAGAGAGTGAAGAGCGTGGGCGAGAGACAACAGCCTTGAGGGGCGCCGGTGTTGATGGTGACGGTAGTGGAACACGTGCCATCCACAGACACGTACTGGGTTCTACCCACCAGAAAGTCCACTACCCACTTGATCAGCTGGGCGTCAACCGACATCAATTTCATCTTGTCGTGTATTAGGCTGGGCCTGACCGTATTGAAGGCTGAACTGAAGTCGATGTACAGGACTCTGGCGGAAGCGTTGGTGGTGTCGAGGTGCTGCAAAAGGGTGTGCACCAGCAGCATCGTTGCGTCGTCGGTGCCCCTGCGAGCCTTGTATGCGAACTGCAGCGGGTCAAGTTGGTCTTCCGTCTGCTGAAGCAGTCGCTTGAGGACAAGTTTCTCCAGGCATTTCATGACGACAGAGGTGAGGGCAATGGGTCTGTAATCATTGTACTCCTTGCAGAGCGCCTTCTTGGGAACAGGTACGATGCGCGCCTCCTTCCACTGGCGCGGCACTTTGCCAACCTGCAGGCTGCGGTTGTAGAGCGCCTGGAAGACGGCTGCCAACTGCTCGGCACAGGCCTTGAGTAGGCGTGGGCGTATTCCGTCAGGCCCACACGCCTTGCCCGGCTTGAGTCTGGCGAACGCCGTCTTGACTTCTAGCTCGCTGACGTGCAGACTGGGGTCTGGCTCCACCTCCTCCAGCTCCTGTAGTACTCCCTGCAGTCTGTCGTCCGGCTTGTCGAATCTGGCGTAGAAGGTGTTTAGGTCGTTGGCGAGTTGCGTGGGGTCGCCATCTGCTATGGAACTGGCCTTCTTCTTCTTCGTGCCAGTGATCTCTCGCACTCCCTCCCACACAGCTTTTGCGTTCCCTTCTGTCACTTTGCTCTCCAACTTCTGTCTGTATGCTTTCCTGCACTTGTCTGACAACTTCTTGATCTTGCGTTGTCCTGCCGCCCCGCTGTGCTTTTCTTTCAGGGCTTGCTTGAACTCTTTCGTCACCCATGGTTTTTGATTTGGGTAGATAGTCAATGTCTTGGTTTCAATACACAGATCTTCACAGAAGTTGATGTACGACGTGATAACGTCCGTCGTCTGATCTAGGTCTTCTTCTTCAAACACTGACCAGTCTGTGCACTCAAAGCAAGCCTGTAACCTCGCAGTGCCCTCTCCACTCCACTCCTTCAAAATCGTCTTCACCACCGGCTCTCTCTTCAGTTTCTGTCTGTACTTTGGTAGCAGGAGCACTGAGTGGTGGTCGGACTTGCCGAGCGGGGGTCTCTGGACTGAGGCGTAGGCCTCTTTGATGTTGACATACACAAGGTCAATTGTCTTCTCTATCCTAGTGGGCACTGACACTTGTTGGTAGAACTTTGGTAGCTTGAGTTTACAATGGTTGAAGTCGCCACAGATGATTACCACACCATCCGGCTTATCAGTCTGAATTTGCCCGGCGAGCGTCGCGATGTCTTGCGTCACTCGTTTCGCGTTCGACTTGGGATGAATGTATAGCCCCAGCACAGTTATGCAAGGGATTTCCCGTGGCAGGTAGAAGGGCCTACATTGGATATGAAGCAGTTCGTAGTCGATGTTACACACAGAACTCTTTACTATGACTTGACTACACCATCTATTGTTCACATACACACACACGCCGCCTCCTCTGTTCTTGCCTGAGTTTTTTGTTCTGTCTGCCCTATATAGAGAGAAACCATTGACTTCCACTAATTGATCAGGCGTGTTCTCGTTTAACCACGTCTCTGTAATACACAGAAGACTGCAGTCTCTATATTCACGTCTGTACTGCACTAGAGCGTAAAGCTCGTCAGTCTTGTTGTCGAGCGATCTCACGTTAGAAAGAAATAATGTCGGCAGCGCCGGCTTGAATGGTCGTCTGCTATTTCTCACTTTTACTCCTCCCTTCCTTCCACGTCTGTGTCCGAGTTTACATCTGGGGTTTCCACAACATCTGTTTAAGCTTACGGACTTAAGTATCTTCGCATCTAAAGAAAAGTTACATTTCCCCTGCTCAACTACTGTCCGAATATTCAACAGGGTTTCGCGATCATAGCGGGTCGGCCGAAACGTAATGTCCGCCATTTTTGAAGACCGGTTCCGTCGTGTTTGATTTTCTCATGGTCTTTTCTTTGAAGAATAGTACCGAGCTCATTACTATCACACCCTATCACAATATACTTTTCATTTGCACAGTACACTTTCTGGACTTTTATGCACAATAAATGAAGACAAACGTATTAACAACTGCTATAACTGAGTACGTATCACCGCGCTCGTCGCCGGTCAGACCAGCGCCGCCATCTTGGTTTCAGACACTGCTAGAGAGCAGAGAAAGCTAAATTTGATCATAGTAAACTTGCCAGAAAGTAACAGGACAGAACAAGAGGAAAAAAAGAAAGATGAGATGCAGAGAGTGAAGAGTTTGTTAACTAAAACCTGCCCAGAGCTGGAAGGAGAGGAAATAAGTGATCTCACTAGACTTGGCAGAGCTGGCGGCAACAAACCAAGATTGATCAAAATTAGAGTAAAGAGTGAGGAGATTAAGCAGAAGATACTCAGGAGTGCCCATCTGCTGAATAAAGGGGTTCCCAATGAAAAGAAGATCTATGTAAATCAAGATTATACTCCTATTGAGCGTGAAAAAAACAAACAGTTGAGAGCTGAACTGAAGCAAAGAATAGAAAATGGTAAGCGTGACATTGGACAGAGGAATGGGAAAATTGTGTTTGTGAAATGGTTGTCCAGACCTGGTCACGATGAGGTAGGAGGCGATAAATGAAATCATAAGCAATCAATCTTTAATGTAATGTCTGTTCACACATTTAGGTGATATTAGACATACGTAATCATAAGTATAACCAGGATGTAAATACTTTTAAACATGTACAGCCCAAGACAGGGAAAAGTAAAAATGTCAAAAAACCACAACTTACTATTCCACAAAATGAATGTGGGGTCCTATACACAAATATAGATGGTTTAATAAATAAAAAAGATGAACTTCTTAAAATAATAGAGGAATCAAACCCTTCTATAATAGCATTAACTGAAACAGTACCGAAAAGGTGTAAAGAACTTTCAATGGCGGAGTATGAGATTAAAGGATATGATACATTTGTTAATAATCATCCAAAGAGAGAAACTGTGTTATATATTAAACAAACTTTAAACGCACAAGAATTTACAGCAGTTGATAGTTATGGCTATGAGGAAAGTGTTTGGTGCACATTTAAAAATGAGCCAAAGGAAGAAAATATATTAATTGGATGTATATACAGAAGCCCTAATTCTACAGAGGAAAATAAACTAAAATTGTTTGACCTGTTACAGTCTAAATGTATAGGTAATTTTAAATATGTATGTATTAGGGGAGATTTTAAGTTTCCTAATATTTCTTGGAATGGGGCTTGGTCAGGAGAAGAAAATGTTGGGTTCGTTGAGTGTTTTAGAGATTCATTTTTGACGCAAATGGTAACTCAGCCTACTAGACACAGAGCTAGACAGCAGTCAAACATTTTAGACCTCGTTATTGTAAACGATGAACTACTTATCTCTGACATTAAACACTTATGCCCCTTAGGTAAAAATGATCATGAAGCATTGTCGTTTGTTATGTATATAGATAGAAGCAAACACGATAAGGACAGAACTGGTAATGATACCAAATTTAATTTAAAAAGAGGACGTTATGACTTAATGAGGGAGGAGATAAATATGACAGACTGGACTGTATTAGATAATAAAAGTGTAAATGATTGCTGGAAAGAAATTAAATTTAAAATTTTAAAATGCATGGAGTCACATATTCCTAAAGTAAGAATAAAACAAAACCAAAACAAGCACATATGGATGAACAGTAAAACATTAAAAAGTATAAAAAAAGAAGCATATGCTATACAAACGGTACTTAGCAACTAAAAATGGAATGGATTACCAGAGATATATAGGGGTAAGAAACTACTGTAACAAAGTTATCAAAAATGCCAAACGAGAATATGAAAAAAAAGGTGTGTAAAAGTAGCAAAACAAATGCTAAGAGCTTCTGGAAATATGTTAACAGCAAACTACAATCAAAATGTAGTATTAGCCCATTAACAACTAGTAGTGGTGACACCGTTGTAACAGATAAAGATAAAGCTGATACATTGAATCATTTTTTTGCGAGTGTATTTACAAGAGAGAAGCTAGATACTATGCCGTCTGCTACTAAATCAGGTAGAAGCAATGGTATAAATCTTACGGAGGTTGACATAACACCTAAGTTGGTTGAAGATAAATTAAAAAAATTAGATCCTAATAAGGCCTATGGACCTGATGGTATACCATCGAGAGTACTTATGGAGTTGCATAAAGAACTTTCTATTCCATTGTGCAAATTATTTAATAAATCTATTGGCGAAGGCATTGTCCCTGATGACTGGAAAGAAGCAAATGTAATAGCCATTTTTAAAAAAGGCACAAGAAGCGAACCTAGTAATTATCGCCCTGTTAGTCTTACATTGTGTAATTTGCAAGGTACTGTAGGGAATATTACGTGATGTTATAGTAAATTATATGTGTAGCAATAAATTATTTTCTGACTGCCAGCATGGTTTTCGAAAACATAGATCATGTATTACACAACTTTTGGAAGTTATGGAAGACTTTACACTAATGTTAGATAACAAAGATACTATTGATATACTTTATTTAGACTTTCAGAAAGCGTTCGACTCCTAAAAATTGAAGAATATGGTATATCTGGCAATATCATACAGTGGATAAGAAATTTTTTGACAGACCGGACACAAAGAGTTAGAGTTGGTAATGAATATTCTATAAAAAAACAAGTTTTCAGCGGTATTCCCCAAGGTAGCATTCTTGGACCAATACTGTTCATACTTTTTATTAATGACTTGCCAGAATCTGTGCAAAGTTCATGTAAATTATTTGCAGACGACACAAAATTATATTGTTCTTCAAAAGATAGTCAAATTATACAAAATGATATAAATGAACTACAGAAATGGACAGAAACTTGGCAACTATATTTTAATACTACCAAATGTAAGGTCCTTCACATAGGCAAAAACAACCCCCAAAATGATTATTACATGACTGTTAACAAGGTACAGGTATTAGTGACTAAATGTGATAGCGAAAAAGATTTAGGAATAACATTTGACTCCATGTTAACTTTTGACTGTCACATAAGTGAAGTAATTAATAAGGCAAATAAAACTCTCGGAATTATACGGCGATGTTTCTTGTATCTAGATAGATCATCATTTGTACAACTTTACAAGTCCTTGGTTAGACCTCTTCTAGAATATGGCAATATTATTTGGTACCCTTTATTAAAGAGACAGTCCGCTGCTATTGAGCGTGTACAAAGACGAGCAACTAAAATGGTTCCAGGACTGAAAGATATTTCTTACAGAGACAGACTGGAATCATTATGTCTGCCAAGCCTAAAAGCCAGAAGAGTGAGAGGAGACCTAATACAAGCTTATAAAATTTTAAATAACATTGATGAATTAGAAACTAACAAATTTTTTGAATTAAACAAATTTGATATAACAAGAAACTCTGTTAACAAATAATTTATTAAGCATAGCCGTACTAATTTTCGAAAACATACTTTTAGTAATAGAGTTGCACCTCTATGGAACAAACTTCCACAAAATATTAAACAGGCAAAAACTTTAAACAGTTTCAAAAATCTTATTGATGAACAAGAAATTTTAAAATCTATAAAATACGATTTTGATAGTTGAGCGTATTGAGCCGGCTAAAATCAGACCTGAAATATATGTGCTAAAGATGGGATATTAAATAAGCCGTGAGGCTTAATGATCACCATGATCTATACTACTACTACTACTACTACTACTATTACTACTACTACTACTACTACTACTACTACTACTACTACTACTACTACTACTACTACTACTACTACTACTACTAGGCTATATCTTGTGTTTGTAGACTTCATGAAAGCTTATGACCGAGTCTGGCATGAAGTCATCAAAAACCCGTATGACACGGCTACCCGTGCAGTCCTCCACAACAGCGCCATCCTGAACTGGTTCAGAACAACAATCGGTGTGCGTCAAGGATGCCTACTCTCTCCAATACTCTTCAACGTCAACAGCTTCCTAGAGAGCATCATCTCTGATACCCTTGCAGATCACGTAGGCACAGTCAGCATAGTGGATAGAACAATCTCCAACCTCCGTTTTGCGGATGACATTGATGGATTGCCTGTAGAGGAATAAGAACTTGAACAGTTAGTACACAGGCTTGACATTACCTCCAGTCTTTGGAATGGAAATAAGTGCAGAGAAGACCAAAATGATGACCAACAACACCAAAGGCATCAACATGGACATCAAAGTCCAAGGCCAATCCCTCAACAGAGTGCATAGCTTCAAATATTTAGGAGCCATTGTATTAGACAATGGGTCCCGACAGGAAGTCCTATTCCGGATCGCACAAACAACTGCTGCCCTGACAAGGTTGAAGCCCATTTGGAAAGACAGGACCATTAGTCTTTATTCCAAGGTAAGGCTGCTGCGCTCCCTTATCATCTCCATCTTCCTATACGCTTGCAAAACATGGACCCTCACAGCAAATCTACAACTAAGAATACAAAGCATGGAGATGAGGTGCTACAGAAGACTTCTGGGTATTTCCTATACGCAACGCATCATCAATGACGAAGTCCTACAGACCATCACACAAGCCATTGGACAACACGATGGCATGCTCACAGTTGTGAAGAAACGGATACTCCGATGGTATGGCCACGTCACTAGGGCCTTGCAAAGACTATCCTGCAAGGAGGTAGAAGAAGAGGTAGACCGAAAAAGAGGAGGAGAACAACATTCGAGAATGGACTGGCTTGACACTGAGCGTAGCCATGAGGGTTGCTGAGAGGACAGAGAAAGATGGAGTACGTTGGTTAAACGATCATCTGTGGTGCCCCAACGACTTTCGAGTTACGGGATAGGATAGGATAGGTGTATAAAATATCTAATTCACGCCAAGAGATGACTATTTGCTGATAAAATCATAGATTCATATATCCTTTGTGTCTGATATTCGCTACATTTGAATCTAAACGTCGTGTCCGTGCGTTCTAAAGAGCGTCTGCTATAAGCGGAACGTGGCCGAGCATCCTTGGAATACCACATTTCAATTGGTACAGGTTGTACACAAAATACACTCAGCGTAAAGGGGGTGAGGTGGGGGTGGGAGGGTTGGGGGGTAAACACGCTCTAAAAGCATAAGCTTTAAGGCGTTTTTCTGGCTAGTGAGGGCCGATAGCTCTGTGCCTGTGGTCTCAGGTGACGCCCATGACGCTCTGTGGAATCCCATTGCAACTGATGCCCCAAAATGTTCTCTGGGATACCAAAGCCTTTTGAAGATTTTAATACGCTTATCAGAGGGCTTTCGCCCCAGTAATTGGATTAATAAACTCTTCTTTGATCATCATATTTAGTGTACATTTTTTAGAGAAAGATCTCAGGCTAACTTTACGTATAATGTGTAACATATTTCCTAAATTAAGTTTTTACCTATAATGTGTAACATATTCTTAAATTAAGTCAATGATTTTAGTGTGTGCCGCAGATATGTTTTGATTGTTTTTAGTGTGCTATGCATGGCTCTGTCACTTGTATTATTGTTATGACTTCATTTTTAAGTGTGAAGTTTAACGTATAATGTGTTATATATTTCTTAAATTAAGTTTTAATTGTGAAGCACAGTGAGCCTGGGCATTGTTCAGGAAACTGCGCTATATAAATTTACCTTATTATTATTATTATTAACTTTAAATAAAACACGTTGATTAATGACGCGTTGCCGCTATTTGAACAGTTAGAGAATTGGTCGACATGGTGATCATTGCTTTCTAGATTACTGTTGCACGTGGTGTTGGTAGCAAGCGTAAGTTTTCTTGACAAACAGCCTAACACAGTATTAACCTCTTTGTCAATCCACAGGCCGCGCCATCAAGATGGGTGACAAGGAGGTGGAATACAACCCCAAATTCAGGTTGATCCTGCAGACCAAATTGGCCAACCCTCACTACCAGCCCGAGATGCAGGCCCAGACCACCCTCATCAACTTCACCGTCACCAGGGACGGCCTGGAAGATCAGCTGCTGGGAGACGTCGTCGTCAAGGTAAAAAAAAGCACCACTGTATCCCTAGATTTACTCCCCCCCTTCCTCCCTGCCAAACAATGTGTGAACTGTTTCAACTGTGTCTCCATGTGGAGAAATATTTTGGATTTTTAGATAATATGCGGGTTCAAAGCTTTCTGTGGATAGGCAAATAGTAGGTGCGCAAATTTGTAGAAGTTCATACAATTGTATGTTGTTGCATGTTATAATTATTTATTAAGTAGGGTTGTTTTTTTGTTTTTCTTACTAAGTAACGAATGATAAAAAGTCCACACAAAAATTGAATTTTCATTTGTTGACATCTCTTTATTGGCCTCTGTCCCAATGCATAATTCCCGACCTATGGGGTATTTTGGAAAATCGGGTCACATGGTGCTATCCAGTGTCGGCAACTATACCAATGAAAACTTCATTTATTTGTCTCCTTTTCACAGGAACGTCCTGACTTGGAGAAGCTTAAGTCGGATCTGACCCGCCAGCAAAACGAGTTCAAGATCACCCTGAAGGGCCTGGAGGACAACCTTCTGGCCCGCCTGTCTGCCGCTGAGGGCAACTTCCTAGGTGACTACGAGCTGGTGGAGAACCTCGAGACCACCAAGAGAACAGCTGCCGAGATTGAGGTTAGTTGGAGGTCATTGTGACCATGTGACGGACTTCAGACGTCACGGCGATGAAGTCACCGAGTGTTAAAGCTTAAATGTTTGCCGTTAATAAGAAAGTATAATCACATCTCTAAACGTGGTTACAATTTCACCCCATAGTTTACAAAGAGCACGATCTAATAACCTAGCAGTAGACTCGTGTTTTTACAATGGCGAATTGTTAATAACGTCGATATTTATTTACCTCAATTATTATTGTAATTATCACCAAAAAGACTGTAATAACAACACCATTATTGCTTTGCGATCTCTCCGACTTGGATTATTTTGCTATGCGATCACTTCCGCTACTGATGTAGGTCTACTTCATTTGATTCCAACCTCTTGAACTACTGGTACTTCTAGTCATTGCTATTACAGTTACAGCGATTAGACTGCTACTTCCTACCATTTATCCTTATTCTGTGACTTACAGGACAGAGCTTGGTACCTCATATTTACTGAAATTCGTTACAGAAGCCTAATATCTTACTTATGAGGGTTACATGCTTTAACTTACAGGTGAAAGCGAAGGAGGCCAAGCACACAGAAGTGGAGATTAACTTGGCGAGAGAGAGTTACCGTCCCGCTGCCGCCAGAGCTTCCCTGCTCTATTTCATCATGAATGACCTCCACAAGATCAACCCTATGTACCAGTTCTCACTCAAGGTATGGTGCTGTTTGCATCCATTATTGCAAGCTTCCTCTATTCCAGTGGTTTTGCAAACGTTTTGGTCCACCTGAACATTACCCCTGGCCATCATACTAGAACTGTGAAACTCAACGGTCATTTCTGACTAGAACGGTAACATATTTTGAGGTATACGATCTTAGATACTACTAACGAGCAAAATTGATTGTTTTGTTGATGAATTCAAAGACATGGCTGTTGGCTTTTCAACACACACGTGCAAAATCCATTACTGCATTGACCAATTAATGCACACACAGTAATGCCAAACCAGAGTATGATAATATTTTTAGTTTCTTTTCCTAAATCACATTTCTCTCTTGAACGTCTGCTTTAAGAATCTACTTCCGCTGGAAATACTTTCAAAACAGGTGGAAAATACTAATTATTGCGCAAACGGACGCAGAAGCGGAGCACACATGCCTACGACACTTGTCCCATCACCTGTTGGAATATCACACTGTCACATACATTAGCTCAAACGTACATAGGTATATTAGAATATCGTATCCGAGTATCAATGTAAATTGTTATTGAATGATACTACGTCCATATAAAATACAATTGACATATACACATACTAACATTATATCTGTTTTGTAGGCATTCAGTGTGGTGTTCGGCAAGGCTATCGATAGGGCGGAGCCTTCAGAGGAGGTGAAGGCACGTGTCAACAACCTCATCGACTGCATCACCTACTCAGTCTTTATATACACTACCAGAGGTCTCTTTGAAAAGGACAAGCTCATCTTCACCACTCAGATGACACTGCAGGTGTGTAGCGTCTGTCGGCTGTTTCCATCGCATAACGAATCTAGGTCTCAGCCATGAATGTGATAAGAATGGCCAATGGGTCTAAAGGAGGAATCTCCATCACAATGCCATGAGCCACATTGAGGGTGAAACATTTACTCCAGGAAAAAAATTGAATTTTGCAGCCTCGGGCACTGACTGAAGTCTCATATCAGCGTTACTAGATTACAAGATAATGTTGCTGAGACAAAGTATTATTGTAACGAGAGATTGCTGTTAGTGGGTTCTTTTATACTTTTGAAGTTAAGTATTGTTGTTATCGTCGTCGCCGCCGCCGCTGCTGCTCCTCATGCCGCTGCTGCTGATGATGTTGATGATTCATGTTATAATTCTCTTAGACATTTGAGCTTAATTATTTAAATTTTCCGTGATTTTCAGATTCTGACCATGGCCAAGGAAATGAATGCCGTGGAACTGGACTTCTTGCTCCGATTCCCGGCCACACCCAACGTGACCTCACCAGTCGATTTCCTGAACAACAACTCGTGGGGAGGCATCAAGGTCATTAACATAGTTTTATCTGGCGTTTGTGCTGTAGTTATCGCGCTGTACACTTCTACGTTGTTTGCCGTTACTGAACGTTTCTCAATGTGCACGAAGTAGAAGACTGCTCCAGCCTTGAAATAAAAAAGTTAATATCCCTGAGGGGGGTAAAATTTGGTCCAGTTGGCTAAACGCTGGCAGCTTGTCGAGCTCTAAATTCTCCAAAATGACTAACTATATTAAATGGTATAGCCTGCTATTAATTAAATGTTACCTTTTCCTTGCAGGCCCTCTCTAACCTGGAAGAGTTCCGCAACTTGGATCGCGATATCGAGGGTTCTGCAAAACGGTGGAAGAAATTTGTGGAGAGCGAGTGCCCTGAGAAGGAAAAGTTCCCTCAGGAATGGAAGAACAAGACCTCGCTACAGAAACTCTGCATGATGAGAGCGCTCAGGCCCGACAGAATGACTTACGCCATCAGGTAAGGAGGAAGAAGAGGAGGAAGAGAGACATGAGAAATGGAGCATAGAGATGACGAAGTGAAGAAGGATTATGGTGACAATGGTAGGCCTACTAGTAGACTACTTATACAGAAATTTATGATGATGATGATGATGATGATGATGATGATGATGATGATGGTACACCCTCTCTGTCTGTATCTTTATCTGTCCATCTCTCTCTCTCCCCCCCCTCTCTCTCTCTCTCTCTCTCTCTCTCTCTCGCTCTCTCTCTCTCTCTCTCTCTCTCTCTCCATCCTTCTGTCTCTTTTTCTTTCCTTCCCACCTCGCAAACTATCACCAGCCCCCACTTCTGCCTGTCTGAGCATATTAATCCATTCCAACCCCTGTTTTTAATCCTCCCTTTGCCAAGTAGTTGTACTGATTACGTTATACTGCATTGTCACGCACAGCACATTCGTGGAGGAGAAACTGGGAAACAAGTACACGGAGGGTAAGGCGGTGCCGTTTGCCAAATCCTACGAGGAGGCGCTGCCGTCCACCCCGGTTTTCTTCATCCTCTCCCCCGGAGTGGACCCGCTGAAGGACGTGGAAGCCTTGGGCAAAAAGCTTGGCTTCACTGAGGACAACCGAAACTTGCACAACATCTCGCTTGGGCAGGGTCAAGAGATTGTGGCCGAACAGGCCATGGAGTTGGCTGCCAAGGAGGGTCACTGGGTGGTGTTGCAGGTAAGGGCATGTTTAGACGAGTTTTAGTATTATGGGCGATGCCACATTTTGAAGACTGCCGTGTTAGTTTCATGCCCACTTATTTTTTTTATGTATCATTGTTAATTTTTCTTACGTCTTATTGTGATACGACAATAACTTCGAACATCGTCAAGTCCACCGAAATCCAGGGTCGCACAAACTACTGCTGCCCTGAAGCAAATTTGGAAAGACAGGACCATCAGTCTACATTCCAAGGTAAGACTGCTGAGCTCCCTTGTCATCTCCATCTTTCTATATGCTTGCGAAACATGGACCCTCACAGCAGATCTACAACGAAGAATACAAAGCATGGAGATGAGGTGCTACAGAAGACTTATGGGCATTTCCTATACCCAGCACATCACCAACGACGACCTCCGACAGACCATCACACAAGCCATTGGACAACACGATGACCTGCTCACAGTGGTGAAGAAACGGAAACTCCGATGGTATGGCCTCGTCACAAGATCATCAGGTCTTGCAAAGACCATCCTGCAAGGCACAGTGCAAGGAGGTAGAAGAAGAAGGAGACCGAAAAAGAGGTGGGAGGACAACATTCGAGAATGCACTGGTTTGACACTGAGCGAAACAATCAGGGTTGCTGAGGACAGGGAAAGATGGAGTACGCTGGTTAAACGATCATCTGTGGTGCCCCTACGACCTCCGAATTTCGGGATAGGATAGGATAGGATAGGATCCCCCCTCCGCCACCCACCCCCCGCCCCCCCCCCGGCCTCTTGCCGTGTTTCATGTAGTTCTTTGTCTTTGTTGAAAATATTGGCTATTTCAAAGATCGACCGGTCCCAGGTTCCAAACTGCTTGAGCATTTTAGATGTGTAATAATATTTCAGGCCTGCATTATGTATGACAGTTTGTTTTGCAATAATGCAGTAACATAGGCTTCATGTTGATATATAAATTTTAAAGGATGATTGCTCCGTAACATTATAGTAAGCTTTGCGACAAAATACGTGCTTTTTGTTTGCAGGGTTTCACATATTTACTGAGCATTGTTGACACAGCCATGTTTTATTAACGGAGTGTTGTTGTGTGTTTTCAGAACATTCACTTGGTGGCAAAATGGCTTGCCAAGCTAGAGAAGATAATTGAGGAGTACTCAGAAGCAAGCCACGAGAATTACCGGCTGTTCGTGAGCGCGGAGCCAGCCGGTAGTCCCGAAGCCCATATCATCCCCCAAGGCATCCTCGAGTCGGCCATCAAAATCACCAACGAACCACCGACAGGCATGTTTGCCAACCTGCACAAAGCCCTCGACAACTTCAACCAGGTCAGTAGACTACTTTTGGTGAAACGTTCTGTATAGTTCCTTATTTTAGCTCGTTGTGGCAGGACAGGCTTGTCCAGATTTGACCTCGTCAACCACCCACACCGACTCAACCAAAGCTTTTAGGTTTTGAAGTTAGTTCAGCCAGTCTAGCTATAAATAGCTTCGCCAATGCTCTTCTTTCCTTTCCTTTCACTGAAAGGGAGGGTGTAGGCAAGCTATAAATAGCCCGCAGCCAGCAAAATGTGGGAGAACCTAAGAGTGCTGCTCACATAGGCATTGAGCTGGTGTGCACCAGCTGACTTACAGGAGACGTGGACATTTGTAAAATCTTCTGTTGCTAAACCGTTCCAGAGATAAGTTATCTATTAGCAAAGACGTTTAAAACCATCGACCGTTTCAGCCAGGTAATTAGATTTGCTATAATTCAGTGAAGTCGGCAATTAATAGTTTAAACCAAACCACTAAAATGTCAATCTTCACTGCACTCTAGAGATCTTACTCGCTTTATTGAGAGAATCAAAAGTCTGCTATGGCTGTTTATTAATCTCAGTTGCCGAGTCAGCTTCTTTCCAAACAGAATGATTTTTTTTCTCTGACGAAATGCTACTGGCTCTGCAAAAGACGGTTAAATTAATAACCTTCAGAAAGGCCGCGACAATTATTTCAACAAGGTCAGTGTACCTTAATAATGATTTCTTGCCGATCAATATAAGGCATAATATTTAAGAGACGTGCAAAAGCCTCAACAGTTTCAGGCAGATTAACAGGGTCTACATCTATATTTTATTTCTGTGATCATCCATCAAAATCACCGATGGATCAGACATTTTAAATCAGGCATTTTTTATCAACTTGTTCAAATGAGGTTTAAAAAAAGTTTATTTGTTTTAAAAGTTTTAATTTTAAATGTCTAATAATATCACGTAAATGTGTGAACAGAAATCAAAGATTGATTGATTGCTCAAAGCCCTTCACCAAATCAGTAAGATTCACTCACCCACCAGTTTGCGGCATTGTACGGAATTTGTGCACTCACTTTTCCAAAGAGTTGCTGAAGGCGTTTAGAGCTCTTTGCAACTTCAATTAGGGAAATGAAAGGGCATTATTCTCTAATACTTGACGCCCCTGGTCAGGGAGAGATGCTTTTCACATAAACGGGCTAGCACACCCAGAAGTGCATCCAGTACTCTTTGCATTATTTTACAGCAAAATGCAATTTCTTCACTGCACTCTAGAGATCTTACTCGCTTCATTGACAGAATCAAAAGTTTGCTATGGCTGTTTATTAATCATAGTTGCAGAGTCAGCTTCTTTCCAAACAGAAAGATTTTTTTTTCTCTGACGAAATGCTACTGGCTCTGCAAAAGACGGTTAAATTAACTGTCATTTTCGATCTAATTTGAAATTAATCAATGTAATCTAAACGTATTGTATTTTCAGTTTCAATGATCGTATCTGTCTTCAGTCTTCTGTCATCACACGCCCAAATCTTTGTTGCAGGAAACGCTGGAGATGTGTGCCCGCGAGAACGAGTTCAAATCCATCCTGTTCGCTCTCTGCTACTTCCATGCTGTGGTCTGCGAGCGTCGCAAGTTCGGACCCCAGGGCTGGAACAGGGTGTATCCGTTCAACACTGGTGACCTCACGATTAGGTACAATAATGATGAAGTTGTTGTTGTTGTTGTTGTGGTTGTTGTTGTATTGCCGCATCATTGAATCTTCTAGCTTCGTCGGATAGGCTGCATTTCGATCCAGAGACATTTATTTAATTCTCAGTATTATTTCACAAACTAGGCATCGCTCTCATACAGCTTACCCTGAGAACTTGGAAGTCCATAATACCTCTTTTCCCTACAACCGACATGTTACCAAAAAACCACGTTATCTTTACTTTATTTAACCTACACAATGTGTTTTCTTTGGTCTGAATGTTTCGAAACTGGCAAATAATCCGTTAATAAATCTTTGAGCTCTCCCATTTCCTTCATACATTGTTTCACTGACAGAGGAACAGTCTAATTAGCCTTCTTTTACATCCTCTTGTATTTAAACACTCCGTTATCTCTGCTTGTCCTTTTATTTTGTTAGTGTGAACGTTCTGTACAACTACCTGGAAGCGAACGCCAAAGTGCCATGGGAAGATCTGCGCTACCTGTTTGGTGAGATCATGTACGGCGGTCACATCACTGACGACTGGGACAGGAACCTCTGCAAAACCTACCTCGAAGTCTTCATGCACTCTGAAATGGTAAGGATACTAATAAGGACGAAAACTATAATCTTCATGACTATTGCTACTACGATAGTTTGATTGTGCGGTTGTTTGGGAAAAAACGCGTATATACCACCCATTCTTCTTCTTCTTCTTCTTCTTCTTCTTCTTCTTCTTCTTCTTCTTCTTCTTCTTATTAGTAGTAGTAGTAGTAGTAGTAGTAGTAGTAGTAGTAGTAGTAGTACTAGCAGTAGTAGTGGTAGTAGTAGTGGTAGTAGTAATAGTAGTAGTCCTTTGGATGAGAGTATAAACTGAGATCTAGTCTGTGCACGACGCATTCCATCGCGTGTACTTTAAAGATCCTGACGTTCATGTTCTAGACGGGTGAGTGTCGGCTATAAAAAATACATCCAGCACGCATTAGGTCCCTTCTCACCATCCCTAGTCAGACTATGCGCCCAAAGGCTGCAAGTGGGCGCCTAGGGTGGCTTCAGTTAGATCCTGTATCAGCAAACGCATTGAGTGGTTCCTGAGCTGGAAAAGCGCTATATAAAAGTGATTCCTATCCTATCCTATCCAATAACTCGTTGGGGTACCACAGATGCAGATGTTCATAGAAATCCTCGACTTCGCTGTCGTCATAGTCTGATGTTGGGGCATAGGCCTGGATGATGGTGATGTTGAAAGGGGCTGCTCTCAGGTGGATGGTAATGAGTCTACTGGAGACTGGGCGGCAACCCATGACAGTGGCCAGAATGTCTTTGTGGACCAACAATCCAACGCCGTGTTCGTGCCTGTCATCTCTCCCGATGAAATAAAGCTTGTGGCCTTTGTCGGTCTTTGTTTCACCTAGGCCTTTCCCGCGCAGTTCGCTGATACCTAAAATGTTCCATTGATAGTGGTCCAGCTCGTTGGCCAGTTCTTCTACTTTTCCATCCGCAGTTAGGGTCCTGACATTCCAAGTTCCCATGACGATGTTGTCTCTCGTTCGGATCTTGCAAAGTTGTCAATCAGTAACACACTAATCGCCTCCGTCCTGGTGGCCAACGGAAGGCGCGGTCCATGGTGACCCGGGCGACGACTTATCCGGTATGGAGTGCGTGGTTCTTTTCATTCTTGGGCAGGAATGACCTGGCAGGGCCCAATCCTCTCCAAGCTCTTGGCCACAGCCGAAATCCAAGAGTACAGTGTGGCTCGCCTTGGCCCCGAGAACGTGGTTGTTGAATCTTTAATAACCTGAGGTTCCCCCGTCCTGATCGGTGACTTCTGTGTAGAAGACTTTCGCACAATGATGCCGTGCTGACATCATCCCTGTTATTCGCCTCTTACGACACGTCGGGAAACGTTGGGTCTATTCTATTCAGTGCCCGAACACACAGGGCATAAAAGTGATTACATTAAAATAATAATAATAATAATGATAATAATAATAATAATAATAATAATAATAATAATAATAATAATAATAATAATAATAATAATAAATAGTAGTCAAGGCTAATACTATATTAAGTCTTTATTCAAACCAGTGAAGCAGTCAGTTCTGTGACATTGCCCAAATCCCCAAACAACAGTTGTATTTGGTTTGATTCAAACAGCGACTGTCAGTTATTAATTTTACAGTCATCGAATAATGGTGGGTGAGAAAAGTTTTGACTAAAATAGTCCACGCATTGCTCAAATCACTTACGATTATTCTCAAAGCCTTCACCAGACTTGAAAGACCAGAGAGAGAGAGAGAGAGAGAGAGAGAGAGAGAGAGAGAGAGAGAGAGAGAGAGAGAGAGAGAGAGAGAGAGAGAGAGAGAGAGAGAGAGAGAGAGAGAAAGAGAGACAGACAGACAGACAGACAGACAGAGAGACAGAGACAGAGAGAGAGAGAGAGAGAGAGAGAGAGAGAGAGAGAGAGAGAGAGAGAGAGAGAGAGAGAGAGAGAGAGAGAGAGAGAGACTGCTGTGACTTTCTTGTCAGTGACAATTACATAGAAATTGTCTGACAGAATTTAGATGCACAAACATAGTTATTCTTAGTGCGAACGATGAATAGTTCAATGTAAAACATAGGCTATGCAAGGACGATAGAGACTAAAAGTGAAAATGTCTTCCGACACTTAACTCAAAAGTTTCTGTGAATTAGGACCTAGCTGTCCTCTGTAAGAACAAGACACGTTGATTTGATGTGACTGGGTTGGATTGTGATTCAGCGTTGATTGATTGTTTTGGATTGTTTCAATCCAGCATGTTCATTTTCATTTCAGTTGGACGGTGAGCTGTATCTAGCTCCGGGCTTCCCCATCCCACCCAACTCGGACTTCAAGGGATACCACTCTTACATCGACGAGTGCCTGCCACCTGAGAGCCCATACTTGTACGGTCTCCACCCCAACGCTGAGATCGAGTTCTTGACCACGCTGTCAGAGAACTTGTTCAGGACTGTCTTTGAGATGCAGCCCAGAGACAGTGGTGCCGGCGCCGCTGGTGGGGCTAGTCGCGAAGAGAAGGTACGGAAAAGAATGATTGCCATTGTCTAACATGATTTGTCTGTTGCAATATGACGTCCATCGAGCTCCAACTTCACATCAGGCGGGCAAGCTTGTCATTTATTAAGCCTGTATCTTTGTAAAATATGTAGTGAATTTATATCATCTTTCTGCTTTATCGCTTGATGAAAAGCTGGTTATGTAAAAACGTAGGCCTATTAGAAAACTCGTCCCATCTTTGGAGAATGACTTCGAATTTTCTTTGCACTTTTGCTAAAGGTGTCGTAAGAGCTATTCATTGTACAAATTAAGTGACCGATGTTTTCTGCCTGAAATCGAACCCACATAGGACTAAAGTGAATTATTTTATCTCTTTGTAGCTTCAATTTTATGCATTCGTTTACCAAAATAACAAGAATAGAGTATAGTTGGTGACTCTATAACTGTAAAGCATTCAACTTAGCTGGCACCTGACTGATCCGTCAGAGTAAGACTTTTGCAGAATTTGCACTGTTTTGAATTATTCTTTATGATGGTCATCGAAAAACGTTAGTATTGTGAAAACTCTAGTGCACAGTGTCCCTATGTTTGTTACTCATCAGGTGAAGGCAATTCTGGACGAAATCGTGGAGAAGCTGCCCGATGAGTTCAACATGACTGAGATCATGGCCAAGGTACCGCCTGAGGAAAGAACGCCCTACGTCGTTGTGGCTTTCCAAGAGTGCGAGCGTATGAACATGCTCACCAGCGAAATCAGAAGAACCCTGAAGGAACTGGATCTGGGTCTCAAGGTTTGCTATTTCCCCCTCTTTCTTCTACTTCTGCTATTTGTTCGAACTATGCGGTTTGTTTTGGCATCTTCGTGACAGTTATGTGACAATAAAAGTTATAAGCCTAAACAAAATATAGAAGCTATTTTCAGGTTCACCTATGACGATTTGTTTTATTCGTAGTCTTGCTTTGCAGGCAGAAGTGAAAATCTTATTTTATATTCCTTACTGGCATTACAGACGGGACGGCGTAATGATTCTTACAATTTTGTTGTTTTTAAATCAAATCAAAATCGTAGGCCTATTAAGCTTAATATATTCCATATTCTCGTGTCCAGGGTGAGCTGACCATCACTACAGCTATGGAGGCTCTGTCCAACTCTCTCTTCTTGGACCAAGTCCCCGAGTCGTGGGCCAAGCGAGCCTACCCGTCCATGATGCCCCTAGGTCTGTGGTACGCCGACTTGCTGCAGAGAATCAAGGAGCTTGAGACCTGGACCTCAGACTTCCAACTGCCCGCTGCCGTCTGGCTGGCCGGATTCTTCAATCCGCAGGTGAGTTTTCGTTAAAAGTTTTTGAGAACGCAAAGAGGAAGATAACACATATAAGAGAGAACTCAGGAACTTAGGAAACTTTAATGCGAGGACAGAGACAGAGGATGAGTGTAAGGTAGGTGGCCTACCAAATAATTATCTGGCTCTCATGTGCCTGCACATTATTTTTCGCTTTCACATACACATACATTGACATTAGCAATAAAAGGTCGATTTGAAGCCTACTAAGCTTACTAGTCTAAGTATGCACCCTAGCATAATAGGCCTATAGGTACGTTACGATATCAAAAGTATATACAGTCAATTGCATCAAAATCTTATATCACGGTATGTGCAGCTCAAGTCCGCAACAAACCACATTAATTAGCCATGTTAGCAGCAACAGCTGTTAGGGGCATTTTAGTGAAGCGCTCGTTCCAGTTATTTTACATTAGCTTGGATGTAAGAGTTTGGATGACATGTAAACCACAGCATCTTCACCATATGTTCAAGCATGATTCTCTTGTTTCAGTCGTTCCTGACAGCTATCATGCAGCAGATGGCGCGTAAGAACGAGTGGCCTCTTGATCGTATGGTGCTACAGTGTGACGTCACTAAGAAGACCAGGGAGGACATGGCCGGACCTCCCAGGGAAGGGGCTTACATCCACGGCTTGTACATGGAGGGTCAGTTTTTCTTGGTTTTAGTTGATTATCTTGTTGGATGATTGTCTTGATAGCTGGTAACTGGTTATCGTTTAAAAATACAGTTATGCTTACGTCCATAAACGAAACTCTATAGACCTAATTAACTTCTTTGCATTGAACATTATGTTGTCGATAGATTTGATTGTTCGAATCCAGGGGGCAGGAGAAGTAACAGATATATAAGCTTCCATCATCGTAGCACATTGCAGATTCGAATTTTCTGTTTTATATTTCATTAAACCAGACATAATATGTCTCACAGGCGCTCGCTGGGACATGCAGACCGGCATGATCGCTGAGGCCAGATTGAAAGAACTTGCGCCTACCATGCCCGTCGTGTTTATTAAGGCTATCCCTGTGGACAGGCAGGACCTCCGTAACATGTACGCCTGCCCCGTGTACAAGACCAAGACCCGAGGCCCTACCTTCGTCTGGACCTTCAACCTCAAGACCAAGGAGAAGCCGTCTAAGTGGGTTCTGGGTGGGGTGGCCATCCTTCTACAAGTCTAATCGAGCAGTGCTGGGCCAGGCAACGATTTGTCCGTTGCTGTGTGCTGGTCTCGTGGCGTAATAATGGTGCTGCTGTGTCTAGATTTCTGCTGCTCAGTTCTTGGTTTACCAGCCTCGCTGGTCTGTCCAGGTTGTGCAGTAAGATAGCCAGCACTAGCGTCGAACAGCCTGCCTCCATGGCTTGTGTGCAGCATGGCGCCTTTACTGTACTCTCAGAACCGCGCTTGGGGCTCGCCTACCGCTTCCTATGTGCGTCTGTGGCATGGAACTCTTATATAATCGTCTGCGTTTATGCTGCTTCTTCTTCTTATACAACGGCTAGCTACGTATTTTAAACTATTACTTCTTCCTCTGCTCGTTTTAGGGCGTGGTTCCATTACAGGACTACATGGCATGCATTCTTTTGCTTTATACATACATATATGTACACTAACAAAGTTGGCTGCATTCTTACCATTCAACCTTCTTACCTTGAAACCAAGTGTCCAACCAGCTGCTTAAAGACAGTCTGTATCTGTTTCTGAAACTTTGCTTCCTTGCTATTTTTTTTTATAGTTCGAGACAAACTCTGTATTTCACATTAAACCGTCTTTGGTGTGGATCAGTTTAAAACATACCTGTATTCTTGTATACACTTTGGGATCTTTTACTGCTGATGTTTTTAGTTCATTGTTTTGTAACGTTTTGATTAAATTGTCTTGGAATGTGGAATGAATGATGAATTTATATGCCACAGAATGTATTATCTTGTGTGTGTGCATGTGCGTGCTGAGAGAGTAGTGGTAGTTCTATATTTTATATTATAAAACTGTATTGTTTTGTTTCATTGTTTTTGCGTCTTTTATTTTTTTTAATGTAAACTTTTCTTGTAAATTTGTTTTATTCGCGTTAAAAATCAAAATCAGATTGAGGGGACTATTGCCATTGAATACATTGCCATAATATGGTATATGGATCAGCCAGCAGTTTCAACAAGTTTATGCAAGTTATTTTCCAAGAACTGTGTTTGAAATGGAGAGTTAAGACTGTGCAAGAAAAAAGGATGCTACTATTTGAAACTGCCATTTGGATAAATAGTAAAAGAGGTGTGAAAAGCGACCCACAAATATGAAAACCGACAATCGGTACTTGAGAAACTATTCCAAAGCATCACTTTGGATTGTTAAACATTGAACTTTTGAATATTGTGTTTAGACGAGCTAGTTAATTCATTGTTCAATTCATTAATTATCGCAAAGACATTTGACATCTTCATTTTGGCCGAGTGTAGATACTGTTGGTATTACGTACTATTATTACTGAGATTTTGCTGTGAATATAATACCGTCATTCCAACGACGTCGAATAGCTACCTATCACAACATGTACAAATAACTGACTGTTTTACATTCATTTCCATCCAACATACAACACCATTCCGCTGGAAAAGACTAATTCTGGACTTAAAAATGAAATGTTTGTGTTATTATCTTTTTTTATTTTATTTAAAAGATTGATTAATTAAGTAATTTGTTTATTTCAGGTTTTTTTTCCTATTCAAAGAAAAAATACCTTGACAGCATTTACAACATTCTTCCGTCCATTAGCATATACATTCCATTATTATTCTTATGACAGTAAAATTATTTATATGTTTTTGTTTTAAACTGTAACCTATAATATGCTGAGTATGGATATAATATATGTTTGTCTTCGTTTTTCCCTTGTGTTTGCTAGCGTGTACATATAGTTCCCACCAGTGTTTCTTGCGTGCGCTCCTGTATAATTGACAATGCATGGGATGGTGTGTGTGTGTGCGAGCGTCCGGCTTTCCGTGAGCAAGAGTGCAGTTTGTGCAAGCGCAAGGCAAATTAGTTATTGTTGGTATCCGGAATTACTGAGTTCACATTCTGTACCTCTGTATTTTTGATTCAACAATGGCGAATTTGTCAGATATATATAGGTTAAAGGTGTATAAATATCGGTCTGTGTATCAAATGATCTGTGATATTTATTAGTGTGGAATTTTCAGAATGGGATCTTGTGCGTATGTGTTTGGATACAAATGTTATGAAATAAAATGTCATGTTTAAATAATTATTATATTATAGCGATCTGAGTGACATTTGTTTTTACATTGCGTACTTTTCCTTTGTTTATTTCTTTCCCTCTCTTTTTCTGTCTGTCTTTCTGTCTGTCTGTCACTCTGTCTCTCAGCCTACTTTCTAACACCTAATTGTCTCATCATCCTTTCCCTGTCCTCTCAGTTTCGTTTTTTCTGTACCCTTAACACGCAATGAGCATGCTTCGGAACGAATACGTTAGAATGGGCTCTATGCACAAGTCGGCGTGGTCACGTGGCGCGGGAATAACAAAGCGGTCATGGCTTCTTTTAGCTCGCTCGCCTGTACTCCAATGCTGCTTAAAAATTTTTAATTTACCGACATTTTGGGCTATTGTGATGTTTTGAACATAGCGCATTCGTGCAATAATGATTACAGACAAATTATTATCAGGGGACAGGCTTTTTAAAAAGAGCGATTTGTCACTGACATTCAGTTTAGAGATCATCAATATTTCATCTTTCAGTGGAAATCGATGAAAGGAAATGTTCTTTTTTTTTGGCATAAAGGTTTACGTCGAAGTTAGAGCATCCAAACGCAGTACAGTACTTCACCATTTTCAAACTCGAGCACGCTGTGTTATTCCCGCAGCACGTGACCGCCACGCCTTTGTGCATAGAGCCCATTGAGTGGGCATCACACACATACACATGTACACCAACACACACACACCAACACACCCACACACACACATACAATCGCGCGCGATTTCTCTCGCACGCAGGCACACAAAGAAGAGAAACGTGCAAGTAAGTGTGACAAAACGAAAAACGAAATAAAATGAAACCCAAGAGAAAAGATGAAATTTAGACTACGCTTCAGTTCACGTGAATAACACCAGGGCAAAAGGATCCCCGATTGTGACACCACATGGTAAAACCCCGTGTTAAATTCACTCGTATTTAACCATGACGATCCCTGTGCTATGATCACAAGACTATCTAATGCAAAAGAGTAAAACAAGACCATAGTTAGTTATTCATTGTTTATAGGGTCCAGCGAATTGCAAAGAGCCGAGCAGGGGACGTTGAGGCTATACTCTAATTTATCCTAATGTACATATTTTGTCGCAATAATTTTATTTCCTAAAAGATTAACTGCTGGGATGTTTGAGAATGTTTATATGAAGGAATGTTGATTTTATATCTGATGTTTTATTCAATGACTGTGCTATTGTCCTTGAACATTGAGGTTTAACGTCTATACCCACCATTGGCGATATGGCAGACGGGGATAATCATCCCAGGGAACAATGGGTAGGGACCTAACTCAACACTGAACCACCAGAGCAATCATACTGCTAAAATGGACAGTGAAAAATGGCCACTTTTTATTTCGCCCATCACGGGATTCGAACCTAGGCTATCGGTGTGCCATGTTTCGTGCTTATATTGTGTTGCCCGCATGTCCAACTTACTTGTTGTGTACAAATGAGGACAATAAATCCTCTTGTAAATCATGTTGTATGTAAGTTCTTGAACTTCAGTAGTGTGACGGGGGTTCTATTGTTGCTGGGCTCTGCACAATGGACTGCTATTACCTCCTCGTCTTAGTCGATGGGGATAGCTACTTATCTCCCTTTGACTTCACTTAATACATTTATTTGTTTAGCTCGGTCTGTGTTTAGGCTGGGGTACAGAGATAGATAGAAAAATGGTAAAATATCACTGTCACACTAGCTTTCACACGGCTATGAATCATATGTAGTCCAGCCACTTGAAAACAGTAGATCACACATTTATTTCCTCTACTCTATACACGATATTCGAAGTACGAAACTAACTTAAAAGTTCAATTGTCAATGCGAATGATTCGATCGCTGATAATCTAAGCAGCTACTTTTGCATCATAGGGCACTGGATACTTTCTGCCTTAATGGTCAGAAGTCTTGAAGAGTGGACTACTGTGGTCCTGTTTATACAGAGTTTTAGTGCACTTAGTGAAGATGCACTTAACGTCGTTGTTGAAGCGCTGCGTTGAGGTCGCTTCCAAGACAATCTTTGTTGTCGTGGCTTGTGTTCGACGGGTGGGCTATCTGCGCACAATGCTGTAAATGCCTTGGCAGCCAACTCTAAGCGTCGATTAGGTTCTGTCCTTTGCTGAGTTGGGCTCACGATATAACGCCTGCTCGTCTGTTTAACAAAGTCAGGCCATGGCTACTTGATTGAATTCGAATATTCAACAAGTACTGCTGTCTAATCTTCTCAGGAGAGATTCTGTCAAAGAGTACTGTTTACTGCTCAGCGTTTCAAACTCGACTGACGTTCTACCTAGCTTTGCCTGAATCGGCCAGAACTGGTTCTAACCATTCTACCTGTGTTCTCATTGGATGAGAATCCCGATCTAACGCACGCTGCGATGATGTCACTACACGGCTCGCATCAAGCTCGCAGTGTGTGTACACATCAGTAATACCATAATCGTCTGCTATAGACTACCAGTACCTAAGTATTACTCCTGACTAAACAAGCAAAAGCTATAGGGCTGTGCGGTGTAAACTGAGCTCTTGTTACAAGTAGAGAACAAGCAAAGAGTTTTGGAACAAGGCTACATGTACACTGTTCTTAAACTTCAGTTGAACCATTTCCAATTTGTAGTCGCTATCGCATTCCTTGTTCTAAACAATTCAAGTCAACCGTGCAAATATGAAATTTGGGATTCGCTTTCGGAGCAGACAAGGCTGCCTATCCATATATGATCACTGCAGTGGGATGATGGAAACATCGCTTAATTAGGCTTACTATGGTCACGTTCGCACGATCATATTTCAAGCAATAATGGCTGGGAAAAACGGTGCTGGTCTTCTTGGAAAATCCCCCAGAAATTTTCCAAGAAGACCAGCACCGTTTTTCCCAGAATAGTATTGCTTGAAAGCGTTGCTGCCACGAAGACTACTTTTGTGTCACATAGAACAGTTCTATGGAACGCGGACTATAGTGTCACCTGAAATTCTTACAATGCGATATATCATCACGTAAAATTAGATATCATGTTTCATCAACAACAAAAAAAAAACCGGTTTCTTACAATGTTACAAAGTACTATGAAATTCAAATCTTCGTGACGCTGTTAAACTTCAGCCAGAGAGCAGTTATATACTCATAAAAGCGGACGTTGATATAATTTGAATTTAAATAATAATCGTCATATATAATAATAATAATATAATAATAATAATAATAATAATAATAATAATAATAATAATAATAATAATAATAATAATAATAATAATAATAATAATAATAATAATAATAATAATAATAATAATAATAATAATAATGAAAACAACAACAATAAAAGAAATATAATAATACAGGCTGTTATCACGCATAAATTCACATTTACTTGACATCTTTTAATGATAAAGCCAACAACTGCTGCCGGATGGAACAGCACAGCAAACCGTAGCCAATAGACTACTTTGCAAAGAGTCGTCAACTGCAGGTTGGAGGGGAAAGAACTATGCAACACAAACCAGACAGGCAAGAAAAAGGTCGCTAATTTTCTCTAACTCGCCACAGGGAATAGCCAAGGCCGAGTGACTCACAAACAAGTTGGATAGGCTCTGTCTACCCAAGCCAGATAGGCAAACTTTCGGTCGCCGTAGTAGTACTTTTATTTTTAAAACTATCAGGTGCTAGTTAGAACTTGAGTGAGTTAAAAGTGTACAATAAAATAGGGTGGCTGGGGGAGGGTTGGGGAGAGAGTGGACGGGGCTGGAGGAGAAAGGAGGGGGGTGTGGTGGGGATGGGGAGGAAGCAAGATTTGTAACCAAAGTGCAAGTACGGATAAAATCCTCTCACACCACCCACCACCCACCCCCTAAAAAACAAACAAATTAACACAAATTTTATTTTTAAAACAATACCATCGTTTTGATGGAAAAGACCAGTCCAAACCAAACAGGCGATAATATATTAACTGTCACATCTCTCTAGCAATGTGCGCACCGAACAGTCAACTACGGCGCGGATTGTGAGATCATGTGTTTAATAAAAGCCTGCATAAATCTCACCACATGAACGCTAAAGCAGCAACTACTGTCGTTTGGATAGGATCAGTCCCAACCAGGCAGGCAGGCAACGTTAAGTTCGCTATTATCTCAAAAACCGAACCGCATGAATGCTGAAGAGAAGATTATTTATTGTATCATTCTTATAGAGCGTTTTTCAGCTCAAGAGCTGCTCAAGGCGCTGGCCGTTACTGCAGTTAGGATGGATCACCAAGCAGTTTATAACAGGAATCTAATTATACTACAGTCCATCACGCGAATGCAAAAATATCAACCACTGCAGTTGGATAAGAAGGATCAGTCCAAACCAGTCAGGCACTATTAAGTTCGCATGCAATCATCCCAAAACAAGCCTGAATGCTGAAGAGTGGACTACTTCTGTTTTGTAGATTATAGTCACACGACACTTTCGCATATAGGTGACTACTGGACCGATTTATACTGACACCAGCGGGCCAGTTGTTGGTAAAGGGGAAAATAATATGATCACACGTTGACCAATCCGGGATTCGAACCAGCTAGCAAGACGCTCTAACCAACTGAGCTACCCGGCCCCACGGACTACTTCTTTAATTAATCGTTCTTATATAGCGCTTTTCATGCTCAAGAGCGGCTCAAAGCGCTGGCTGACACAGAAACTAACTCAGGCCGCCTTTGCCACCTTTGGGCGCATAGTCTGACGCCCAGACGACTGATCACAATCCTGGGCGACCGGGGATGGTGAAAAGGGACCTAGTACGTGCATGGTGCATTTGTGTTGCCGGCCCTCACCCGTCTAGGACTGAGCGTCAGGATTTTTAAAGACCGTGTCATGAAATGCGTGCGTGCACAGACTAGACCTCGGTTTATACTCTCAACCGAAGGACTATAATTGCAGGTAGGATAAGATCTTCGTGTTCTGTACGATTCTTTATAAATTCCACCAGAATCAACTAATGACTTTTGGGTGGTAAGGATCAGCCCAAAACCAGTAGGCCTTTTGCCATTAACGGGCTTTTACCATTGTTATACAGGCAGTCAGAAATTGACGCTGACCTCAGCCTGAGTGTCAGAAGTTGAGAGCTAGCGCCCCTTTGCTTAGAAGATCTCTTAATATTAGCTAGATTCAAGGTAGCATGTTTAGTGGAGACTGGCCCATTACCCCAATAAATGTCACTAGATAGGCAACGTTATTTATTAATAAATCTCGAACATTGCAGACTTTTAAATGTCCCTTCTGCAAGGAAGTTATATAAGATCAGATCAACAGTTTGTATTATTTTTAAAAAAAAAAATAATGCATTCCTTCACCTGGTTACGTAAGAGTTCTGGAGGAAGAAACTTATTTGATCAGGAAAACAGGCAGGCAGTAAGCTATAATTGATTTTTTTTACAATTTCTAACCAAATTGCATCAGATAGACTTTCAACCAATGCACTGCAACCAATGCAAGAAGATTTGATTATAATCAGATTTTAAAAAAAAATAAAATAACAAAAGGTCTTTATAATTCGATCTAGAGACTCAACTGCTGCATCCTGGATATGAACAATGAGGTCAACTTAGACATTAAACAGGTCACATCTCCAACTGTTCGCACTGAAGAAACCGCAACTGTAAGCAGGATACGTGGGATCAACCATTTTTATAGGAAGCCTTTATACTACTGCCACCCACCTCTTTAGCAGGTCAGTTTTCTCAGCAGCGGACTAGTGTAACTGGATTAAGTATATCGTTAGTCTTTTTTGTCACGGTTGAAGTAAAACTGGGTTGATTTGGATTAAACGACGGAAGCCAGTGTGTTAATTGACTGGTCCGTTAGGCCTACGTTTTGTTTATCTTTGTCAGTTGAATGTAAACTATCCGCTAACTGACATTACGCATTTTCTTGCATTGTCACGGTTGAACCGAAAGTTGTGCGTATCTAAAAAAAAAATCAAACCAGTGAGTATATTTCAGCAAGTGTAAATTGTTATTTTGACTAACAGAACAGTTACACTACTCAAATTGTCATCGAGATTCTGAAAAAGAACACCTTGTACAATGGAGTTTAAACAATCGTTATTTGATTGACATTACAAGTTCGAATATATATATATATATATTTTGAGTTATAATTGATTGTTTTGATCGTGATTGCCAGGTTAAGTTTTAATTAAAATTGATTTCTAAGTTAGAATGAAGGTGTTCGATTGTTTTAAAAGATAAAGCAATAGTACAGTCTTAGGCAGTCAATCAAAATAATGTTAAACAGTCAGATAGCTTTGATTGGCATGGAGGTCAAAGACTCAGCTCAGGACGTTAAAAAGAGCGAGAGTTTGTGTATAATTAAAAAGATTGCAAAAAATGACGACGTCCGTTTCATATAGGTCTTTAAAATATTATTGATGAATATGATACATGCATTTTTGGCAGGCCTATATCACTTCTTTCGTTTGTCGAGGCTGGACTGAAGTGTATTTGTGAAAGGGGTAAAGTTTCTTTTTATTCTGTCAGAAGAAAAAAAAAAAGAGCCGGAAAGTTATTTGTGTGTGTGTTTGTGGGAGGGGTGTGTGTGAGTGTGCGTGTGTGTGTGTGTGTGTGTGTGTGTGTGTGTGTGTGTGTCAAAAATTTAATCAAATCAAATGCGATAAATACGATTATGATTTTATTGTTGGCGTTGACTTGACGTTGTTTTTATTTGGATGAGTACGCATACCCCCCAAAAAAAATCAACAGATCGGAAAGGCACTTAAAGACCCTCAAGAACATATTTGTCCAACCGGACACTTGTGTATAATCATGATGAACTGAACGCGTGTGCGATTTGTTTTTGATTGGGTCTAAACTTTTTATCAAACATCTTGAAGCATTCCTGACAAGGAGGTCTTGACACTAAAGGAGTCTAAACGTGTGTTAAGATTGAGCGAGAGTTGTATGGTTTAATAATTATTTTATTAATTGAAACAGGGAGGTGTTCTTTTGTTGTTGTTTTTTTAATTTTTACAACGGTCTTCTTACTCTGTCACCTGTACCAAGCTAGTGCGAGGTGAATTAATGAAACTTTGAATTTCGACGCAAAACAAATGGCAGCAATTTTATGTTTTCCAATTATTTCCTCCACTCTTTTTGGTTAGTTTATTTTTCCTCATATATATATATAATATATATATATATATATATATATATATATATATATATTATATATATATATAAATATATATATATATATATATATATATATATATATATATATATTTTATATATATATATATATATATATATATATATATATATATATTTTTTTTTTTCTGTTGTATTTATTTTACTGTATGTTTATTTTTTTAATTTTTTATGAGAACCTCATTTTTTATTCTGTTGTTTATTTTATTTTAATTTTACTTCATATTGTGTGATTGTATTATCGACTTTATATAATAGATTGCATTTTACAAGGACACACCGATTTTATTTTATTTTATTTTATTTTTATTCCTTTGATTTGATTTGATTTTATATCTGTTTTTATCTGTATTTTATTTCATTTCATTCTGCAAGCCACCCCAAAAACTAGTGCAGAAACGAGGGGCAACCCTCTAAAATATTCAATTGACAATTTATTCCTTTATGTGTGTCACTGCGTGGGATCCCGGATTTTTAGTGTTTGTTATGCGCTTTTGTCAGCTGCAGAATTTCTAGGGTGTTCGGTAGGTGCAGCTGGGTTGAATAGGCCGTAATAGTGTATGCCATTTTTAGGCTATTTGAACAAGAGCAAGTAAAACAATACTTGAAAAGGCTGTGATGAGGTGTAAAGGCTTGATGAAAGTGGTTAAAACATGGCGTGCGGAAAACCTCTTTCAGTGGGCTAACATTTTTGACAGGTAAAAGGTTTACAGGCGAATATTCCGGAAGTCATTGAACAAGGAATACTCGCAGTTTCATACGGGTGAGTCCACGCGCTTTTTGTGTTGTTGTTGATGTTGGGTGTTGGAGATGTAAACCGACTAAAGCAGTGCATGACCATTCATATCCCCTGTTACAAAACTTGGCTTGGTTGAACTTCTGACAAGCATTTGATCCAAGAAGAGGACTATTTTCGGTAATACGTTCCCTCGTAATACAAATTAGTTCGATAATAAATGTACAGTGGTGTAATGATTAGATTTAAAAAAAAAAGAAGTAATTAAGTTAAACTTGAAACCAGTGTTTGATTAAAAAAAATGGTTGAACTTCTGATCGCATTTCTTTATCTGTGACTGAAGCTGAACCAAGGACATTGAGGTTACTTGTTTACCCATGTTTTAGTATAGCTATTAGGAACTTTAAGCGCTGAACCTGCACCAGATTAAACTCGGACAGAAAGTTAGCATTTAGATCTACGTTTTGGGAGACGTATATAAACATAGTAGCATCCCAACTGAACTCGTGGAGCTGGAGCAAGTTAATGTGCAACTAAGTTATTGCTAATTATTCACATGAGTCAAACAAAGACTGTCCTTTATTAACCTACTTTTTGTTGGAATGTGTAATTTTTTATTTATTTTTTACCGGTGCAAAAAAAAAAAATTGTTATTTTTTTTGTGTGTTTTTATAGAAAAAAAAAAGACAAAAAAGATATAGCCTATAGAAACGAGTGACAAATGGTTTTAATGACTCTTGATTCAATGACAGGCTGAGAGCACATCGAATTGTATCTATGACCAAATTCCACCTAATCCAACTCCACTGGCAGCAGAAAAGAGAATATATGTAATAGATCTTGCCTACCCTTCCATTAAGGATTAAACTCAATATACCCTCTCGTTTTACCTCCAGTCCCATTTCTGAAGGCGAGACAACTACTACTACATTGCATGCATACGTGTGTGTAAGTTTGTGTGTATGTGTGTGTGCGTGTGTTTAATTGTCTTCGCCTTTAAAAGATTTTTTTTAATAAAAGGTGCATTTTAAAGTGTTTCAAGAGTAGTTTTACTAGTAGTGTTAATGCTGCATTTATAACTAATATATATATTTTTTTTATCATGGCTCAGATTTATTTGTATGTGTATCCACTTACATTCAGTAGAAGCTTGCGGCTATTCCTGAGATAGCGGCTGTTATGCATGCGTGCGTGTATGCTTAAGTGTCGATGTGGGATAAAGAGGGGGATAGGAGGTGGTTGGGAGGGTGGAGTGCGTGGGGTGGAGGGGTAAATGGTGGAAGAGAAGATGATATTATTTATCTTTATTTATTTTTGGGTATCCTTTAACAAAATTAATTTCAATGCAATTTCTATCTGTGATCAATATATTTTTTTCTTTTTTCTATCTGTGACACGTTGCAGAAGTGTTCAGCTGTGACTGTGCCACCTAGAATGATCTAGTGTTAGTGTTTGACTTCTACTTTTACAGCTGCGTTGTTACTGCTCGTTGTGTGTATTATGAAAATCATTTTTTTGTGTTTAGTGCACATGTTAAGTTTGTAAATTCTTAAGTGCTGCTGCCATTGTAACTGCTCCGCGTGAGATAAAATAAAGTCGCATTGTATTTGTATGGTGTAGTTTGTATTGTATTGTGTTGAGTTTGCTGTGTTTTGTTGTACTATATTGTATTGTATTGTATTGTATTGTACTATATTGTATTGTATTGTATTGTATTGTATTGTATTGTATTGTATTGTACTGTATTGTCTTGTCTTGTATTGTATTGTATTGTAAACCTTTTGTCTCCCGAGTGACAAAGGTAAAGAGGAAAAGGTAGAAGAGGCGGAGGGAGGGAGGGGGGGAAGGAAAGAGAAGGAAAATTGCAGAGCAAATTAATGCACGAAGGAAGGACCCATTGCACAACAACCATAGAAGGATATTATTACTCGAAGAAAGCATAAAAAGGACACCTTTCGATGTAATAAATATGTTTTTTTTAATTGTCTTACAAAGAAAACAAAACAAAAGTGAATGTGTATTGTAGCCAAAACAGTGGCAGAACAAGAAGCACTATTGTAATGTAAGTAAACAACGTCTCAGTGATTCATCATTTAACACATCACATAATTTCTACCCCTTCCCTCCTTTCCCCCCCCCCCCACCCCCCATCTTTCACTTCCCCCTTCTCATTCTTCTTTCTCCCTTTCTTGTTTTCTTTCTTTCTTTATTTCTTTCGTTCTTTTTATCTTTCTTTCTTCTTCTTTTTATTATTCTTTCTTTCTTTCTTTCTTTCTTTCTTTCTTTCTTTCTTTCATTTCGGATCATCATCATCATCATCATCATCATCATCATCATCATCATCATCATCATCATCATCATCATCATCATCATCATCATCATCTTCTTCTTCTTCTTCTTCTTCTTCTTCTTCTTCTTCTTCTTCTTCTTCTGCTTCTTCTTCTTCTTCTGCTCTTCTCCTCGTCTTCTTCTTCGTTGATTTGAATTTAATGATTCTAATGTCATTTAGCAGCGAGTTCAGAAAGTCCCGCACATTGTAATGTAAATGACACACTCCGTTAATTTCTCGCCTCAAGCCTTACCTCCTTTTGTCTGGTATGCAACAGGCGAAGGCGTTCTAGTACGCGCACCGCAAGAGTCAATAGTTTAACGTTTGCCAAACTTGTTTGTCCACTGGAAGGTGCTAGTTTGTTTGACCTTTCTTGGCGCAGATCTGCAGTAGGAGGACAAAACAAAGTAAGCTCGTTTAGTTTAAAAAATAAAATTAAAAAGGGGATAATTTTACAACGCCGAAAGAGGCATCTTCAGAGGGAATTTTCAATGTCCGATGTAGACATACTTAAATATCGAGATCAAGACATGTATATCCTCAAAATTGTAACAGACAGTGAAGGTCATCAACACTCAAAACGTCCATTTTCTACACATTGGACTTGGTTTTGTTTTGTCATCGCACGGCAAAGATGTAATCCCCTTTTATTGCATTCTACTTCGTCATCCATCTTCCTTGTTTAGTCGAAGTCTCTGTTTAAGGGTTTTACTCTTATAGGGTTTGGAGGCCTATATAGTATTGCGTGCACCTATGATTTATACTATAGGTCTACTTTGCTGAGTGCAGTTATACCTTAAACTCATATCCTACTGAAGGCGCAGGCTACTCCTCTATTGGTTTCTAGATCGCAGCTATCGAAAAGATCGCCATAAAAGCGTGAATACGCACTAGAACAAGGGAGCCCGATGTATTTTTTTATATGTAGTTTATACAACGCTAAAGTACCCCCCACCACCCCCCGCTGCCCTATATCCTATCCCACCCCTTATTATAGTTCTGTCTGAAAGTTTTAAAGTTATTATGGCTCTCTCCTCCGTTTTGGTTGTTTCTCCCACTGACAGTCGCTTTGCGTACATACCTCCTTTCCTCAGTCTTTCTGTTTTCTTCTTTTCTGTCAGGTACTGACGTTGCTGTGGTAAAGAGCAACGCTACACAACATGCAGCGCATTCAAGAAAAAGTTAGTGTAGAGATGAACTGATGGAAATAAGTAGTTACAAATTATTGCACACATTAAAAAAAACAACAAACAACTACGCAAAAGCAAATTGAATGCACACATAAAAGATGTGAGTAACAGGTTTTCTTTTAGAATAAACTTCATATGTTGCGTTTCTATACAACCTTTTGCTTGCTTAAGCCTCTGTACGCACTCTCATAAAACGGGGTCAGCTCGTTACTCCCCCGTATCACTAATCCCCTGGCTCGTTACTCCCCCAGGTCGTTATATTAAGAATGTAGGAATCGGAAAGTGATTTTTGTAGGGAAAAGGGTTAGGGCAAGGGTTTAGGGATAGCTCTGCAACTAACCCTTACTCGAATCTTTTTCTAAAAAGTTTACCTAGTTCGTCTCCTATAGGTGACGAAATAGGTCGAACTTTGTTCAAAATAACGAGCTGGGGGAGTAGTGATACGGGGGAGTAACGAGATGTTCCCCATAAAACTATTCCATGCTATTTGCAGGTGAATTGCACATTTCTTTACCAACATACAACACAAGTATGAATTGGTGCGTTAGTATGATGCATTTGATGAAAGGGTAATTCTCGAAACCGATTTAGTGTAAGCCTATTTCTCATTGACACTTCCATTTTGAACATAAAGGATTACAAACCGCAAAGAATATCATTACATCATCTGTTGCTAGTTTCAAAACGTGTTTTGCGAGGACTGCCCCTCCACCCCCCAACCCCCTCCCCCCAAAACAAATAATTTAAAAAAATGTAATGTCATTATTAACGATTTATTTTCTATTAAATTACAGCTGACGGGGCTGTAAAATCTTTAATAATAATAAAATCGAGGTGTTTCACTTTTGGCGATTTATTTAAGCCTATTTCTCATTTGAAACTTTCAGTTTGGAAGCAGAGCATTACAAAATGCAAAGAATATCGTTATAGCATTTATTGCTGATTTCAAAACGTGCTTCGTGATGACTGCACACAAAAGATTCAAATGTAATTTTTCAATGATTCATTTCTGTTAAAACACAGGTGATGGGGTTTTTTGAAATCTTTTAAAGTCGATGGAGGCGTTTCACTCTTGGTGACTTGGGTTCAGTATCTTGAGCACATGTTATGCTATAAACAATTAGTGCGCTATATTTGAGAACACGTGCCTTTCAATTTTTTTGCTTATTTCTAGTGGACGAATTTATTTGTGGAGACGATGAGCTTATTAGTAGTGAGAAATAAGTTTATTTGTAGTGATAATGTGTATATATATATATATATATATATATATATATATATATATATATATATATATATATATATATATATATATATATATATATATATATATGTAGTGACCATTAACTTCCCTGGGGGTGTGCATTGGTGTTACATTAAGAGTGATATTGTGAGAGCTTGTGGCTCTCAAATCGACCTTTGATCTTTGTATTGTTTCCGCGGCTTGTTGTCTGTGGAAATACGTCAATGTGCGCTGACACGGAACACTGTGCTAAACAATACAATACAATACAATACAACACAATACAATACAATACAATACAATGGAATGCAATAGCCCGATAAAACAAATTCACACACAATAACATGTAAAAAGATTGTTTTTTCTCTCTGAAAATATTATAATTGTGCCCATTTTATAAACTCCTTGATTAATGTATTCCATTAAATTTATTTGATTTATCTTTAATAAAAACTACACGGCGGTAGTTTTGAAAGGGGTTATTTTTGGATTTCAGTTTATTTTTGAAAGTGGCGTGACGCTTAATTAGTGTAAATGTTAAAAGAGGCTGTGACATCGAAGTCTAGTAACTTTCGCACATCAGGCGATGAATGATGGAGCTGAGGCAGGTCTCTGCGACATGAAGTTGCGTGCTATACAAATGGAAATTGGCCTGAATAGTAGGTTGAAAGCTTTATTCTTCTTATTATGCATCCCTTACTAGGCGACTAGGCCACTGGGACTTTTCCATCACGGTCGATTGAACCACAAAGGGTCATTTTCAATAGTCAGTTGTTACTGAATTCGTGGCCAGTAACCCAGGAAATTGTCCACGCATTGTAACAGTGTCACTGGGAAGGTGAATGGAGGGGGTCGAATGATCTTGTCAAAGTTCGTATCCTCATAAAATTGTTGTTCAGCTACCATTGCCTATCTTGCTCCCACCGCTTCCCCCACCTGCATGAAATGAACCCTACATGAAGTTCATGGACTCGTATTCTCTGCGCCGTGGCAGCCCACTCTGTTTGGTTCACTAAGTGATCCACCTGCAATTCTTTGACATGTCAACATCCTAGCCCGTGAAGGAGTTCTCTTGGAAGGACGGGTAGGCTGTTATTTATGTTCTTGAAGCCGCTGTACATTATCACAACCCTTTTAAATCACCAGTGTACATGACGAACACTTGATCAGCACGGATTTCTCTGCGCCGTGGCAGCCCACTCTGTTTGGTTCACTAAGTGATCCGCCTGCAATGACATGTCAATATCCTAGCCCACCGTGGGAGTTCTCTTCGAAGGACGGGTAGGCTGTAATTTATGTTCTTGATGCCGCTGTACCTTATCACAACCCTTTTAAATCACAAGTGTTGTTCCTCTGTTGGAATTAGCGCAAGAGACTATTCTGGTCATAGAGGGTTAATAGGTCTATCTTCGACACTCTGCTTTCCTCCTCCTCTTTAATAAAGGTATTGGATGCAGTCAATCTAACATTTGAAACATAAAAGTATATAGCATCCGTTATTATTATTATTATTATTATTATTATTATTATTATTATTATTATTATTATTATTATTATTATTATTATTATTATTATTATCATTATCAATATTATAATCATTATTATTATAGCAAAATGTCTTCAAGCTGTTAAGACCATCCCTGGTCAACAGCAACAAATCAGGTAAAATCTGAATGTACGCAAGAAACTCCAATACTAAAATTTACACATACAGAAATCGAAAGTTACGATGTCAAGGTTTTAACTTTAAGACCATGAGTGAGTACACACACACACGCCAACTTGTACACACTGAAGCATCCAAACACGCACGTACACACACACCCCATACACAAAGATATAAGATCTGAACATACTTTTAAATAGTGGGAAGGTCGAGGTCGTAAAGGTCACACTGCTAAAAATAATTTGCTGCATATTTCAAAAACGGCTGAACCGATTTTTTTTATACAGGATCCCTTTAGATGAAACCGGCCTATTGGAACGCGTAGGTATTATTACGGTCATATTTTATCTGTATTTCATTGAAGCTATTTTCCCTATATAAAACAACTCTTTGTGCGTTTCAATATCAATCTCATTGTTACACTCAGTTTGATGTTGGTGTTTTCTATCAGTATCTGATTCAGCCCCGATGCTTGAATTCCTGATAGGGTGTAACTCAGATTCGTTTATTCACACAGCCCGTCCAAACAGCATACAAGTCACAAAGTCGACGTATGAAGTTTCCCACTTTTATTCAGCACACATCAACAACTGCATACAATTCTCAACTCAACTCAACAACTTTCACAGCAACTCTCCAAATCACTATCAACAACTTTACTATCTCAACAGCGATTCTGCACACGATTAAATAACCTCTCTCTTTTCCGGAAAGATTTCGTACATGGTAGAAAATGACGTACTGCCACCAATCGAATAAAAGATCGTCATCACTGACTTACGTCAATACATATTTTTATATCTTCCAGAACGACCTCTTGCTTCTACATGTATCAGGAAATTTCTATCAAGAGTAAACACGCATATCCAGAAGATTCTCAAATAATATCGACTAACGCAAATTATCAACAACGTTATACAAAGCCTCTCCTAACAACAATGCAAACTCAAATCAAAGGTAAATAAACACCATTATTGAATACTTTGCAAAACGAAACGATTAGATCTATCGTGCGCGTTTCCGACATACTTTCGTTCACGTTTCAACGTAACATAACCCCCCACTCAAGAAGAAATTTACCCAATTTCTTTCAACAACGTTGAAACGTAATGCACAAAACAAAATTCAGAATTAAAACTTATTTCAGCCTGTCTGAACACTATCAACGTTCTCAGTTCATTCACACAGAGTCAATGGTTTTCATCTTCAAATCTGTCTGGATATTGTCAATGTTCACAGTTCATTCACACAGAGTCAAAGGTTTTCATCTTCAAATCTGCTTAGATATTGTCAATTGTTCACAGTTCATTCACACGGAGTCAAAGTTTCTCATCTGCAAGTCTTTCTGGATACTGTCAATGTTCACAGATCATTTACCCAGTCAACGATTTTCATTTTCAAGTCTGTCATTACCAATATTCTTAGTTCATCCCACAGTCAATGTTCTTTCAATCGCAAGGAAACGACGCCCTCGTCAGTTGCGGTCGTCATCGGCCCAGGGTCAAAGACAGTGATCTCGTGGGCTTTCCTGGAGTCAGTGCATCCTCCGTTGTCTTCCTCTCCCGTCGGATGTCCGACGCAGTCGACGTTGTCAGCTCCCAGAATGCATTCGCTGGGTCTCACGGTCAGGTTGGCTTCTGCGGGACGGTGGAACAGCTCCCTCAAGGTCTGCAGATGCTCCTTCCAGGTCTGGGTGTGGACTTCATGTTCGACTAAAGTCGTAGATCCTGGGACATCGCTGAAGCTATGGGGAAATTCGCCCATAAGGTCCTTGAGCTCCAACTTTTGACCTTCCGTCAAGCTCGGTCCTAGCTTAACATCATCGATGCCTTCTTTGCTATGGAAGTCTCCCAGTTCCAACAGTTCCTCGCTGTCAAAGCTGTCGTCGGTCACAGCTGCTGTGGCTGCGTGCACAGTCTCTGATGGCCTTTCCACGTACAGCTTAAGGAGGTTGGCGTGATATATCTTGGAATGCTGGCCGACCTTCACCTTGTAGTCGTTGATTCCCACCACGGTCTCCACTTCGTACGGGCCTTTCCACTGCATCAGCAACTTATTGTGATCAGTAGGTAGCAGCACCAGCACTTTGTTGCCAGGTTTAAACTTCCTGTTCACAGCCCTACGGTCATAGTAGTGCTTTCCACAGTCCTGGGACTTCTTCAGGTTTTCTCTGGCTATCTCGAGAGTCTGCTCCAGCTTCTCCCGTAGCTCAAACACGTACTGGTAGCTGTTCTTCACCTCTGGGGTGTCCACTTCTTTCGTCCACAGTTCTTTCAGGATGTGCATCGGCCCTCGGATGGTTCTTCCGTACAGCAGCTCGAACGGAGAAAAGCCGGTGGACTCCTGCGGCACTTCTCTGTAGGCGAACAGTAAGGCGTTGATGTAACGATGCCATTGTCTGGGCTGCTGCTGCACAGTTTCTTCAGGGTGGACTTCAACGTAGCATTGAACTTTTCGACAAGCCCGTTGCACATCGGATGGTAGGGTGTCGTAGTCAAATGCCGGATGCTCAGCAGTCTGTTCACCTCCTTCATGCAGTCGGAGACGAACTGCGTCCCGAGGTCTGTCAGGATCTCTTCAGGCACTCCAAGTCTACTGAACATGTCCACTAGCGCCTCTGCGACAGTTTCAGTGTCAATCTTCTTCAGAGGCACTGCTTCTGGGTACCGAGTCGCATAGTCCACTAAAGTCAGTACCCATCGATGACCTTCTTCACTCGGAGGTCTTATTTCGCCGATTAAGTCTAAGGCCACCCTCTTGAAAGGTCGGTCGATCAGAGGCATCCTCTGCATAGGCACTTTCGGGACCCTTCCTCGAGGTATGGTCTTCTGGCAAATGTCACATGATCGACAGAAACGGCTGACGTCCGCATGAAGTCCTGGCCAGTAGAACACCGCCTGGATTCTGTCTGACGTCTTCTTGATGCCTAGGTGACCTCCCATGATTGAGTCATGCGCTACTTCCATCACCTGGCGCCTTAGGGGTAATGGTACCAGTACTTGACGTAGTGGTTTACCTCCGTTGACCCTCGGGTGCTGGAAGATTCTGTACAGGATTTTGGCCTTCACCTCAGAATAGACCGTGCCACTGCCCTTGGTCACGTGGTCTTGGCGGTTCCTGTACTTGTTTAAAGTACTATCATCTTCCTGGAGCTGGATCAGCTTATCTTTGTCCACGATGGCAGCTTTGGAGTTGTCGGCGACCTTCAGTGGCGTAGACATCTTGTCTCTCTTGGCCTGGGCCCTGGTAGTAACAGCACCGACGATCTCTGGTCGGCAGGGCTGAGCCGGAGTAACCACATTGTCCCGTAGCAGCTCTGTAATGTCTCCATCGGGAAATGGCAATGGATCCTCCTCTGCAACTTCGACACGTTGGGTTGAGGCAGGACTCCATTCCGAATCGGGGTCGTCGGGTCGTCTCGCGCCGTCGATATTCCCGATCATCAAATCATACAGCGGCTTCTTCAGGCAAACCGCTTCGACTTCGCCTATGTAGAAAGGGGTGTTGACATGAATTTTTGCAACTGGCGCTTTCACACATTTGCTGTCGGCCATGAGTGTCCATTTAGAATCGCCAGTGAACTGTTCTTTAGCGATTAGGTCTTCTCTGACGATGACCCCACTGCAGCCAGAGTCTCTTAAAACAGTCACTTCATGATTTCCGACGCGTCCCTTGGAAACAGGCATGTTCTGTACGGTCACAGCTGCGCTGGCGACGACGGGGATGGATTTCCCGTTGGCAAGGAGGAGTTGGCCATCAGTCATGCACTCTTGCACGTCCGCAGGGGTAGCTGTGCGCTCGGTCTCACTCGGAAGAATGACGCTCCCGCCGCACACTTGATGGTCAGATCTACTGTTTTGCCGTTGATTGGAGAACCGCCTCTGCCGGTTGCCCGCCGCTGCGTTGTCCGTACTGCTCCGCTGTCCGCTACTTTTGTTTTGAGGACAGTTAGAAGCTCTGTGGTCTGTAGCGTTGCAGGTGAAACAGCCCCTTGAATGCCCTTCCCTGGGAGGAGGCGTGGAGTCCGTCTGTCTCTGGCTCGTCTGGCTCCCTTGGATCTGGTTCCCATGGTTTCCAGTCTTCTGAAAATGTTTCGTCGCGCTGGGTGGCCCCAGGGTTTTCCCATGAGCGATGAGATATCTTTCAGCAGCCTCAGTCACATCTTTAAGCGTCTGCAGCTTTTGTTCTTCTAAGTGGGTCGCTAGGTCCTTGTGACAGGCATTGAGAAATTGTTCTTTCACAATCAGGTCATGGAGACTGTCGTAAGACTTCATTTCGCCTGATAACTCCACCCACTTGTGTAGATATGACGACAGGCGCTCCACAAACTGCTTTGGCGTCTCGTATGACTTAGGCCGGCATTCACGGAAGCGTTTACGGTAGCCCTTCTCTGTAAAGTTGTAGCACTGCAACAGGGCCTCTTTCAAGACGTCGTAGTTTTTGGCGTCATCGTTCGACAGTCTGGTGTAAACTTCGAGAGCTTGCCCCGTCAGAAGTGCACTCAGTCGAATTGCCCAGTCTTGAGGTTGCCAGTTAGAGCTTTCAGCGAACCTTTCGAATCTCGCCAGATAACTGTCAATCTGGTCCTTCCCGTCGACGAAAGCTGGCAATTTTGGAGCCGTGTTGTCACTGATAACTTGTGGCGCATGCTGCTGTTGCTGGATGCGCGCCAACTCTAGTTGGAACTGACGATCAGCTTCTCTTTCCTCACGCCTGCGCTCATCTTCTCTTTCTTGCCGCTGCTGTTCAATTTCCAGACGCTTCAGTTCAAATTCTCTTTCTTCACGGCGACGCTGCTCTTCTACTTCTAGACGCTTCTGTTCTAGTTCTATTTCTTTTTCTAGACGCTTCTCTTCCAATTCTCTTTCTTCGCGGCGACGCTGCTCTTCTAATTCTCGTTCTTGTATTCTCTCCTGGGATTTTACGTACTCCGTCAGCTGCTTGCCTTTTAGATTCAGTTCAACCCCTTTCTGCCAGAAGTCAGCCATCTTGATGCTTCTGGAAAGTTCTTTTCAAGAAAGTTCTTTTTCTAGAAAGTTCTTGACTGTAGAGTTCTTTTTTTCTGGAAAGTTCTTGACTGTGCTGTACCTTTCTAGACTGTTCTAGAACAGCACGCTTTCTGCAGTAGCGCTGATGCTTGTCACTAGTCGCCTTCGCTGACGCAGGCCCCGCTGTCCTCGTCGTATGCGACGCTGCACCACGCTGGTGTTGATGTATACGCTCCTGTGCTGAAGTAGACGCGACGTCCGCTCGTCGCTCTCTCTAATACTGGCGATGTAGCTCCGAGACTGTCCCTCGACGTAGTCCTGCGGCAGCCACGTAGTCCCGCTCTGTTGTTCGCTCACGAAGCAACTCTTCGGCGACTACACGCCCTTGCAGTCAACCCGAACCTATCGGTGATGTAGTCCCCAGTATGTTGGCCCCTCTCGACGCAACTCGTTGGCGGCTACCCTCGATGACTGCTTCTCGTAACGTTGACTCGCTTGTTGTAGCAGTTGAACCCTTGGCTATGGCGTGAATCGCGGCTTGACCCCCAAAATGTTACACTCAAGTTCGATGTTGGTGTTTTCTATCAGTATCTGATTCAGCCCCGATGCTTGAATTCCTGATAGGGTGTAACTCAGATTCGTTTATTCACACAGCCCGTCCAAACAGCATACAAGTCACAAAGTCGACGTATGAAGTTTCCCACTTTTATTCAGCACACATCAACAACTGCATACAATTCTCAACTCAACTCAACAACTTTCACAGCAACTCTCCAAATCACTATCAACAACTTTACTATCTCAACAGCGATTCTGCACACGATTAAATAACCTCTCTCTTTTCCGGAAAGATTTCGTACATGGTAGAAAATGACGTACTGCCACCAATCGAATAAAAGATCGTCATCACTGACTTACGTCAATACATATTTTTATATCTTCCAGAACGACCTCTTGCTTCTACATGTATCAGGAAATTTCTATCAAGAGTAAACACGCATATCCAGAAGATTCTCAAATAATATCGACTAACGCAAATTATCAACGTTATACAAAGCCTCTCCTAACAACAATGCAAACTCAAATCAAAGGTAAATAAACACCATTATTGAATACTTTGCAAAACGAAACGATTAGATCTATCGTGCGCGTTTCCGACATACTTTCGTTCACGTTTCAACGTAACACTCATTTGTTTCTTATATTATTTTCATTTGTACTTTTAGCAACCATTTAAACTATTTTCTTTTAACTGGTACAATCCTCAGGGCCTTTCTTAATATAATGAACTGAAGTATAGCAATGATAGATTAAATAATAAGTTTAAAAAATTATTTAAACACCAAGATGGCACGCCATTCATATATATTACTAAGCAAACACAGGTAACGGGGAAATACGCATTTTCAAAAGTGTTAATTTGTGTGATGTTGTTGCTCTGCTTTACCCTAACAAAATAAAAGAAAAACATTGAATGATCGGCCACTGTCTGAACTATTTGCAAGTCAAAAATTATCAAATTGGGCTTAGCCAATTTTTAAATATAGCCCAAACGTGTTTTTTTTGTTTTAAAATAGTGAAGCACAATGACTTTGACCTTCGAGAAAAGTACACATACGAATGATCTAACATGCTATGTATCCGTAAAATGAAAATAGGAAATTTCAGTTATTCTTGAGATTATGCCAAGAAGCGCAATCTCCAACCTTCGTTTTGCGGATGACATTGATGAATTGGCTGGAGAGGAACAGGAACTTGAACAGCTAGTACAGAGACTTGACACCACCTCCAGAGCCTATGGAATGGAAATAAGTGCAGAGAAGACCAAAATGATGACCAACAACACCAATGGCATCAACATGGACATCAAAGTCCAAGGCCAATCCCTCAACACAGTGCATAGCTTGAAATATTTAGGAGCCATTGTATCAGATAATGGCTCCGGACAGGAAGTCCTCTCCAGGATCGCACAAACAACTGCTGCCCTGGCAAGGTTGAAGCCAATGTGGAAAGACAAAACCATCAGTCTACATTCCAAGGTAAGGCTGCTGCGCTCCCTTGTCATCTCCATCTTCCTATATGCTTGCGAAACATGGATCCTCACAGCAGATCTCCAACGAAGAATACAAAGAATGGAGATGAGGTGCTACAGAAGACTTCTGGGGATTTCCTATACCCAGCACATCACCAACGACGAAGTCCGACAGACCATCACACAAGCCATTTGACAACACGATGACCTGCTCACAGTGGTGAAAAAGCGGAAACTCCGATGGTATGGCCACGTCACCAGATCATCAGGTCTTGCAAAGACCATCCTGCAAGGCACAGTGCAAGGAGGTAGAAGAAGAGGTAGACCGAAAAAGAGATGGGAGGACAACATTCGAGAATGGACTGGTTTGACACTGAGCGAAACAATCAGGTTTGCTGAAGACAGGGAAAGATGGAGTACGCTGGTTAAACGATCATCTGTGGTGCCCCTACGACCTCCGAGTTACGGGATAGGATAGGATAGGATAGGATGCAAGAAAAATTGTTTTGAATAAAAAAGTGAAATTCGGAGAGATAAACCAACCGACTGACCGACCACCGGACTGGTCCTGAATGATGGCCCACGATTTGAAATACCTGAATACCAAAAGTCAACAACTTTTTTTCAGCCGTTTTTGACCTATTGAGCAAAACGTGTTTAGCAACAAAAATTACTGCAGTGGTCTTGACCTTTGCAACATTTGCCTCGTTCTGATCTTTCCCCTCTTCCATCCACTCATTCCACTCATCCGAGACTCCCGTGTATAAGTCTGAAAATACAAAAAGAGATGATGATGAAGAGGATGATGATGATGATGATGATGATGATGACGATGATAGTGATGATTGACTACGATGATGATGATGATTCTTACATGATGTTGGTTTGTTTTATCGCATATAAATCATGTCATCTTGTTTTGTGTTGGTTGGATTTTATTACTAAGACTGAATTTCGTGATTTGATTGAAGAAAGAGAACGTATTTTTAATACATCAGTTTTAAAGAAGAATTTTCAAGAGGTTGCATGTGAATGTTTGGGTATTTAAGAGTAACAGGCTTGTTATTTTTAAAGATTTGAACCATTTTATAATATTTTAAGATAACGTCTCTCTGGTCCTGATTTGGCTCGGAAGAGTCAGCTGGATCTAAACCAAAATTCATGTAATGTAATGTAATGATGATGATGATGATAATGATGATGATGCATGATGATGATGCCACCCGGTGTAGATGTTTTGTGAAGCAGCAACGGCTCTTGGAAGATATCTTCTGGGCAGCCGTGACGGGTGACTGGAATATGGTGGGAGACATATATGTATATATAGAGAGAGACTTCAGCAAACGTCTACAATAGGTGATGATGCACACATCATCATCATCATCATCATCATCATCATCATCATCATCATCATCATCATCATCATCATCATTATTATTGATGGTGAGGTTCATCATCATGATGTCTACTTGTAAGGCGTAGCTTACCCATGTTGACAGCATGTTAAATTAAGGTGCACAGAAAGGGGATAAAAATGAGGGGAGGTGTAGGGATTGGTGAGACAAGAAAAGATGCGACAGTACTCCCATTGTATCCCGGTGTTTGGATCATGGTCACTCTGTGGATTCCAGTATCACGTTTTGTCAAAATAACAAACAAAAATATTCATCTAGCGCCTTCATTATTTTGCACTATTTAGGATTAATGTTGTAGTGAAAATCCAAAGTAACCATTATTTTCTCTCAGAAAATAACGATACATGATCTTTGTGTGTGTTTGTGTGTGAGTGTGTGCGTGTGGCTGTGTGTGTGTGTGTGTGTGTGTTAATCACCCACATTTATTTTGTATCGTTTTTTATTTTTATTTTAGACTCGTGCGTCATTTCAAAAAACATTTATTCACCTCCAAACAAATCAATCAATCTCCAATCCCGTATCAAAATCGTAATCAAAATTTGTTTTGGAAACCAGACAGAACTAGATCGGGCTTAATTTGAACGATCAGGTCTTCGCTCATGGCGCTGTGCACCAAAACCAGTTTTCGAACTCGTGATTTGTGGTGCCGAGGAAGGCTGCTTGATGTAGATCAAAAATCTCAGATAAAAAGTCAATTAAAAATAATAATAATATTGTCCTTTGGTTTTTTGCTTAGCGCCCTTACAAGCGCACAGACATTTTCAAGGCGCTGCCGGCAATCAGACTCACGCCCCAGTTTGACTTCAGCTTGCTGCTTTAAGCGCACTGTCAAACACCAAGAACTCCTGAGACATTCCGATCGAATTGGGTATGCGTATTCATTGGAGCTTGAGTGTTGCCTTCAAACATCGAACCACTGCCTTTTCTTATTCTTCTTTTAACCTACTCCGCTTTTTATTATTTTTTTTCCTCTTTCTTACTGGCTACTTCCAGAAAAAAAGAGAGAGAGAGAGAGAGAGTGCAAAACGGATGAATTTTGGATTTAAAACAAATCAGATAAGAACAAGTTGTTGTTTTCCTCATTTCTTGTTATTGCCTTTGGTAATCTCGCTGTCTTGCTGTTATTGATGATACTTAAATAATAATAATAATAATACTGGATGCTATATACGCGCCTTTCCCCAAATCAATCAGGCTCAAAGCGCGGCGATCTGTACCACGATACACGCTCACCTGTCTCATCTACCCTCACACACACACACACAACAAATACACATCCATCACTCAAACAGGTGGTGTAAAGGCAGGGAGATCGCTATTAGAAGACGGAAAGAAAATCGAATTTGTATTTTTGAAATTTTATATTGTCTGCGTCCAGTACCATTATTGAAGGGAGGGAGGAAACCGGAGTGCCCGAGGAAAACCCTCGGTGACCTCAATAGTCTCGTACCATACGTTCGGCATTAGAAACCGGCGACTTATCCATTGCGCCACGAGGCCACCCCCACTGTCCCACCGCCGTAACTCAGTGGTAGAGGCTAAGAGCGTTCGACTGGCACACCTATGACCCAGGTTCGAATCCCTTGGTGTGCAAGACAAAAGTGGCCATTTTCATTGTTCGTCTTAGCAGCACGTTTGCTCTGATGGTTCAGTGTTGAATTAGGTCCCTAGCCCTCTCTTCTCCGGGATGGTCTATTCATTTATTCAATGTTTATTCTGATACGTACTTAGATACAATGATTTTTTTTTCTTCCAAATGTACTTCCAAGAATAATGTTAATGTTAGAATGCAATGTTCTTGTAGGTCTACTCTGTAGGCCCATAATGATTATTGTACTAGTTACATAAATATTATCCGTATTGTACTTACAGTAATTTTTCGGACATTTGTTTATGCACATTAGCGATTTTCTTTGTATATTTAGAAGGACCTTCAACTTTAACCGATAAAATCAGGCTTTGTCTAATATCACAAATGTGAATAGAAGTTAAATTCAAGGAAAAAGAATCAGCACCCACAGGACCTCGCCAGAAACCCCAGGTGTTTACTCTCTCTCTCTCTCACACACACACACACACTAACACACACACACGCAGGGTGACTGCAGAACCAACCATTGAATTTTTGTGAATTGTGTTAACGTGTTAAAGTCCTGTTTGAACCATGGTAGTCGCGAACATTCAGAAATGTTATCCCTTAAGTTCAAACCGCGAACAGCATTGTGTTATTGTTTAACGTACCTTGCACTTGGCATGCAGATTGTACATTACTGACTCCCCATGCCCATTTCAAGGGGTCAACAGTCTTAAGATAAATCCGGCATAATAATTATTACTTAAGTCTTGCAACAAACAGGACTGGTGTATGTTCTCGGTCGTAGTAGAACAATGAACAATGAAGTTCAACGTTTACAATCGCCGTTGGCGTTGTGGCAAGGAATAACCATTTAAGAGAAAGGTTGGGTTGGAAGCGAAGATCAAAGGAAACAGTTTCGTGTGATCTGGCTTGACTACAACAAAAAGTAATATCTCAAGATCCAATAAATAAAAGATGTTGATCTAAACTTTAAAGGTTTATAACCAAGATTTGGTGTGTAGCCTACTATGCCATCACATTTGCTCTTGGGTTGGTTAGAGATAATGTTTTCGATTTATCAGATAAGGTGGTACGGTATAGGGTAGACCTATAAAATTATGTCCCCAGTTACGGACAGCTTTGCTTATCTCAAAGTTGCAATCTACAGTTATACTCGATCGAATCACTGATAGTTTTGTTGTCAACCATCAGACATTTTCCTAGGGCCTAGATGTGTATAAGTTAATGGTAGTGAATTTTCAATTTAAACACAGGAAGAGTGTGAATGAAAAAAAGAGTCTGTTGGCATTTACGGACGGGGCAATCATTTTCCTTCATTTATGGAAATTAAATCTGTCAGGCACAGAAACACACGTACAAACTCAGATGAGCGTGACAGGCAAGGCAAACCGCAATGCGTTACATACAGCTGTGGACAGGCCTGGGGAAACAATTCTGTACCTACAGTCTGAGGTGACGCTCAATGACGGCATTGGGGGTGGGCCCCTTTTCTGGCGATGCCCAGTGACGTTATCAGGGCCCCAAGGACATTTCAAGCTGCTTGGCCCCCCCCCCTCCCCCGGAAAGCTTTCTCCTCAAGCATTTGGATGAATAAACTCTATTATGCTATGATCTTAGTGTAAAGGTTTGAAGATAAAATGACCTCCAAACTCACTTTAAACTGAGACAGCCTGGAAACTCAGTTGATCGTGAACTGTGGAAAGGGGACGCCACTCTGGAGCGACCACTCAGGTGACAGATCACGCTCGTATTTGAATTGTTTTGTAACGTTTTATTGAAACTGTGATCATGTACATGTTGTAATTCCTATTGAGAAAATATAGAGGTATTGTATTCTATTGACTATTTTTGTCTAGGTTTGGCGGGATACAAATGTTCGTATTATTATATTATTGCATTATATTGTATTGAATAGTATTGTATTGTATTGTATTGAGCTGGTTCCCTAAGCCGAAGGTCTCAAGTTCGAATCCCGCATGGGACGAACTCACGTGACTTAAGTACGAGACTTTTCAGGACACCGAGGGTTTTCTCCAGGTACTCCGGTTTCCTCCCTCCCTTCAATAATAGTATTGGATGCAGTCAATATAAAATTTCACAAATAAACATTGATTTCTAGTCCGACTTGTAATGGCGATCTCTTCAGATCGCTGCGCTTTGAGTTCGATTGAAGAAAGAGCGCGCAATAGCATCCTGTCTTCTTCTTCTACTTCTTCTCGTTCTTCTAATTAGAATCGGCGCTCCATGTTCAACGCCTTATTGTTCGCTGTATTTTGAAAAAGACTATAGCACTGTTGCAAAACTAGTGCAGATAGAGTTATCCGGCCCTGCCTTCACCTATGCCACGTACACCGGCTAATTCCGGTTGAATATTAAGCATGGCAGCACGTAGACGGAAGACTTGTGGCGGAGAAAAACAGTATTGCGTTTGCTGCCCTAATTTCGCAGGAAAAGTAATTGAAGGGCGCATTGTCAAGTTACACACATTACCAGCTAACAAAACACTGAAACGATTGTGGGAACAACGTTTGCGACTGATTCGGAAAGATTACAACAATGTAAAATAAGATTCAAGATTCTTTATTGTCCAAACACAAGGCATGGATATTTGTTTAGCAGTGCAATAAGGAAGGAGATAACAACATCAAAATTATTACAAACATGGACATTCAATATTGATACATTTGATATACTATCAAAAACAACTTCCATACCAAAATACAAATCTATAAACACTAACACACATGCATAAACAGATAACCAGCCACATACCCATGCGTACACATTTAACACACAGATAATTATTCCACAGTATATGTATACACAACTACAACACTCACCCATTCTTCCATGCCTTAAATCCATCCTAGATCATAATTAATAATAATAATAATAATCATTATAATAATAAGAGTAATAATACAAAATAATCATCATAATATTAATAATAATCGTAATCATTAGAGTAATTTATAATTATAAAAATAATAATAATAACAATGCAACTACAACTAATAATAATAATAATAATAATAATAATAATAATACAACAGCAGCACCAACAGACAACTAATAATTAATATATGGTAATAATGATAATAATAATAACAATACTACTACAACTAATAATAATAACAACTGAAAGACTGAAAATAATAAGACATAATTGCAGTTGCTTCACTGAATTAAAAACAAAAATTATTCTACTGTATAATAATGTTATCTTCTAGATAAACTGCAAAATTAACATTTCTCAATTAAAAAATTAAAGCAAAGAAAAAGAAAGAGACTTCGAATTTCTCGTGAATGTAGGTCACTGACAAACGAATTAGGCCTACTGAACAAACAAATCAGCAATCAATGTTTAGGCAAGCAGCCACCCTGAGTAAAATTTGAACGATTGTACAAGAGAAATATAATTTATATAACCCTGCATCTTTCTTGCTTCAACCGGAACTAGCCGAAACCCAAGGGCCGCAACCGATCCGCCACTTTCGCTTTCATTATGAAACAGTGCTATACCGCTTTTCAGTGCCCAGTAGTCGCAAGAAACTTGACCTGTTCGACAGCGCGAGATGTAAATTAATTACCGCTCTTACAGATGCCGTCATGCCCAGCGGATCAGGTTTATTCCATCCAGAACCATCGATCTGTTCATCCTGGCATATGGTTATTCTGCATATGGTTATTCTGGCCTATTGTTCATCCTGCAAATTGGAAGCAGGCAAATTGCATTATTGAGTTTTTCTTGAAGAAGGTCTAAGATAAATCTATGACCTAGACTATGCTGACCAGTTACGCTAACTATAGATTATTCTGATGGATTGGCTACGAAGAAGAAAAAAAACTGCTGAAAATGAACTATGCCACAAACATGCCCTTCGGACACTACCATAATAATTTCTGGTATTCGCAAAAAAAGTATCATTGATAGTCTGGTTCATGAAGAGAGTTAATCCAGACTGAACAAAGAGAAGGGTTCCTAGGTTTAGGTTTTCTATGCGTGCGTGTGCAATCTTCAGCTGGTGCCAGGATAAATGGCCATTGACTCTTCAATGCCAAACTTGTCACAAACCCGGAAGTGCTGGAATGGATAAAGGATTTTTTTAAATATTTTTTCACGGTTGGTCAGTTTGTTGTAGGCTTATATTTTGTTCACCTTTACGGTGTTAATATTTATCTTTCGGTGCCTTTAGTGTTATGTGTCTTTGTTCAACCGCTGAGTCTAATCTTGCACCCTACTGCGAGAATTAAAAAAACAATATTAAACCCTATCACAGGCGCATTAACCACAGGCGTATTAACCAAGAAAAATGGACCCTCCGCAAGAATTGTATGGATCCCCGATAGTAGACGGATAGCGCAGTGGTACATATCATAATACGTATTACAGCGCTACCCGTCCACTATCGGAGATCCACAATTCTTGCAGAGGGTCCATTTTTCATGGTTAGTCCGCCTGTGGTATTATCCTAGGATGGCATATTGAATATCTAACTAACCAACTAAGCTTTACCACCACCATAATCCTCCTTCTCATCCTCCTCATCCTCTTACTCCTTTTTTTCCTAATCGTCCTTCTCATCCTCCTCTTCCTCCTCCTCCTCCTCTTTGTCATCATCATCATCAACATCATCATCATGCATAAACTGCGTAATTTGACTTTACAAAGTGAATTTCCAGTTTAGTATTCGCTTGTCTTAAATACAATTACAATACAAAGCAATACAATACAATACAATACAATACAATACAATACAATACAATACAATACAATACAATACAATACAATGCATACGATACGACTTTATTTGTTTCACACGGAACAATTACAATGGACCTTTTTGTGCTTTGGGTTAGTTCCTCCTGCCATTATCACAACATTTTTATGTAGAATAATTCCCAATGCATTGCAATTAATGCTCGTCGCTGAAACGTAAATCGACCTAAGGAAGCACGTTAAAGAGGGTTGAATGGGTCTTCTTTTCACACATGGTCATTATAAGGCGAAGCATAAGTCTATTTTGTGCAGTTAATGCCCATTGGCTTCATCTGCATTGGATAGGTTATTGGACTGTTTAAATTCTCCTGTTTGTAGGCAAGGCCTTCTTTGCTGTAAGTTTTGCGAGAATTTAAAAGGACATTTAAAATCGACGAGGTGCTTGGGCCCAATCGCCAAGGTCCCCTTTAACTGTAATGTGTTGTACAATACCCTATCCCTAAACCCCCACTTTAAAAAAAATTAGTACGCCTACATTGGCTAATGTATTGAGTCATGGCGCCGGGGCGGCTTGAATTAGATCCTGTATCTGCCAGCACCTTGAGCAGCTCTTGAGCTGGTGAAGTGCTATATAAAAATGATTTAAATAATTAAGACATATTCTGTCGTATGCGCTGCCCTTTTGCCAGACTTCCAAGGGGGCGCATTACAATCTGGTGTTTCTGATGTTTCTGCTGGCCAAGTAAAATGCTGGAAGAAGGAGGAGGCGGGGATGAGTGGTGGGTTGGTGAGGTAGTGGAGATTATTTAATTGCCTTTATAAAGAAACACTATCTCGATTAATTACAATTTTGTTACATTTGTATACCGAGTTAATGGAAGTGGTTAAATTAGCATTACCTGTTTATGTAGATACGGTCTTTCTTACCGCTAATTTGCGAGTACTTAAAGTCTGCTAGATAACTATCGCCAAGGACTTTGCAGCTGTCACTTGTTGTAGGACATTTAAAGTGTGTGCGCATGCCCTTATATCGGCTAAGGCGCTGTTCGGAAGACAAGATCTTCGTGCTTGCATTTCTGCGACACTTTATAAGGGAATCTTAAATCTACTAGCTGGTAGTCGCCAAGGACTTTGAAACTGTAATATGCCATAGATAATGTATTAAGTGGGTATTCCAAGTTAAAATGTTCAAAGATATACTTTTTTAAAATTATGTTTTTAGTTTTGTTTTACATTTTTAGACTTATCTAGAAATACCTTGATACAATCGGAATCAGAACGAGCCTAATGTCGTTTGGTCGGTCGGTCGGTCGGTCGGTTGCAAGAACCGCTGAACAGATTTTGACCATCCTTCATAAAAAAATATTATCAAGGTTAGCGGCTCTGCAACTTCCAAAAACGGTTTATCCGATTTTGATGATGTATAAGATACATGTTCTGCAACTGACGATCTATCATTTGGAATGCAGTACTTTGATCCGTTGATCTGAATGAACCTTTTCTGTTCAAAATATCTGAATCCATTGCCTCAAAAATCACTTATCCGATTTTAATTAAATTTACTATGTTTTCAGTTTCTTGTTTTAAAAGACAAATCCGAGACAAAAGTACAGCTTCTGGAAAATGTATCATTGTCGAGAAATGCACGTTTACAGGACTATGTCTGGAAATACATTTGAATGGCTTGTCATCTTGTTTTACGTCGGAGTCGTAAGTTAATTGGAGTATTTTATGCAATAGGGTAAGGTAAGTTCTGTGGGGCTGCTGTTTACGAGAATTTAAAATAGCAGTTGACATCCAGTATAATGGCTTATTGCTGTTTGACCTGGAGGTCTTCAGTAGCTTCTGTAATTTGGGAGAAGTTCATGGGTAGGTAGGTGTTCCCATAACCTTTGGGTCGTTGGGGAGAGAGTCGTTTGGGACCTCCTCTAAGCCGGCTTAATGAGGAGGTGCCTATCACCTCTCCTTTCGCTGCTTTACCTTCCCCGGTTCTGACAGATCAAGGCACCAACTCACAGCTGAGTGGACTGGAGTGTGTCGTGCGCCTGTTTAATTCTCCATAATTTTGTCGTCTGGTGGTTTGCCTTCCTTGGCGTGGTCGCCCATCCAAGCACCAACCCTTACCGATGTTGCTGAACATGAAAAATTGCCAGCCTGTGTCCAAACCACTACACCACTGTGCCACCCACTTCATGGGAATACGCACTCTAGAAGTTCATGGGAATAGGCCTATGTACCCTAGAAGTTCCTGGGAATATATGCCCTAGAAGTTCATGAAAATATATACCCTAGATGTTCATGGGAATATATACCCTAGAAGTTCATGGGAATATATATATATATATATATATATATATATATATATATATATATATATATATATATATATATATATATATATATATATATATATATATATATATATATATATATATATATATATATATATATATATATATATATATATATATATATATATATAAAGTCTACTGCGTGTTTGATACTGCGTTTTTGTGTTGTGGGAATTTCTGTGGATAATGAAAGTGGAACGCCATTTTTGCAACATCTGTAGTACACGCCTTTGGATGGGAGTGTAAACCGAGGTCTAGCCTGTGCGCACACACATCCCATCGTATGTACGGACTTTAAAGACCGTGGCCCGGGGCAGGTGAGTGAGTGCTAGTTATACAAATACGCCCAGCACGCTCTAGGCAACTCGGAGGTCGTAGGGGCACCACAGATGATCGTTTAACCAGCGTACTCCATCTTTCCCTGTCCTCAGCAACCCTGATGGTTTCGCTCAGTGTCAAACCAGTCCATTCTCGAAGGCCGTCCTCCCACCTCTTTTTCGGTCTCCCTCTTCTTCTACCTCCTTGCACTGTGCCTTGCAGGACCATCGGAGTTTCCGGTTTTTTTTTCACCACTGTGAGCAGGCCATCGTGTTGTCTAATGGCTTGTGCGATGGTCTGTCGGACTTGGTCGTTGGTGATGTGCGTTATACTTAACAAAATTTAAATTAAAATAAAGACCGGAAGAGTTCAAACGAAACATTTTAAGTTCGACTGGTTCGTAAATAGTGCGTGGAAATGAAACCGCGAGAGGTCTTGAGCATAAAGACTAAAAGTCACGCTTCGAATATTTTATTAATTCTTTCCTGCATTAAGCATGAGAAGAAGTAGGACGGAGGATGTGTGAGAGAGATGGAGAGATCTCGAGAGAGAGTGTGAGAAGGGGATGGTTTGGAAAGAGACAGAGCGAGAGAGAGAGAGAGAGAGAGAGAGAGAGAGAGAGAGAGAGAGAGAGAGAGAGAGAGAGAGAGAGAGAGAGAGAGAGAGAGAGACAGACAGACAGACAGACAGACAGACAGACAGAGACAGACAGAGACAGTTAGAGAGAGAGAGAGAGAGAGAGAGAGAGAGAGAGAGAGAGAGAGAGAGAGAGAGAGAGAGGAAGAGAGAAAAGGGGGTGGCGAGAGAGGAGGGGAGATTGGGGTGTGGAGAGGGGGCGGCTCTTGCTCAGGATCTGCGTCAACAGCAATATATTACTATTTAATAGCAACAGCCAAGGACATACGAATATTCATACCAACAACCACGAATGGAAGAAACACAAACATTTGGGTCCAGAAAGGTATGCTAACTCTATGTTGACTAAGGATTGGGAACAAACAATTAGAAAAGGGTGTAGGAAACACAAGATTTGGATGGGTGAAGTGTTATTTTACTTTGTACTGCAAGGTTGTAAATATGTTTTTAATAGTATGATGATGGTGATGTATGAGGATGAGGTATGACATGATGATGATGATGGATGCTGCTGTTGCTGCTGCTGCTGTTGATGATGGAGAAGGGTGCTGTTGTTGCTGCTGCTACTGCTGCTGCTGCTGCTCCTGCTGCTGCTGCTGCTGATGATGATGAGATCAAGAACAAGAACGACGACTGCAACAGCAGCATTGACAATATTTAGCAAGTGACAGACGCGCTTACACTTCATAAGTAACTGTTTATTTATTTGCTTAAAAATCTGCTTTGCTTTCAGATCAGATACATTTTCACAGCAGCACAGGGTGAGATTTTCGGCAGTGACATCAACGACAACTCTTCCTAGATTATCTTACTCATCATCGTCAAGGGAAATAACTTTTTCTGGACTAAAGACAGTTTTTGGAGGATTTGTGTACGTAATTCCGTTACCTCCCTTGACTCATCGCAATGCCTTGCTTCAAACCAAAGCCTCACAGGATACCTCCGGTAACGGAAAAAAGTGTGGACTCTGTCACTAGCACCACCAGCCTGAAGGTTTGTACACATTTTGTTTATTTGAATACATTTTTTACGCATGTGTGTGTGCATGGTTTTTGTAGCGTATTGTCATTGTATTATTTTCTATCGCCTTTTGTCCCCTTAAACCTACGACTTTGACCTACTACTAGTCCATATAGGTATTGTGCATTCATGCATGTTTAGGCTAGTCTACAAATACTTGCTCGATAAAATTATTCACCATAAATGCTTAACACATTTGACAGCATCGCCCAGCTCCTTCCTTCCTGCTAACCTTTTCCCAGTCTTACATACAGCCAACCCTTCCTCTACCGGTACACCCTCCTTCCTAAGCCCATTGAGCACAACTCGAGAATAAGCATTTTTCATTTTGGCATTTGATAAATTTATAATCCCCGACACATTAAGCATATAGGAGACTGTAGTGTTAAGATGTCCATGGAAATAAGAAGTCATTATGCCGTCAGGAATCATAAAAAGAGGGAGCGCGAACATCCAGACGAAGGTTAAGTTGTATCAGTATGTCAGCGCAGAAGTATAAGGTGCTCACAGAGGTGTGACCAGGGTGCCTGGAGAACGCCAAGTAGGGGCCGCCGTAAAGAGGAGGGAGGAAGGCCAGATAAGTACGGGTGGGCAGAGGAAGCGGGTTATTTATCATTGAAAAAAGGGACTGTTGAGATTTTTATAAGGAGACAGACCAGGTCTGCCAAGCTATTGCGCAGCAGTATCGGGTCTACAAAATATAAAAATCTAAGACATACACCGACAAAAAAGTGAAAAAATGTAAATGGTTAAAAAAATGTAGACTATTAAGTTAAAAACATGATTAAAAAAAAGTTAAAACAGCTCATCGTCATAAGCTTTTTGTTCACTTGGATGTAAGAGTTACTTCCCTTGATCTCCAACAATGACCCATTACCGAAAACAACACCAACAACTTATGTATATCGAACAATCAGGAATTCCGAAAATACAGTATAATATCTCCCCCCCTCCTCTTCTCCATTCTTCTCTCTTCCATTTCATGCTTTTCATTTTAACTAAGTAATTATTTTGTGCTCCAACGACTTTCGAGTTACGGGATAGGATAAGGATAGGATAGGAATTATTTTGTCATCCGTGTCTATGCTTAAGATTTAGAGTATGTTGCTACATATTATCTTGATGACCAATCCGGCAATAAGGTAAAAACTGTGTTGTGATAATTGTTGTTGGTGTGTTGAATTATCCCTTGGAATGGAACCGGTGTGACATCGTCAAATTTCCTAGTATCTTAGTTGGGCTGGGAGGGACTGAGAGCATTCTGATTAGTCGACGCATTACAAAATTCGACGCATGCGCACAGTGCTTTCGTAGTCTTAGTAAGGATTAGAGTTAGGGTTAGGGTTAGTTAGGGTTAGGTTTAGGGGTTAGGGTTAGGCTTAGGGTTACGACGCCTAAGAACATCGTGAAAAAGCCGGCCCGACTTGACCTGGCGCATGCGCAAAGGCGCCCGGCTAAAGGAAGACACCCGGAACTTTGAGGGCGTGACACCGGGCTTGTTGAATGTTGCCGTTAAGGACAATTTGCAAGTATGGCTAGTCCTTATTTCAGCAGCTATTTTCTGCAACCATTGCAGCGATTACCTTACCCCTGCCACCCCCGTAATATTTTTAACAAACAATACATTTATGTTATAATTGCAATATCTTACATGTTGTTTGGGCGTCAGACTACGCACCCAAAGTTTGCAAGTGGAAGCCTGGGCGGCTTGAGTTTAAACCCTGTATCAGCCAGCTCCTTGATCAGCTCTTCAGCTGAAAAAGCGCTGTATAAGAATTATTAAATAAATAATAAACCGTAATTTAATCAGAGTTTATTGAAAAAGCAATGTGTTACGTTTCCTGTCCCTCGTTTTAAAAGAACCCGTTGTAAGAGGTATTATGTTAATGATTAATATTATTTTGCTGTCGTTTTAAAACTGTTATTTTTTATACCTTTGGAATGCAGCGTCTATTTCTTTCATTTTCCCTGTCTGATCTGTCATTTGTGTTGTTTGTAACTGCAGATTTAAAAACTACGTAATCAGTACATTTCATTATATCGTGTGCGTTTTACTTTCTGTAACTTGCGAATAAAGGAACACCCCAGGTAAGTCTTTTGTAGGCGCATAATTATTTGGTAAGTTTTAAAATATTGTTTTCGTGTATTTTTTTATACTCGTTTCTTTCTTTTCTATTCCTTCGATGTATCAAACTAAATGTGGTAAATTATTCACCAGATCTATGTTTTTTTGAGTATGTTATATTTATGTTATGTTATATTTATTTGTTTGTTTTGCCTTGGCCATTTCCTATATTTTCTGTGTGTATTTTATGTTGACATTTGTATTAACTAATTGTCCTATTTCTTGGCGAATTCAATAGGCTAGGCAGCCTTTGTTGCCTAATTCTAAAATCAATGGCTCGAGGAATAAAGGAGATTCCAAGACTCAACAAAAACACGCTAGTTTGAAAGTAAGTCTAAAATTTTCCAGCTGCTGTACGGCTGTGCACAAGGTTATGGGACTCTGATGATATGTCTTCAACAACTACTATTTGGCTCGTACACTTGCTACTCGGCTCAACAGAAAATGCTATTCGTTTATATCATGCAGCTTTCGCACGACCATGTACAACCTCGGTACGGTTCTGAACATCGTTTATCGACTTCGTGCAACTCGGTTTGCCTATAGAATCTGCGGGTGTGCTTTTGGTGTGCCGGATGCTTGATAGCTTGGTGGTGTGCCTGGAAAGGCTGCTGATGTGCCTACACATTTCTCTGTGTAGGCTTGTCTATTCGTCTCGGTCATTTCTGCTGCAAGCTGTATCTTACCTAAACATTATGCTACTGATATAAACGTTCGGGTAGAAACGATGCTTGATAGTTGATAGTGCAATTTACATATAATTGGACAGCTTATCTGTCGCTATCAGCCTCTCTCGTCATGGGAGTGGATGTAAAGATTATAGTTGTAAGGCAAAGACTGACAGAGTACTTTCTATTGACTAGGAGTCATGTAGAACTGCTATTTCGTTTGTGCGGCTGTTTGGTTTGTTCGTGGAAAGTGACTAGAGTAACCTATACGCAACAATCGCTATCTAAATACGTTCGTGTTGATGTTGTTGTTGATGTTGTTGTTTTTGTTATTGTTGTTGTCATTTTTAGTGTCTGTTAGGTGAAATATTTTTGTATAGCGTCTGTTGAACAAAATTTTGCAAAACATGATCTTCATATATTAGAGTTATAGCAACAGTCTACAAACGACAAGAAAATTGAAGCATATAAGATGATGCTGATGGGTTTGCTCGTCAAAACAATAATCATTCGGTCTTTGCATATAAAGATTTTTTTTATTTTTCTTTTTAAAAAGAATCAATGCTTTGATACTTGGTCAAAGCAAAGAACGTCCCGCAATTGCCAAGAATGGTAACGATTCAAACTGCTAATTCACGCTTGTTGCCCTTAAAAACAAGAATTTCACAGATCGTGACTGCTGCTTACTAACATTAAGTTAGAAGGACAATTTGAATTATTTATTTATTTATTTATTTATTTATTTATTTATTTATTTATTTATTTATTTATTTATTTATTATGTATTTATTTTATTTATTTATTTGTATTTGTGTATACATATTTTTAAAATTTATGTAATTTATTAATCTATCTGTGAAGGTTTATTATTTGAGCGATAGTGATTGTTCAGGATATTTGATGGGCTTCATTGCTTTTTTGCTGACCATTTTTTAAAATAGGCTACATGTCATATTCAAAATTACAATACTAAAAAGATTTACGTTAAAACCATAATGAACTATTATACGAATGTGTAATTGTCATACAATATTACATGTGTACGCAATATATAGCATGCACAACAAAATAATGCATTGTGTATTGTTTAATTTGTTGCTTGATTGGGTATTTGGATGGTTGGACTGCTGGGTGGCCTCAATTGGTACATCGTAATGTCTTTTTATGAAGTTGTTCTATATATGTTTCTATTTCCTTTTTAGACTAAATGTGTCTGGCGTTTATTATGAAATTCTTGGTGTTGTAATAATTGTATAAACCTCTTGGACTGATATATTTGTTAACATATTTTGCTTTCTTTTATTTCTTCCACGATGTTTTAATAATGTAGTCAAGATTTGTCACGCAGTGTTATTTTCAACGAAATGCTGATGCTATTGATGTAAACTGTTGGTCATCTTTGTTGTACGTTTGTCTGTTAGTTTGGTTTTTTTTTGATTGAAGCGCGTTGCTTCATCAACGCGATTGACTAACATAATTATAACTTAACGAAAAACAAATAAATTCTAGTTTTGCATGCTGTTATTTGATTAACAGATAACTTAACCAACCAAACAAATAAACTCTTATTTTGCACGCGACATGATACAAACTATGGCTTACACATTGGATTTTGCTGACTGACTTTCACAGAGTTAAAGACGTTCAAGAATCAAATTGTCAACAACAACAAAATCTCTCTCTTTCTCTCTCTCGTTCTCTATCTCTCCCTCTCTCTCTCTCGTTCTTTCCCTTGCTCCCTCCCACCCGCCATGCAAATATTCGGTAAATTGATGTGAGATGTACTAATACATATACAATTGCACTGTTTGAAAGGTTGGAATGGTCCTGATTTGGCTCGGAAGAGTCCGCTGGACCTAAAGCAATAATCTTGTATTGTATTGTAAGGTTGGAAAGTGGGATTAATGAGTAGATCATTAATCTTACTGAGCGGGAAAGCCATTGTTAAATCTGGTATGGTGGCAATACACGTACATTGATTATCAATAGCCAAAAATCCTACTCACCTAAAGAGGAAGAAAAAGAAGAAGAAGAAGTGGAAAAAGAAGAAAGAGGAAATGCAGATAAGTGACAAACCAATTAATTATAAAATGAGCCAAGTGCACTTATGTAGACTACTTTGACTTTCTTCTTCTTCTTCTTCTTCTTCTTCTTCTTCTTCTTCTTCTTCTTCTTCTTCTTCTTCTTCTTCTTCTTCTTCTTCTTCTTCTTCTTCTTCTTCTTCTTTTTCTTCTTCTTAATAATAATAATAATAATAATAATAATAATAATAATAATAATAATAATAATAATAATAATAATAATAATAATAATAATAATAATGTATATTTAATATAGCGCGTTTTCATACAAATGCTCAAGGCGCTTTACAATTACATCCAGTTACACAAACATGCAACACATAAAAAGCACAATAATTAAAACCAACATCAGCAAACAAGCAAAGCATACCCAAATCAAGACATCAACAACATAGCTATACATACAAAGCGCGAAAGGACATTCAAGCACACAGTTAAACCACGGCAGTACAAACAACTGAGTCATAATGACAAAAACACTAAAAACATAATTCTTCTTCTACTACTACTACTACTACTACTACTACTACTACTACTACTACTACTACTACTACTACTACTACTACTACTACTACTACTACTACTACTACTATTAAGTATTAATTACACGTTTAAATAAATCTCTTTGTTCCTTCTTTGACAACTAATTATTGAATCTTCCCAGTTTTGGTTTAATAGATTAAAGTCCCCGGACACAGCGGCATATAGGGGACTAGACACCGTGCCTCGTTGGTGGCGTTGGTAGATTAAAGTCCCCTGACACAATAGCGTATAGAGGACAGCCGCACCTCACTTCTTCCATCCCATTATCTACTCTTACCCCCTTTTTTAATTCCTCACCACCCTCACCCACACCCCATCCATATCCAGCCATCTCTGTTTTGCACATCGTAGCTTCCCATCCGGCGGTCTATAATTATATATAATAGGATCTTGTCTCGTCACACACACACAAATCTGAAAACGATTCTGCTATTGCGTGAGGCGGTTTCATTTTCGCTGCAGCCTCGCCACTCAAAAGACCTCTCTGTTCCTAAGAACTCTAGTAAAACTTGAAGTATTTAGGACTAGACTTGCTATGTTAACGTGTTGCTTGCAGTAAGCATCTTCCTTATTGCAAAGATTTGAAGAACTATGAATAGGAGTTTTGAGATTATTTCTAGTTTTTCTTGCTCACCTACTATGGGATCGATAAACTGTTCTGTCTTTTTAAAGTTAATGTTTTTTTGCTGCTATTGCTGTTGATAGTGTTGTTGTTGTCGTTGTTGTTGACAACTTTGCCGCTTACATAAAAGGAAATATTATGCCTTTGCATAAGAAAAGGAACCCTAACTCAGAATTTCCAGTTGTTTCCTACATTTCACAGATCTACTTATATTAAACCATGATGATGATGATGATGATGATGATGATGATGATGATGATGATGATGATGATGATGATGATGATGCACACAGCCGTCTACCCGCTTTATATAAACATAATGCAAAAGTGTACAGCGGAAACACGCTGCAACATTACATGTGAGAGGAAGTACAGAATATTATGTCACTATTACTCTAGTTACTAAGTCCATTAAAATTCATTTCCTACAGAAATTACCAGATTTTTTGTAGAATCCATTACAGCCCACGACGAATTAAAATAATTATAATCAGATGAGAAGCAGCTATAGCGCGCGCACCATTGTGCAATGCATAATGGATTGATCGAACAGAGGCGACGCCGGCAAGAATTACCTCCCTTGGCACAGATCAAAAAGGGGGATTCGTTACGTCTATTGTCACTGCCATTGCTTGGACTGTTTTAGTGGGAAAAAAAAACCCCGTACTCCAGGAGTTCATGCAGCACAGATATGACGCTGACACACTTCAAACATCGCGTTTACACCAAGGTATACCAACCAGCCTAATCCAGTCCAATAACCCCTTGTATAGGTCACAGTTCTATGCCTAGTCAAGAGGTGAAAGCTCATGTTTACCTTATTCCTTATACACTTCATTCCCCGATAAAGTACTTCCTCTTCACCCGATACACTTTGGTCGAAGGCTACTAGAAGCATGCTGTAGTAGTCGCCTCAGCAGGCTATAAAGCATGCTCTCATGCTTCAGAGCACTCCAGTGGGGCCGGGTAGCTCAGTTGGTAAGAGCGTCTTGCTAGTAACCGAAAGGTCGCTGGTTCGAATCCCGGATTGGTCAACGTGTGATCATATTATTTTCCCCTTTACCAACAACTGGCCCGCTGGTGTCAGTATAAATCGGTCCAGTAGTCACCTATATGCGAAAGTGTCGTGTGACTATAATCTACAAACAAACAGAGCACTTCTTCATACACTCTTCAAGCTCTAGGAGCGTTTACCAATCAACTCATGAAAATGGAAAATGGAAGTTTCGTCTCCTCTAGGGGACGAACTAGGCCAAACTGTATTTGTTTCTAGGTCAACTAGAGCCGTTTCAGAATGTGTTTGAACCGTTTGTTGACGCCGGTTAGTGTCCTCACTTGGTTTCATACAATTTAAGAATCCAAGAAGGCAAATGGGATTTTGAGACGGAAAGAGCGGAATGTTGTCGAGAAAAATTCGGTATATATTTACAGTTACATTGCGCTTTTTCCGTCACTAAACAGCTTGAAGAGTATAGGAAGCAGTGCTCTGAAGCACGAGAGTATGCTTTATTGCCTGTTGAGGCGACTAGTAAAGCATGCTTCTGGTAGCCTTCGACCAATGTGTACTCTTCTTTTTCTTGTTCTTGTTCTTCTTCTTCTTCTATTATTATTATTATTATTATTATTATTATTATTATTATTATTATTATTATTATTATTATTATTATTATTATTATTATTATTTCATTAATTTATTGAATTGTTCTTATATAGCGCTTTTTTTGCCCAAGAGCTGCTCAAGGCGCTTACCACTACAGGATCTAACTCAAGCCATTTGGTACTATCTTATTTTATTTTGTCTGATTGGCATCCTCGATGGCATAAACATAAACAGATACTGGACGAAATACAACACTGAGAGGATACAAACTAATAATCAACCTAAAGCACATAGGCAGGACACATTTCACCCCCACCCCCACCCCCTTCCCCTGCCATTAAAGTTTAAAGTAATAGTATTGTACACAAACAATAATAAGCCTAACAACAACAACAAAACCAAAGGCAAACGAACTCCTAGTTATTAATCTTCTATAAAGAAGTATCAGAAAGCCTTTCTGTTGTTAATTTGGGTGCATGACACATTGCATGAAAACTTTTACTTTGCTCTTTCTGGCTGGAATGAAAGCCTCTTGAATAAAATTGTAGAAAGAGACAACATTTCCGAACACTGGATGATTATGTGGAAATGAACTAATAACTTAAGGGAACTCTTCATTGGAACACTGAGTAAATAGTTTTTATTTACTTGAATAAAATTACATTGAAAGCAAAGAGTAGGCTTTATTGTAAATTTGAGTAATCGTGTGAATTTGTTTTCTGTTTATGGCGTGTGTGCTACATCTAGAATACACAAAGACAGTTGAGTTAAAGTTGTAGACTAAATAAAATGTAGAGTGTCCCTTATCGGATATCATGAGAGTGTTATCGGAATATTTGCTTTATACCTTATTGTTTTGTCAAATAACGGATTCAATTTCGCATTTCATCAGAAGAATGGCTGAACGTAACGCTGTATTTCTTAAAGATTTTAATTATAATGCTCTATTTCTTGAGAGATATTACTTCATTTTAAGATGGACGTTTTAGATCTTCGTGGATTGAGAGCCTTACAAGCCTCCTTAATCATCATCATCACCATCATCATCATCATCATCATCATCATCATCATCATCATCATCATCATCATCATCATCATCATCATCATCATCATCATTATCATCATCATCATCATCATCATCATCATCATCATCATCATCATCACATTTGAGTGTTCCTTGCATCCCTGTAGACTATCTTCCTTTTTGTGAATTTGGCCTTTAATCATTGTGTGTTGCTTAGAAAAGAACATATAAATCTTTCAAGGGGTGAAATAATTACTTTCAGGGGGAGGCGCCCATATTAGGATGTTTATTTGACTAAACATGAGTGCATGCTAGATGAACAGGTTATAAAATATGGTCACATATCTTTTAACAATAAAGGAACAAAACAAGATTTTTGACCGAGGCCAACGAAACGCAATTTGGAATATTGCGCGGAAGTTAAACATTATAATGTACGGATTGAAGCTTTGGGTAGTTAGCAGCAATTGTCTGTTTGTTCACTTTGTCTATCTGTAACAATATGACTTTAAAACTTCCGAGGTTATCTTTGTTTTCTTTTAGTCTGTGAACGCAAGATTTATTATATGGAATTTCGTTTTAATGTCACTTGAAATAATATTCATTTTAAAAAAAAAGATTTCTACATTACTGTGACAGACGAGCAATCATATTTTAAGGGCGGATAATGCACATTTGAATTAATAAAAACAAAACTATCAGATTCATCTAATGTCGTCTGAAAGCTTTCTGGTGTACTCTTGAAAAACCTGATGAAACTTGCCGGATTCAGTCAGGGGTTATTTAAAAGCGATTTCCAAATCACAAATTGAAACATTGAACTCAGAGACTATCTTATTTATTAATGATCTTGCCTTGATTTCTTTCATAGTGGGATTGAAATCGATCTTTTGTTGATGATCTAAATATTTATCATGAATTTGTCGGTATCTCTGGCTTACCCAATCCCCAAACCCGTGCCCATACATTTGCCGTTTTTCTTGGAAACATACTTCTCAATTTGCTCTGCAAAAATAACGTATAATGAATGAAAAGTAGATGATTGTGCCTGGCGCTGGTGGGGTAGATGATGAATTTTTACTTTGGAAGTTATGTTGTTGTTATTATTATTATCGCTGTTGTTGTTGTTGTCTTGATTTTAGAGGTGATGGTGATGTTTGATGGAGGAGATGGTGGTGCAGATGCTAGTAATGAGGATGATAAAGATGATACTGATGATGATGATGATGATGATGATGTCAGATGTGGTTGTTGTATTTTTATTTTGTTATTGTTGTTGTTGATTATAGTGATGGTATAGGGTATTGTTTGTTCGTTTCTTGGTTGTTCACCGTTCGGGTTCTTTTTATTTGTTAGCGTACTGGTTTCTTTTGTAAATTTCGAAGGTTTTCGAGGGTTTTCTCAGGGCACTCCGGTTTCCTCCCTCCCTTCAATAATGGTACAGGATGCAGTCAATATAAAAAAAATTCAAAAATAAAAATTCGATTTTCTTTCCGTCTTCTAATAGCGATCTCCTTGCCTTTACACCACATGTTTGAGTGCTGGATGTGTATTTGGTGTGTGAGGGTGGATGAGACAGGTGAGCGTGTATGTTGGTATAGATCGCCGCGCTTTGAGCATGATTGATTTGGGGAAAGGCGCGTATATAGCATCCTGTATTATTTAATCCCCAAACTCATTGAACATAACGATGGGTAGTCGGCTAGGAAGAACGCAAACGATAGAAAACTTTACTTGGACTGCAAACGTTTATGTGTTTGCGTATGTGTGTGCGTGTGTATGCGTGTTAGTGGAGGTGTGTTTGTGTGTGTGTGTGTGTGTGTGTGTGTGTGTGTGTGTTCAAGAGCGAAAGAAAAACAGTAGTATATAGAGGCTCTATAATGTGTTGATTCATAGAGCATAATGATTGCGTTCCATACAATACTGAGTATTCCATGATATCACTGGCACTGCTGGGCTAACTGTGATGCACACTGCTATCAGCAGCAGCTGGTCTTTATGGAAGAGATCTCGATAATGGGTGTTTCACTTAGCAGAAGAGGTGGTGGGGTTTCACAGATCGATATAGGCTTTGCTTGGTACAAACAGAAGGATTAGCTATTTCCAGTGTATGTGGTATTCATTGTATTATACAGATTTATTGAAATGTATATCATTGTACAGTGAGTGAGAATCAAAATGAATGAATGTGACGCTTTGAACAGACTTTAAGAGATTGGTATGGCGCGTTATAAAATAAACCTTTCTTCTTCTTTATTGTGTAGGCTTATTGCTCAATTCTATACTATACTCCACAAAACTATTTGTGTTAAAATTGACCTTATAGAATCTCGGTCTTCCTGTTACACGATTAGAAAAAAGATTACCTCTCATCGTCTTTTATACCTGGTCTAGCTGCATGCACAAAGTAAGGTATAGTGCCATGCATCAATTGGGCACTATGGAAGAGATCTATCAATAGTAATGTGTTGTCCAATTAGCAGTATAAAGAGGTTTCACGGGCTGCGTTGGGCTAAGACAGAAAGGGCCAAAAAAGTGCTATTATTATATATATAGTCTTATAAAATGTCTCTAGAAACAAGGTAGTCTATATTTGTTTTTGTACCTGGGGACACAGTGTGGTATTTGCGCTTGTTCCCAGATCCAAGGTAACTTTGAAAATGCAAGGAAAAGTAAGTTTTGTCTCCTCTAGGCGACGAATTAGGTCAAGCTGTAGTATTAGTTTCTAGGTCAACTGTCTTTTACGAACCGTTTGAGAATGTTTTCGAACCGTTTGATGACGCCGTATAGTGTCCTCACTTGGTTTCATACAATTTAAGAATCCAAGAAGGCTAATGGGTTTTTGGGTCGGAAAACTATTTGACTAAACATGAGTGCATGCTAGATGAACAGGTTATAAAATATGGTCACATATCTTTTAACAATAAAGGAACAAAACAAGATTTTTGACCGAGGCCAACGAAACGCAACTTGGAATATTGCGCGGAAGTTAAACATTATAATGTACAGATTGAAGCTTTGGGTAGTTAGCAGCAATTGTCTGTTTGTTCACTTTGTCTATCTGTAACAATATGACTTTAAAACTTCCGAGGTCATCTTTCTTTTCTTTTAGTCTGTGAACGCAAGATTTATTATATGGAATTTCGTTTTAATGTCACTTGAAATAATATTCATTTAAAAAAAAGATTTTTACATTAATGTGACAGACGAGCAATCATATTTTAAGGGCGGATAATGCACATTTGAATTAATAAAAACAAAACTATCAGATTCATCTAATGTCGTCTGAAAGCTTTCTGGTTTACTCCTGAAAAACCTGATGAAACTTGCCGGTTTCAGTCAGGGGTTATTTAAAAGCGATTTCCAAATCACAAATTGAAACATTGAATTCAGAGACTATCTTATTTAGTAATAATCTTGCCTTGATTTCTTTCATAGTGGGATTGAAATCGATATTTTGTTGATGATATAAACGTTTATCATGAATGTGTCTGTATCTCTCGCTTACCCAACTCCCAAACCCTAGCCGATACATTTGCGTTTTTCTTGGAAACATACTTCTCAATTTGCTCTGCAAAAATAGCGTATAATGAATGAAAAGTAGATGATTGTGCCTGGCGCTGGTGGGGTAGATGATGAATTTTTACTTTGGAAGTTATGTTGTTGTTATTATTATTATTATTGGTGTTGTTGTTGTTGTCTTGATTTTAGAGGTTTTGGTGATGTTTGATGGAGGAGATGGTGGTGCAGATGCTAGTAATGAGGATGATGATGATGATACTGATGATGATGATGATGATGATGATGATGATGATGATGATGATGATGATGATGATGATGATGATGATGATGATGATGATGATGATGATGTCAGATGTGGTTGTTGTATTTTTATTTTGTTATTGTTGTTGTTGATTATAGTGATGGTATAGGGTATTGTTTGTTCGTTTCTTGGTTGCTCACCGTTCGGGTTCTTTTTATTTGTTAGCGTACTGGTTTCTTTTGTAAATGTCGAAGGTTGAACATAACGATGGGTAGTCGGCTAGGAAGAACGCAAACGATAGAAAACTTTACTTGGACTGCAAACGTTTATGTGTTTGCAAATGTGTGTGCGTGTGTATGTGTGTGTGTGTGTTCAAGAGCGAAAGAAAAACAGTAGTATATAGAGGCTCTATAATGTGTTGATTCATAGAGCATAATGATTGCGTTCCATACAATACTGAGTATTCCATGATATCACTGGCACTGCTGGGCTAACTGTGATGCGCACTGCTATCAGCAGCAGCTGGTCTTTATGGAAGAGATCTCGATAATATGGGTGTTTCACTTAGCAGAAGAGGTGGTGGGGTTTCACAGATCGATATAGGCTTTGCTTGGTACAAACAGAAGGATTAGCTATTTCCAGTGTATGTGGTATTCATTGTATTATACAGATTTATTGAAATGTATATCATTGTACAGTGAGTGAGAATCAAAATGAATGAATGTGACGCTTTGAACAGACTTTAAGAGATTGGTATGGCGCGTTATAAAATAAACCTTTCTTCTTCTTTATTGTGTAGGCTTATTGCTCAATTCTATACTATACTCCACAAAACTATTTGTGTTAAAATTGACCTTATAGAATCTCGGTCTTCCTGTTACACGATTAGAAAAAAGATTACCTCTCATCGTCTTTTATACCTCGTCTTACTGCATGCACAAAGAAAGGTATAGTGCGTTGCATCAATTGGACACTATGGAAGAGATCTATCGATAGTAATGTGTTGTCCAGTTAGCAGTATAAAGAGGTTTCACGGGCTGCGTTGGGCTTAGACAGACAAGGGCAAAAAAAGTGCTATTATTATATATATATAGTCTTATAAAATGTCCCCAGAAACAAGGTATATTTGTTTTTGTATCTGGGGACACAGTTTGGTATTTGCGCATGTTCCCAGATCCAAGGTAACTTTGAAAATGCAAGGAAAAGTAAATTTCGTCTCCTCTAGGCGACGAATTAGGTCAAGCTGTAGTATTAGTTTCTAGGTCAACTGTCTTTTACGAACCGTTTGAGAATGTTTTCGAACCGTTTGATGACGCCGTATAGTGTCCTCACTTGGTTTCATACAATTTAAGAATCCAAGAAGGCAAATGGGTTTTTGGGACGGAAAACGCGCAATTTTGTAGAGAAAAGGGTTAAGGCAAGGGCTAGGGATAGATCTACAACCAATCCTTACCCGAACCCTTATAGTAAAATTCCGCTCTTTCCGTCACTTTTAAACAGTGTTTTAGCATGTTCCCAGAAACAAGGTGAAACAAGGTATAATCTTCTAGAGACCCTTTTATGTACTGCATTGCTAGCTGCTGGTTCCTTATGGATGAGATATCTGTCTAATTTAGCAAAGAGGTTTGTAAAGCAGTGCCAAGCACACCGCACAGGTGAGCGCTGCAAGTTGAGTTTTGTTTGTTTGAGTAAATTTACGTCCCCGGACACATTAAGCGAATAGGGGACGGGTGAAACACCACTGTTGCAAGTTGAGTTGAGTTTCATGGTGCTTTTAACGCAAGCTGCTGAGGTCAAAACAACAATAATTCAGAGTGGTTTTAATGATGCTTGCATGGGATGATGATGATGATGATGATGATGATGATGATGATGATGATGATGATGATGATGATGATGATGATAATTCAGAGTGGTTTTAATGAGGTAATGCGCATGGCTACCAGCGCTTTCAAGATACAGTTGAAAGTACCGCTGAGTAGCGCTTCAGGATAGTATCCTAACATCCTCAAGATAATAACTTGAGTCCGCTATGAGCGGACGAGGCTACCTGCGAAATCAAGGAAAAAGCGCAATTTGACTGCAGTGAACTCATGAAAATAGAAAAATGTAAGTTTCGTCTCCTCTGGGGGACGATTTTGGTCAAACTGTATTAGTTTCTAGGTCAACTGTCTTTTACGAACCGTTTGAGAATGTTTTTGAACCGTTTGTTGACGCCGGATAGTGTCCTCACTTGGTTTCATGCAATTTAAGAATCCAACAAGGCAATTGGGTTTTTGAGACGGAAAGAGCGGAATGTTGTAGAGCAACATTCTGTATATATTTACAGTGAAATTGCGCTTTTTCCGTCATGAAGCGGGTAGAATGCGTATCTTGGCGATATTACGATATATCCTGTTCACGCTACGCAGCGAAGATTAGAGGTGTATCTTGAGTGCGCTGGTACCTTGGTGCAATGGGTGTTTTAATGATGCTTGCATGGGATGATGATGATGATGACGATGATGATGATGATGACGATGATGATGATGATGATGATGATGATGATGATGATGATGATGATGATGATGATGATGATGATGATTTACAGGGGCCACTTTGACCACTTCACTTCGACCGATCATTTGAACACTTCACAGTGAGTGTTGTTCGATTGAAACATACAAACCAACCAACCAACAAAAGATTATCACTCTTTCTAAAATATAGTTATTTTTAAAACAATAAATACTTAAATACGCTTGCGAGACATGGACCCTCACAGTAGATCTACAGCGAAGAACACAAAGCATGGAGATGAGGTGCTACAGAAGACTTCTGGGCATTTCCTATTACATTACATTACATGATTATTGCTTGAGGTCCAGCGGAATTTCCTATACCCAGCACATCACCAACAAAGAAATCCGACAGACCATCACACAAGCCATTGGACCACACGATGACATGCTCAAAGTGGTGAAGGAACGGAAACTCCGATGGTATGGCCACGTCACCAGAGCATCAGGCCTTGCAAAAACCCCTCCTGCAAGGCACGGTGCAAGGAGGCAGAAGAAGAGGGAGACAGAAAAAGAGGTGGGAGGACAACATTCGAGAATGGACTGGTTTGACATTGAGCGAATCCATGAAGTTTGCTGAGGACAGAGAAAGATGGAGTATGCTGGTTAAACTATAATCTGTGGTACCCCTACGACCTTCGAGTTACGGGATATTTATTATTTTTTTTATTTATTTTATTTTATTTCCATAGAGAAATTCTGGGCCGCCTCCCCTGGGGAAAGCGTAGTCGCAGCCTGTGGCGCGCCCAAACCCAACCTACATAACATTAGTTGTTATTTTGAAATTTTGCTGGGGGAGCAAACCGGAGTACCCGGAGAAAAGCCCCGAGACGTTGCCCGAGTCGAAAGTAAATAATATTCAGAGAAACATAACGCCCAGATGCTGGATCGAACCCACACCTGTCAGGCGCCATTGGTTTCTGGCCTGTGGACAAGGCAAGTTAGTCCCGTCTTAGCCCACTTGGCCACAACGCTCACCAGGATAGGATAGGATAGGATAGGAAATACGTATCGTAGCAACCGTTAGCCCACCTCTCTTAATATACAAAACAACAACAACAACAACAACAACAACAACAAAACATTTCCAAAGCCGGCAAAATGCAAAACCCGCGCGATGAAATTTTATTTTTTAGATTGATACAAGAGACCCTATACCCTACTATCCCAGACACTAAAGACGCACTCTTGAAGTCGCGTGGTTCCTTCAAAAATAGGGTCAAACGACAAACGGTTATTGTATTGGTGTAAAGTTAAACAGGGGAAATCACTCCCTGTCAGACCAGAAATTGAAAATTCAAATTTTAACGGTTGGTTTGAACAACGAAAGCCCATTTTATCATTGTATAATGTATTAATAAAAGCGAATGTTAAGGTAAATCCGTTTTGCCCCCCCAAAAAACACACAAAAAACACAAAGCCTTTAACTTGCGCCCTTTAAGATGGGTGTTAGTCGTTGTCCATGCACGCATGTTATATAATAAGACCTTGCTTAGAGCCCTGAGCTGAAAACTAGTGCTTGGAATTTCTTTCTTTCTTTCTTTCTTTCTTTCTTCCTTTCTTTTTTTTCCTTTCTTTATGTATTGTTTAGGTATTTAATCTAACGCTTTATCGCTAATGTTCCTAAATAACCACCATGGCTTCGCAGTTAATTAATCATCATCACAAATGTGATTGTCACATTATACTGTCTAATGCTGTTTGTGATATAGTATCCCTAAACATCAAAACCGGCCGTAGACCGTGTGTCATGCGGCCAAGCCCTTTAATTACTAAGTGGATCAAGCTATAGATCATTCAGCTTGTCAAGCATGAACAAAACATTATTCCAGTGTCCCACTGCAAGGGCATATTAGGGACGTAGGATAACAGGAAGCGAAGAGAATATATCGCTGACATAGGCTATTATTCTTAATGCGTCATAGCATATTATTATTATTATTATTATTATTATTATTATTATTATTATTATTATTATTATTATTATTATTATTATTATTATTATTATTATTATTATTATTATTATTATTAAGAGTTTTAGTGGAGGATTATGCATAACTGAAGAGGTTTCAGATAGCTGGTAATATGAATGTAGTACTGATTAGCTATTAATTATACATGCCTATTCCTTGATTCTCCATTATATTTCTTAATTTAGATAGTCATTTTAGATCTGGGATTGTTCGCTGCGCTGACCTCATATCGGACCATTTTGTCCCATCGTCTAATAATTAAAAAAATTATGAACACAAGACCAGAAAATTCGATTACTGCAAATTGCTTGCTGTTGCAAGGTCAATGAGTTCACATGAATTACCGTAATAGGCCTACAAACGGTTTCGTAAGGTCTTGGCTGATTCCAGTACATTGGCAATAACCTGCATATCATAATCACATTGTTGAACAATGCCTTGCAGAAAGAATTGCATAGGTTCCATTATTTAAGTGATTTGGATAGTCTGTTACTGCTTACTACAGGCAAGTAATAGGACATATTTTGGGATGATTCTTTTTCTGACAATTTATTCCTTTAAGTTCTTGTTTCCCCTGTTTAACGGTACACCATTAACATTTCTTCCTTTAATTTCGGACAGTTTGTTCCTTTAAGTCCTTTCGGTTTCGATTTTGTTTTTCGGGTCATACTGAAAACATAGTGAACTCTGAACCCTGATGGGGTCATCCATGGCAGTGTAACGCAGCATGTCCATACGAGTTCGATTTTCATTGTTTGTGATCTCCACATTCAAAACTCCCTTTATGCAACGGGCTGATAGTCTAGCAAACAAACCATTTGACTTTGATTTTTACTTTGATTATTCCTTTGGGTCTTACTTTTTAATTTTGTTTTAGAGCACGCGTACATATTATGATGAATATTTGTACAAAAAGCCTGAAAAGAGTAATGCCGATATTTTCAAATGCTTTCTCCTCAATAGTTCCAATATAAGCTCCAACTATACTCATTTACCTGTCTGCTTGAGACAGCAAAAGCTTTCTCATGTTGTAGGACCTCAAGTCGAAGAATTTGTTGTTGTAGTTTTGCGTTTGTTTATTTTTCAAAGCGAACACGGGGGTAAACCTACAATGTGCAGTATTATTACATCAAACCATGAAAAAGTGGGCTTGGGTGATTTTATGTATTATTCTATTTGTTTAAACAATTTTTTTTCTGTTCTTCTTTTCTAATGCGCTAAGATGCAATGTGCTGTAATAATTCTCCATTGCTGGTAATAAACATTTGTTGACTTGACTTGACTTGTTGCACAAACCAATCGCTAAAGTTTGACTTTTCCATTTTTTTCCCGGACAGAAAATTATTTTTTTCTGTTTAACGGTACACACACACACCTTACTTACTATCTCTCTCACTCTCTCTGTCTCTCTGTCTCTGTCTGTTTCTGTCTCTCTCTCTGTCTCTCTCTCTCTCTCTCTCTCTCTCTCTCTCTCTCTCTCTCTCTCTCTATATATATATATATATATATATATATATATATATATTTGTATATAGATATAGATATATATTTAGATTCAGAAAACTTTATAATCTCACAAGAGAAATTCTAACATGCAATTGCTGTCAGTAAAAAGCAATTAAAAATATAACAATAATATTTTTTTTAAAAATCTACAAAAATACCTCATCCACTGACTCACACGACTGTACATATTAACATTAACATTTCAGACACACTGTATCCTTACATGCATATTCTACAATATTTCGGAACTAAACATCACCGTCATTACACTTTAACATCATAAACACACACACACATATATACACACACACACACACACACACACACATAAACACTCAATGCCAAATCACTGTTTTGCTATTAGAAATTATGCTTCAATTAAGCATTACACAGTCACGGAATTGTGGATAGTGGTAAAATTGTTGCATTATAAATTATAAAACTCCAATATAGTGCACGCATACGCCACACGCATCGACATACATACACCAACAGACACCCAGCTTTCAGTCAAAACTGTTGGAAACCTTTGGCACTCTGAAACGGCGGCCAGAAGGAAGGAGTTGGTAGTGTTGGGCTAGGATATATTAGTTAGTTATTCATTGCTTACAGGGTCCAGCGGACTGCAAAGAGCCGAATCAGGACCACAAAATCAAGACCACAACTTCGCTGAAAGAGGACTCGCCCCTGATCAGCATAAAAGATCTGCCGAAACAACCCCAGTGGTAACACTGAAGGCACTCCACCAGCCGGTCACTTTACAATAAAGACATTACATCACATGGTTATTGCTTTAGGTCCAGCGGACTCTTCCGAGCCAAATAAGGACCAGAGAAATGAAAGAAGACTCACCCCTGATCCGCATAAAAGATCTGCCGAAACAACCCTAGTGGTAACACTGAAGGCAATCTACCAGCCGGTCACTTTACACTAAAGACATCCCACGCAGAGGACGCTGAGGCTATACTCTAATTTATCGAACCCCCGGTTACAAAAACAAAATAGAATACAAACCTCATTATACAACATCAACAAAACACATACATATAAAATGCCTACATTGCCAAATAATAACATCATAGGAAGCCCCATTGACCATTTGGCAGAAAGCATCCAATATTCCCAAGCTGATTGAACAGACCTCACACACAAATGAGGAGTTTTGTCCGGGAAGAGTTTTCAAGAAAAAAGGTAGGTGACTGTTCTAGCGAAGAACAAGATAGTATAGTAGATTGATAGAACAGAGTAGGAATGAGAAAGAACAAAGGAGAAAGACAGTGACAGTGGGAATTTAAAGCACTAAATTTTCAGAAAGTGGGGATACTATTTATACTGAGACACCCGGCACCTCTACGGAAGAAGGGAGTGGGGGGTGGGTGGGTGGGTGGGTATATATATACATATATAGCGCAAGAGCAATAGTTCGCGGTTGCTATTATTACAACTACGGAATGTATTAATTTAAAAAAACAACAACTATGCTTTCGAAAGAGTGTTCGCATTTTAGTTTTTTTTTTTGCAAGGTAATTTTTAAAAGTAAGGCAAAATTCACTGTGAATGTTAAACGGATGTGTCGAGGGGGCATGGTCATACTGGGTCCCATTAACACAGAGCTTTTCGATATTAAAAAGTCCACAAGGAAAGGGCGAGACACGTTCTATTGATTGACCTTTTACATTCTTTGTACATGTATACGTACATTTCCAACCTTTTATAACTTGAAGGTAGTTTTTGGTCTTCATTTTTTTAAAAACTGTCAATGGCTGTGTCGCTGAAACTTTTAAGTTAAAAGATATCTTCAAAAGACATAATGAACGCCTGACATTCAACTGCATTACGAGTATGTAATTTGCATAATAATAGTTCAATGTCACTACGTGTCGATGCGTGTCTGGGTTTGTATGTGTGCATATGTGTGGGGTGGGACACTTTTGTAAATTGCGTGAGTGTGTTTGTGTGTGGGTGGGTATGCGATAATCAACAATAATTACATAAGTTTATACAGAGGAATGAAACATCACTTTAACATCTGAAGAATTACTGATTAGAATATGTAAGCCATATATTATACATAACGTTATATAATTCGGCTGCCGAGGAATTCACTGTAACTTTAAAATCGAAAACACGCGGCAAAGTTTTGATTGATTGATTGATTGATTTATTGTTGCTTTAGGTCCAGCGGACTCCTCCGAGCCAAATCAGGACCGGACAACCCCCGATCCGCATAAAAGATCTGCCGAAACAACCCTAGTGGGAAAATTGATTGCCCTCCACCGGCCAGTCACTTTACAATAAAGACATCCCACGCGGGGGACGGCTGAGGGTTGACCTCAACTACGCAACACCCCGGTTACAAAAACAAAATAGAATACAACCATCATTATAAATCATCAACAAAAAACATACATATAAAATGCCTATAGTGCGAAATAATACAATCATAGGAAGCCCTAGTGACCACCCGGCAGAAAGCGTCCAACACTCCCAAGCTGATCCAACAGACCTCATACACAAACAAGGAGTCTTGTCCAGGAAGAGTTTTCAAGAAAAAAGGTAGGTCATTGATCTAGCGAAGAAGAAGAAAGTATAGCAGAGTGATAGGACAGATCAGGAATGGGAAAGAGCAAATGATGAAGACAGCGACAGTGGGAATTTAAAGCACTAAATTTCCAGAAAGTGGGGATACTATTTATACTGAAACCCCCGGCACTCCAACGGGGGGAACTGTTGCCGCAGTGAATTAGTCATGCCTACAAAGGAAAGACAGGTTTTCAACTGGGGCTTTCACTGTTCCCTTTATAGGTTAGAACAATCTACAGTGACAAGATTGCTCATGACCCCAAGGGGTACGCGGCAAAGTAAAGTACATGTAAGTCCAGAAAAGCTAGTTTGAATAAAATCGACATTTGTGTGTTTTAATGGTTTTCAGGCTTGTTTGAGTTTTGTTTTTTAAAATCTTGGAATATAAAGAAACTTGACTTTCAAAAATTGCACTCCTCCGATTATTGATGATGTTTAAAAATTACAGTTTTTGAGTAGACTTTTTTTTCATCGCCCGGAAACAGAGCCCATATTGACATTGTCGAGTAAATAGACATGTACGGCATAGAAAAATAATTATAAAAAATTTACAGATTCGCCTACATTTCAAGAGTATTTCAAATTTGACATTTTTGTTGTCTTTACTTATGGTGCAAAACGCTTAAGAAAACCTAGGTAATAGTATGTCTGTCTCACTTGTGGTCTTCTCTCCCTCCCTCCCCCCCCCCCCGCTTCTCTCCTTAATGTGTTTTAAAAGTTTAATTTTAAATGTCTGCTATCACCTAGATGTGTCAAAAGACATTAAATTAAAGATGGGTTGATTGATCACTTAGGGTTATTTATTTGTCTGCAGTAAGGTGTATTGGGACATTTATTTGTCTGCAGTAAGGTGTATTGGGACATTTATTTGTCTGCAGTAAGGTGTATTGGGGCATTTATTTGTCTGCAGTAAGGTATATTGGGACATTTATTTGTCTACAGTAAGGTGTATTGGGACATTTATTTGTCTGCAGTAAGGTATATTGGGACATTTATTTGTCTGCAGTAAGGTATATTGGGACATTTATTTGTCTGCAGTAAGGTATATTGGGACATTTATTTGTCTGCAGTAAGGCATATTGGGACATTTGTCTGCAGTAAGGTATATTGGGACATTTATTTGTCTGCAGTAAGGTATATTGGGACGTGAAAAAATTGTGCATTATACTTGCGCCCTGTTGGTAGACTAGTGGTGGGGGTGGTGGCTGTGATGGTCGTGGAGAAAATGATGTCGGTCTATTATCAGCACATTTAGCATTTGTCAGCTGGTTTAAGATGTCGTTATTATCATTAATGTTTTATTACTAGCAATGTTTTGAAAATACGTTGTCAGCGGAATGCTGAACGATGCATGACTAATATTATTGTCTCGAACATGAAATAAAATAAAATTATCATAATCTACCAAGTATTTACCCCAATGTTCGTTACAAGCTGTTTTTTTCAAGACCTGTTGTAACATTAGCATAAACAATTTTCATAAATTCATTTCGAACAAAATTTTGTTAAAAAGATTTTTTTGGGCTCATGTAGTCTACTTGTGCTTTTTATTGGTTTATATTCTGTTTAAATGCACGATTTTGATTTGTTACTAGCAGTGGAAATTTAAAAAACAACAACATAAAGATGCTAAGTGACATAATTTTTTCAGTTGCTTAAAGCTTGCAAAAATGTGTATTTATTAATGTGTTTGAAGATTTATGTTATTTTTTCCCCCAATGACTGTTATATGAAGAGCCCATGTACACAATCATATGGGGTTGGGGGTGGGTGAGGGGAAGAGTTATTTTAATTTAATTTGTTCCAATTATTCTAGTGAATGAGTTGATGTTTTATAGTTAATTAGTTAAATGTATTTATTAACGCTTTTTTAAAATGTCTAAATCACTTAGGTGGTTAATAGACAATAACAGTAATTCCAAAGTCGTTGGGGCACCACAGATGATCGTTTAACCAGCGTCGCACTCCATCTTTCTCTGTCCTCCACAACCGTCATGGTTTCTCTCAGTGTCAAGCCAGTCCATTCTTGAATGCCATCCTCTCACCTCTTTCCCCGCCTACCGCTCGCCTGCCCCCTCATCCCCACTTCCCTGCCTCCCTGCACCGTGCCCCGCAGGGTTTTCTATGCAAGGCCTGATGCTATGGCGACGTGGATCATGGAACACCCTCGGAGTCTCCGTTTCCTCACCACTGCGAGCAATTCATCATGCCGTCCAATGGCTATTATTGTCTGATGTTCAGCATACACAGAAACCACAGGCGCTT